>JAEMWC010000616.1:372500-407500 GCA_016490735.1 Pachyseris speciosa | reverse complement strand
CCTTCTTTCTTAACTTTGGACTCCGAGTCAGTTTCATGACAGTTAAGTGAGGATTAAAATCTCGAGCATCTGTAGAGGGGATTCCTTCCTTTGCAAAGGTCTCCCTTACGATGTTTGCAACCGAGTTCAGTGCTGCAATTTCTTCTTCACCACAAACTTTAACAAAAAGGACTTGATGTCGAAAGTGATCAAGGCCTGAAAAATTCAATGTAAGTGTACTTCTCAACAAAATAGGTTCAAGGCTACTTCTGCATCCATGCAGGATGTCTGTCGCCTTCTGAATTTGCTCATCATTCTCAAGATGCACAACCATTAGTGTCAAATGAAGTGTTGCAAGTGGAATGAGAGCAGGCTTCAGTTTTTCATCTTGTGCGACAACTGAATCTTGAACTATCTTAATGCCAGCGTGTATGTGAGGATCAGACACACGAATGGCTACAAAATAATTTGGCACAGTCCTCTTTGGTTTCTTTTTAGGCTTTGCAGTAGGACTCTCGTCCTTACTCACACTTGTATTTGTGTCATCATCGTCAGACAAACCACTGAGCTTTCTTTTCCGTTTTCTCTTTTCTCTGTTTCGTTGTCTTGATGTTAGTTTGCTTTGAGGCTTTGCCCACCTGGCTGCATCTCTGCGCTGCAAATCCTCATCAAAAAGACTTTCTAATCCAAAGGTCTCCTGATCACAAACCAAGCCTTGTTTGTTACGGTTGTTCTGTTTTCTTGCCCTTGTTTTGCCTTGTATCGTCACCCTTGTCTCAACTGTGCACTGAAGGCTTTCATCAAAAAGAGTATCTAACCCAAGGGAATCACCATCAGACACTTCATCGACATCGTCTTCATCAAAAACACTCTGAAAGCTGCTGCTGTTCTTGTTGTTGACTGTTTCATCGTCATCAACTTCAGCGACATTAAATTCACCATCACCCTCAATGACTACATCTGGAAGGTTCAAATTTGGTGACTCGTTGGATAATTGAGCAGTTCCTGCAGCTTGCATGCATGCTTCCCTTAATTGTAGGTCACTGGCAATCAAATTACACTCACTCCCATTGTCTACCCCTAGATAGTTCTGATTACTTGAATCATTAGAAAATTTAACAGATTTGTTGTCCAACACACATGCTTCTGTGCTTAAACATTGGTCAACTTTCATGTCATGCCTTGAGTTGGAAGGTGATTGTTCCTGGCTAAAACTGCTTTGATTGACAGGTGAGTCTTCATGATTGACACCTGTCACATTTCTGGTCATGTACATGGACTCCAAATCTTGAGTACCTTTCATAAAACCTTCGGCAGTTTCACTGATGACATGCTTAACCTCGGTTTTCTCCATAATTGGTACCCTTGTGTTAATAAGTGGCCACATAAAATTAACCTTAATTGAGCTTATCACCACCGCTCTATCTTCCAGCAGTGGGTGAAAAAATGTGGACCAACAGAAACTCTCATTCACAAGTTTGCCAAAGGAAACACCTCTTATTTCGAGTGACTTGCAGTGTAAAGAACGAAATCGCACAATCGATGGTCCCAAACAACGCGACACAAGTTTAACGCAGGTACGTGTCAGCCAACCTCTTGACGTGAGAATTACCATGTAAACATTTGCTCTGCAATGAAATTCAGAGCAAAGGATTTCCGAGCGTAGATGCGAACTTTCCTCGATCTTTTTATGAAGGATACTTAAGCTCTTTTGGAATGGATGATCAGGAAAATGGCAGTAAACCTTCACATGACTTGTTCAATTCTAAACAACGATGAATGGCCGTGAGTTCACTGCCATCGGAGGAGGCCCGGGAGTGAAAATGAAGCTGTATTAACTTAAAACTTAGGCAGCGGTTTATCGTAAAAAACAAAAATGGCGGATGGGGGAGTACGGGTATTCTTGGACAACACAGTAAAACAGGTGACTTATTCGCTTTTGTTGCTCATTATAAGTCTTAATTATCAGTAAAAGATATTAGGTGATATATGACAATTTTTTATCTTGCTTAATATCTTGTAGCGATTGATTGATCACGTGAAAAATCCGGAAGAACCAAGCGCCAGTACAGTTCACTACGTTTATGGCGAAATATTATCGGAAAGGGTCCATATTGTTGGATGTGTAGCTTGTAGACATTCAGTTTCCCCTGGGAAAAATGGGTATCCATCAATCCCAGACTGGAGAAATGAGCACAATGAGTTGTCTTCTCTTGTTCCATTTGGTAAGAACAAATATACTATACTGAAGCTTAAGTGATTTTTTTGGCCATATTAATTCACATAAGCTTATGTTTTACTGAGGAATTCCGAGCTTATGTAAACTATACTATTAAACTTAGGCTGATTAATTCAGAATGTATAATTTCGGCCAAAAATTATGTTCAGCATTTTGTGCTGACTCTTTGTTTTATTCTGTACATATGATTATTGAAAGAAATGAGAAAATAAACAAGAAACTACTGGGTCTATTTTTAGATATTCACTGTCCTCTCCTGTAACAAAAACTCTCTCCTCTGGTGTACTTTGTTTTTGTTGTACCTTTATATGCATAGTTCAATGTTGGACTGCTGTTACACTAACCCCCCCTCCCCCTCCACCACCACTACCCCCTCCCCCACCCCCTTGCCTTCAACCAATGACACAGCGCCAGGAATTTGAACTTTTTTTGTTACTTGATGTCGAAGTAATTTTACAGCCCCAATTACACATAAAAAGACAACACACCTTCATATTCCTTTGAAGTTTGACATTAATAATTGAAAAAAACCCTGCTTCATTTAACAAAGTTTTCAAGCATTTATGTCTATGCTTTAGCAAAAACCCAAAGCTTTGTAACAATTAAGTAGATTGAAAGGAAAAAATGCTGGTAGGGAAGATCTGATCACACTTCCTAAAACTGATTTAAAATGAGCTTGTAACAGCATACTGAAGCAGCCTTGATAGGTATTATTTTTATCTTTCAATACCAAAAAAATACCTATTTTACAAATTGAACAAAATATTTACGTCAGTGTATTTATACTAGTAATGAAAGCACATGTGAATAATTGTACAAACGATTGATAGCTGAACACTTAGTGGCCATTGTAAGGTGGTTACATCTCTGGGTCAAGCCTGCTTTCCTTTCCCCACCCCCTGACTTTGTCCTGTGTATTACGCCCCTTTTGGGAGGAGGTGGAACAAAGGTGGTGGATTGTGACAAGAATTGAAGCCTGCATTATTGCATTTATTTTGTTCGTCCAGGCTTACAGCTCTGTGGGGTTTATTACTCGTGTGTGAAGGCTACAAATCTTCAGGCTATTGAACTTAAGAAGATCTTTCACGGCATACATACAAAGGTGAGAAGTGGATGTTTGGGAAAGCTTACAGCATGACCCTTTAAAGTTCTGAGGATTTATGGTGCTAATTGTTTGTGTCAGTTATTGCAGAAGCATGTTATTGTACATGTAACAGTGTTATAACAGGAATCTTTGTTCCATGCTGACTTCAACCCTTTTCCCATCTATACTAATGATTACAGTCAACTTTCACTTCACAAAACCTTTCTAAGTCGGACATCTTAAGTTCGCTAGCTAGTCACTGTTCAGCCATTTTATTGTTACTGAACTTGGTTTAAGATGCGCACCTCTGTGCACCGGTCAACTGTTACTGGTCCCAAGAGTGTCCATTTTAGAAAGAATTTGGTTTTATCAACAGGTAAGGTGGATTGGCCACCATAAAGATTGCTCACATTTTGAATGTTAGCCCTTTGTCAAAAACAAAAGTCAATTTAAAAGTGTTCTCCACCATTTAAAAATGAACTTTTTTCTTGAAACTATCATTAGCTTAACTGCCATGAGCAAGCTTATCATTTAACCAATCAAATTAGATCTTACACAATTTTGCAATCTAACATTGGCTAGCTTAAAGACTATGTCCAATCAAGGTGAGTGTCTTTCCAAATCTTTCGTCAATTATGTTGTGACATAGATGCTAAAAGATTTTGGAACCTCTTTCGAAGTTATGCTAACAGATAAACCACAAATGTAAGTAAACAGTAATTAGTCGTTTACTCACCCTGATTGGATAGTCTTTAAGCTAGCCGACATTAGATTGCAAAATAATGTACGATCTATTTTGCTTGGTTAAATGATAAGCTTGCTCATGGCGGTTATGCTAATGATGGTTTCAAGAAAAAAGTTCACTTTTAAATGGTGGAATATACTTTTAAATTGACTTTTGTTCAAAGCAAATCAATAAAACCAAATTTATATTCACGCACCCCCTCTGATGCAGTTTCTTTAGAAATGTACACTACTTAGAGAGAGGTGACTTTAATCGTTCCCTTAGACTGCCTTCCTTCTAAGGGTCGGAGTGCAGGGGTTTCATTATGGGCCGGGATGGAGGGATTTTGCCCAAACATTTAAGTTGCATCCCTGGCTACTTTTGGTAGAAAAACAGCATACTACCTGTAACTTCACCACAGCAAATGGAATCCCTGGCTACTTTAAATTGTATTTACTCACCTACTTCAAAAATTAGTGACAGCCCAGGGTGTGGTAATACTTCTATTTGCTACTGATTACAGTCAGCATCAAGCTGAGCGATCACTGTATGGACTGACTTTAGGACAGCATACATCTGAAACTTACCTCAAGTTTCACAGTTTAAAATTAGTATTAAATTACAACTTTTCACAGGATATGTACAACTTGACAAGTGGAAAGTTGGTAATATTGCAGCATTGTAGAGCCGATGACAGCGACAGATGCTTCATTTATGATATGGATCTTGAATCTATATCAGAGTGTGAATATCAAGAAGCAGATATTCTGGGAGAATTTTTGGAAAGAAGAATTTCCTTTAGAATTCAAACTGTCATTGCAATACTCTTGAGCAAGGATCAAAATGGTATGGTTATGCTTTTCACTTAAGCTTTCTTTATTTTATTTTTAACTAACATAAGTATATTTGTTTTTTCTTAATTAAACAAGTAGAATTTTAAGAGAAATTTGATATCAGTAGTAGTGGTCAGTGCATTGATGTAATTTTCAGCCTTAGTAAGGAAAATTACAACCAGCATGTGGCCATTTAGGGCAATTTGGTTGTAATATGTGATGTCTGTAATTCCGCTGAATGAAAAGCCAGCTCCCAGTTGGCTTGTTAACTCAGTTGGTAGAGCACTGCACCGGTATCATATCACAGAGGTCGTGGGTTCGACTCCCGTACAAGCCTGAATTTTTCTCACTGACAGGCTTTATTTTTGATACTTTTTAAGTAGTGTTTGCTCACATCTTCATTCTTTAATCTGCAGTTCAAATATATATGAATTTTATACTTGAGCTTACTGAAAAGGATATTTTAATTGCAGTATGGATTGCCTTATTGCTTTGTAGGGGACATAATTTAAAGGGTACAGACATATTATAATGTATGTATCCTTTAAATGTGGGCATCATTTAAAGCTTAGTTTTCATATGTTGCAAAAATCCCAGAAAATGGGGATTTCATAGTTTCCCAACCATCCCAGATTATGCCAATTAATGATTGTAGACCTTAATGATGATAGACATTCCCGATTGTCTGGGATGGTTGGGGAAAATCGGGAGGTTTCTGTTTTGCTGATGCTTCCCAGGTTTCTGCAGTGGTCGGTATCTCCCATTAATCTGGGATTGTTAGGAAATAGTGAAATCTCCAATCATCTGGTATTCTCCCAACTAGCCTTAAGTCTGTGCATTAATTTTATTGTTGTCTCTCTTAGATGCTTCATCAGATGTTAAGAATAAAATTGACAAATCATGCAAGGACCTGAACTGTGCTTCAACAGTCTTTCATATTATAGACTGCAACAAGTTGTTAAAAAATCAGTGTAGTGAAAATGGTGAGTTAGAGACCCTTGAAGAGCTTTTGACAAAAATGGGATCTGGGCAAGAAAAAAGAGCACAACCTCAAGGATATGGCAAAGGCAAAGGAAAGCAGAAACCTGCTAAAACTACGTCTTCTACAAATGTGGTGAAAGTTAAGGTATGGGTAGATATAACTTTATTTAACGGGGGTAAAGACATTGATTACTGGTCACCCAGTAGTTTTCATAATGGCCCTCCTACAATTAAAGTAATAAAACGTATCGATTAATTAATTAACTACCTATATAATCTACCAACTAAAATTACATAATGAACTACTATTAATACAATATGATTAATTGGCTGCTAATGAACTAAAAGGTTTTACAAATCTTAAAATGATCAAGAAAGGAATTCCTACAACGGTAAAGTTTAAATAACTAATTTTTAAAATTAGCATAGGAGAGTGTCTTAAGTTCGGGATCAAGAGCATTCCACAAACGGCAAGCGCTTGAGTGAAACGTTCTAAGGCCAGAGTTCCTTTCATTCATACATTTACTAGGTTTCTTCAGGTCTTGGAAAGAACTTGAATTTTAGTCTAGCATTTTCCAGATCTGGAAAGTCCTTGAAAATGGTAGGAGGTCCTGGAAAATCCTGGAAATCTGTAAACTCAAGTAATAAAGTTTTCTTAAAAGACATTTAGTAGCAGCCAGATGGGAAGATCCAACCACCAAGTAATACGTAATGTGCATTGTGGGTCCTGGGAAAAACTTTCCGCGGCCTGGAAAAGTCCAGGAAATTTGTTTATGGAAAAGGGTAAGAACCCAGTTTATGTCATACTCTCGCAGACTCTTTCCTTGTAAATAATGATGTGTTAAATCAAGAATAGTGAAGGTGAAGCTGACATTCTGATGTCAAACCTTTGGTTATGAAGCTATTTGTTTATTTAATTTAGAAAAAAGTAAAAGAAAGATTATTTGGTGGCAAATTGGTGGTAAATAGGCCTGTTATTTAACCAAGAGTGATAGATGCACTATTTGTTGATAAGAATGATTCTAAGTTATAGCCGCTCTATACATGTGTAATGTCCCTGGCATTTTAAGGCAATGATTTGTTTCCAGAAAACTAAATTAAAACAGCTCCTAAGCAGGAATACGAAGTTTCTGTCAAGATCACAATTAAACCCAAATACTGCAGCATGTTATGGCCTGTTTGCTCTTAATGTACAAGGGAGGGAATTTGACAGTAGCATATCCTGCGTTGTCACAGAAGTAATGTATTTACTAGGTTGTATGTTTTCTCTTTAAATTATTGATAATAATTATTAATAGTAATGATATAATATATATTAATAGTAATGATGATAATCATGATAATGATAATTTTTCAATCAACAGGATGTCTTAGAAGTAAAATGCCTGAACCAGCTCTCAGAATCCAAGGAAGACATCAAAGCTTTTGTTCCAATAATTCAGTGCAAAAAATGTGAGCATTTTATCTTCAACAGTTATAGTATTCAAATGAACTGAAAGTGAGCATAGCATAGTTATACAGTCATGCAACTTTACCAGTTGCAAAGAGAAAGCATGTGGTTATTTTCCTTTGTGTCCTTTACAAAATAATCCTTAACTTGGGGTAATCAAATTTCAGGGTATTTTTTACTTGAAAAATTAATGAAAACCCTGAATAATAAATTTGATTAATTTTGCGATTTTTTCCATTGTACAGCTGTTTGCTCCCAGCTCAAGGTAAACCTTTCACTTGATGTTGTGCTCAACTTGTCCAGGAATACTTGCCTAACAGTCCTGCCAAAATTATTCATCTCTGCCATGTGTTCTCAGCTAAGAAGGATGGGCTCTGTTATAGAAGAGTTTTCAAAGGTGAGTTTTCTAACATAGAAGAGGACACTTTCATGTAAGTTGTGGTTGTGCCATTTCATATTATTACTCTAAAATCATTCCCTGGTATTGTTCATGGCTGGTTTTAATATTTAGCAATTTTATGTTCGTAAAATTAAAGTGTGTTGAAAGAGATGTTTAATGTACACGTATCTGTTGTCACTAGTTTCTTCCTTGAAACCCAATTCAAGCAATATTTGCAACAATTAAATAATTTTGACGTGGTTTCTTGTTATCTCCTCAGTAAAACTGGTTCATTTACCATGCACCTGTAGACTCTTAACTTTTAATAAAAAAGTTGAAGTCTAGTAAGTTCTGCATTTCATTCTGTCTGTAGGATGGCTCAGTATCTGTCCCTGCGGTGCATCACTTCAAACCACTTGGGTTTTGTCATCTGGTGACAGCAGTTTATCCCACTATGAATGATGATCAACTTGGTAAATCATAGCATTTGCAAAAAGTAACATATTTCAGTCTTTCTTCTCTCAGGGTAGGTTAAGCTTCAGAAATTTTATTGCTACCTCATAGAAGAATAAAACATTCAAAGGACTGGTTTTACTGTGTATAAGTATTGAATAAATTATTATTTGAGTTTTAATGAGTTACTGTTTTTTGCCTGATTATTTGTATTGAAACAAAGAAATTCCAACTCAAAGTTTAAGACTATTTATTAAAGAAAGAAACTTTTTTGGTTATGGAACTTGCTGAGCTGAATAGATCGTACACTGTATGTGACAATACTTGAAATTTCATTTTATTTCATGTGGTTACCATATACCGGTAGTTATGTTGACATTTTTCTGACAGCATCTTACAGATTGGAGCTTCACAAGCGACTTCTTTTGCCACCAAACAGGCCTCTTTTGCGACCTTCTAACAGATATGTATTTGAAAATGAACGACAGAAAGGTACACTTTGTAAGAGTGATCACGCAGCTACTAGATAAATATTTATCATTTTATATACTACTTCTGCTTTTAGCTTTAAGTACTACCAGTAATTTTTTTCTTAATCAATAGCTAGTAGTAGTTAGTAGATATACCGGTAGTCCTGTAATGACAGATAAAGGCATTTTATTATCCTACTGGTTACATAGTTATTTTTGACTGCACAATTCATTGAGGGCAATACTAATAACAACAATAAGAAAAGTTATTATTAACAATACCAGTGACAACAAAGCTAATCAATCATCAATAGTTTAAAAGGGGATAAATTATTTTAGACACATTTTTGTGTGTGGATAATCAAATTAGCTGCATTTCATTAAAGAATAAAATTAACTATTTAATTTCTTTAGACTAATAGCAATACTTGTTGTTTGGGTTGGTGTAGTGGTGAGAGTGCTCACCTTCCACCAATGTGGCCCGGGTTCGATTCCCGGACTCGGTGTCATAAGTGGGATGAGTTTGTTGGTTCTCTACTCTGCTCCGAGAGGTTTTTCTCCAGGTACTCCGGTTTTCCCCTCTCCCCAAAAACCAACATTTGATTTGAGTTGAGTTGATTTAATTTGACTTTATTTGTTTCTGTATTTGCTCGGCCCCACTAGCCTTTGTGCTATAAATACTACCAAGGGTAAATAAAGGTTATTATTATTATTATTATTATTATTATTATTATTATTATTATTATTATTATTATTATTATCATTATTTTCAGGTATTTTAATGCAGTACTGATATTTTTATTTGTTCATTTGTTCAATGGTTTAGGTATTTACTTGACAAATCCTCACACTGGACTGACTGTAGGTAAGGAAAATAATGAAGTAATCATTGATGCACAGTCACCTGTTAATTGCTAAAGGCCGAGACACACTAGGCGACAAGTCGCTGCAACACGTCATGGGGACAAGTCGCCGCAACAGTTCGCCTCGTCTGACACAGTGATTTTTTGTGAAAATCGTTGTCGCTGTGGCAGAATTTTGTCGCTGCGATCAGTTGCACGAATTCAAACCAGATTGAATTTGTGCGACAGATCGCAGCGACAAAATTCTGCCGCAGCGACAGTGTTTTTCATAAAAAATCACCATGTCAGATGAGGCGAACTGTTGCGGCGACGTGTCGCAGCGACTTGTTTTGCAAGCAGTACACACGGAGCGATGTGTCGCAGAGACCTGTTGCTGCGACTTGTCACCTAGTGTGTCTCGGCCTTAACAGTTGAAAGATCAATGCACAGTGAACCATTTTAGCATTAATTATTTTTCTCCGTGCAGTTTGATTCCCTATGAAGGATACAATGAAAACTAGGGCCAAGATCCTCTGAATGTCTGAAAAGTACATTATTCATTTCTCCATCGTCAGTGTGCTTGTGTAGAAAATATCAATACCCTTCAGGGATCAAGTGATGTCTTAGTGTTCTTCTTTCAGCATAGCTACTTGTCATAGTTGAGAAGATATATGTAGGCATTTTATTGTCTTATCATGGAAGGTTTTTTTAGTCTGGACCCCAACAACAACAACAACTTTATTATAGTGTCAGAATCTTCTAGCAGAGTCAAAGTGCTGCACTAATCAGGGACACATAAATTAAGCTTCTTACTGCTAAGATTGATGTCTGCCACTCATTCAAGTCCAGATTGTCTCACGGGTGAGTGCAGGTTCATTTTCAAAATAGTGGCTCAGGTAATCAAGCCTACACTTAACATAACCCCACCAGGAATTCTAGTAATTTTGGAATGTAGGCAGCTTTGAGTCAGGAGAAATGACATTTTTAGCCTGACATATCAATATTTTTCAGGTGCTTGTGGTAGTGTCGCAATTGTTGATGGAACATACGCTTATCATCATTATATGCAGGATAACTTTAATGATGACGTGAGTATGTACAGCCTTTCATGATGTGTTAATGCACACAGCAAGGGAGGGATGAACTGGTGTGGAGCCATTACTTCCCTCCCTTTGAGAATTTGATTGTTAAGTGCAGAACATGCATTTTCTAGGCAGCATTCATTAATCAAACACTTTGGTGTAGAGTTTGCCCTTCTTTAAAATAGGTAGACACAATTTTTATTCTGGTATTCTGGACTGCTCATGAAGCCTTCATGGATATTTTTGTGTATTCAAATTTTCTCTAGAAATATAAATGAATCGACTATTATGATTGTTACTAACTTATTATTACTGTGAATATTCCATGGTTTAAGTATCCTAGACTTTGACAATACACTGTGTGTCTGGGGACAATGCCAAGCTTAGCTAAGCTTGAAAAGTTTGGAAACTAAATCAGATTCATGTGTTTCTCTCAGGGGTGGGGTTGTGCCTACCGGTCACTGCAGACAATTGCCTCTTGGTTTCGGCACCAAGGCTACACATCCAACACTGTTCCAAGCCATCGGCAAATTCAACAGACTCTTGTCGACCTCCAAGATAAAAGTGAAGAGTTTGTTGGATCACGGCAGTGGATTGGCTCGTTTGAGGTCAGCATGTGCCTGGAGCAACTCTTGGGAGTCACATCAAAGATCATGTTTGTCAGCTCCGGAGCTGAAATGCGCAGCAAAGGACGTGATTTGCTTCATCATTTTCAGACTCAAGGAACTCCTATAATGATCGGTAAGTTGTTTCATGTGATGAAATTTGTCTCCCTCAGCTTTTACATTAGGCTAGAAAATGTACACAAGCTGAGAGAAATTCTTTTAGCTGAGAATATAGAAACCTGTGGGTATTTGTTCCATTCTGTAGTTTGTGTGGCTGCTTAAAATAAAAATGTGGTTACTTTGGAAACTTTAGTACATGTTGTTTCCTGTCTCTCCTTAATCCCTGCTCATTCTCTTTTCAATATTATGATCTTGGGGAGAATTACAGCTGCTTACAGTCTTCTTAAAACCTTTGGCTGTTGATCATATTTGGCTAATGATTAAGGGTGAAGGTGCTTTTTTAAATGATGTGGCCTTCCAGTGTTGTTCCTCATCTTCTCACAAATGCCACTTTTTCTGATTTCTGCATCCATCTCTTCTGGCTCTCCTCCCGTTCCTCCCTCCACCATTAAAGTTAGGACTCTGTTCTGTTCACAGGAGGAGGTGTTCTGGCACACACCATACTTGGGGTGGATTTCAATGATCAGACCGGTGACATAAGGTCAGTATGCCATATTCTTAGTCGTACACCAACCTTGAAATATCCATTTGCTACTTTATTTTCTCATCAGTTAAAACCTCAGACAAAAAAGCAAAGAACAAAAAACCTCAGAAGTTTTGGCATGTTGCTAGTGAGGAAATTATATGTGACTGTGAAGTGTAAAGTGAAAAAAAGTCTTAATCAATCTGTTGTGTAAAATGATCTGAGCCCAGTTGGTTAGTGCACGCTAACCAGGGTTTAATACCATAACAACTTATAGGTTTTAATGCATCTTAACCAATGGTTAGTGCTAACCATACACTGTACTTTGAGCAACTCAGCCCTAATTTTTAAATGTTTCAAATGACACAGGAAAATGTGGTTTTGAAAAACAAAAAAGGATTATCTTTTCAATATTTTTGCTTGCAGATTTCTTATCCTTGATCCACACTACACCGGTGGGGAAGATCTCAAAATTATATTAGACAAGGTCAGTAGTTAAATTTACAAACTGAAGTTTGAATAACACTAATCACTAAAAACACAGCACGAATACAGCAAGTTGCACTTTCAGCTTGAGAGTCAGGGGTTTAAATGCTGATCCCTCCATTTGCTCTGTGCATTAAACCAGACTGGTAGCTTAACATTGCCCCTTATTAGTCATTATTGGCTTTCATTCTTGTGCATATCTATGTTTTGTGTTTTCGTGTCCCTGACCTAAGCATGTAAAATACCTTTTCTTTTAACTGGTTGCCTGGCATTTTTAACTCTTAAGTTATTTCAGGTACACAGCACCATCAGCATTATTTTGATATGATGATGTATTTTTTTTTCTTTTCAAATTCTGGGGTGAAATAAAGTGGTTTGTTATTGTTGTTCTTTAGGATCACAATATAATATGAAAGAGTTTTGACTACCACACAATTTGTTTAGATTTATTTGTCAAAAGCTACCCTACTTGTAAGTCTGTATAAACCACACACCAAATACAAATGATTTCCACAAACGTAACATCCAAATGATCTACCTTGTTCTTCCATTGGAGATGTTGACTGTATTCCTAGTACAACAGTGTAATGAGATCTCGGGTAGACATCTTACTACTCACAGCAACCACTCCTTTCTTCCTTTTCTGAGGGTGGCTGCTCTCAAGAGATCTTGCTAAACACTGTGTGTGGTTGTCTTTCAGGGGTGGTGTGGGTGGAAAGGACCTGACTTCTGGAATCAACAAGTCCACTACAACATGTGTATGCCACAGAGACCAGATATGATATGATAACACAGCAATATTAATTATTTTATTTATTCTTCTTAATAAGTTATTTTATGACAGAAACACTCACCCTGACAATGAATTCAATTCAGTGCTTCAAGAAATTAAAATTTAAAATTTAAGAAAACACATTAATTTAACAAAAAACGTTCATACCAAAAAACAAAATTAAACTTATGCACTGGTTTCAAATTTAGTACAGATCAGTTTAAGATATCTGTATTGCCAGTCTTAACTAGCATTCTTCTGGCATTTAATAAACAAGTACCACAACTCTTTTGCGGAAAACTCGTTTTGTGTCTTTGCATACAAAATGCAACCAGCAACCAAAAGAGGAAATGCATAGCAATATTTAAGTCTTTCAAGTCGCCAAAGCCCCAACTTGTGGACTAGTCAACCTGGTTTTCTGTCATCGAACTGTCTTTTTTTTACTGCACGCATTAATTCTGTTGATAAACCAAAGGTCAAAACTGAGCCCACAACACTGAACCCACATGATTCATCCTGGGCTCAAAATTGTATCCAGGCAACAGCAAGAGCATGCTCAATAAAGACTTGACTTAATTTCTGCAGAGTCTTTACTTTTGGAGTTTAACCCTTTCACTCCCAGAGGTGACCAGCATTTAAATTCCTTTACAATTTTAATATGCTGTCAAGCAGAGAGGTTATGAGAATTAAGAAAATAATCAGTTAGTGGATAAGGTCTTGATATGACACCAAATTCTCAGGAATAGTCAACAAAGAAATGTATGATAATCAGTCAGGAGAATTAGCGTTTAGATCTTGGGAGTAAAAGAGTTGAGAAAGGCTCTGCCAACAGGTGGCTCTGTGCCTTCATGTCACACACAGCTACTCAAGGTCTTGGAAAGAAAATGACAGTTGTACCAGCCAGTACTGACATCTCTTTGTATTGCTATCCTCACATGCTTGTTTGGTGCACTTCTAAAGTTATTTCTTGGGAATGCTTTGCCTATCTGCCAAAAGCAGTTCAAAGAAGTTTGTTCACTATGTCTAAACTAAGTTCTCGCCCTTGTAAACAATCACTGGACACAATAATAATCTTTTGTAAGTCTGCTTTCAGAATGTTAATTTACTCCTTGTCTCTGGCTTGATGCCCCATTATGCTACCATTATTCCCTCTGTACTTGATCTCAGTCAATGGCAAAGCTTCTGTGAAGTGAAACCTTTTGTTCAGTGAGTTCTGAAAGGCAATGCAAAATTTAAGAATTTTCAGTTTGGACAACAATCCCAGGGGAGGTTGTTCTTTGTCAAAGACGCATGTATGCTTGTTATCTCTCTTGGGAGCGTAAATTGCAACTTTTGGGGTCCCTTAGGGTGTTCATGACAAAAAAAACTTCAAACAACATTTTCTGTCATCATGGCGTTGTTTTATGGTTCCACGCAAAGAAATAGAAATGTAGTTCTAATGTGTTTGAAATCTCAACCAATCCGTCGGCTATGAAAGCTTTTCAATTTTCTTCAAATTACCTGTTAATAAAAATATCGCTCTAAAGCTTAACATTGGGATTTTATCCACGTACTAATTACAAAGAATACCAAAGAAAATACTGATCAGTGGCTTTCATTTGAATGGTTCTTCCACAGGAAAGTACTGCTCATCAGCTTCGGTCGCGCGCGAGTGACGCTTCTGCGAGCGTGGAGCGTGGAGAAACTCGCGCAAACATTTGACGCAATTTCAACATAAACTTACAATGCTCTGAGTCCCTAAATTAAAGTGGCTGTGATTCCTTATTACCAACCGCAGCACGTCCTTTGCATGCCAGCTCCGAGAATTTCATGTTTTTCAAACTTTACTACAGCTGCTTTGAGGCCTTCAGTCAGAATCATACCAAATTCTCTTCATCAAAAGTTTTACCACTAAACAGTTTCTCATTCTCACGAAAAAGCTGTTAGATTTAAATTCATTACTTACTGAGAAAACAAGAGAGTTAAAGAAAGCACGTTTGCAGGACAGAGGTAAAGTTTCACTTCTCGCTCTTTAGATTGTGTACCTGCGTAACAGGTAAAATCAACGTGACACTGATTAATCTTGTGTCTCGGTTTTGTGGAGAATTGCATTCTTCGAATACCAAATTATCAGAACCGTGTCAGAATCGCAGAAATTGTTTTTGAACCGAAGAAGATAAAAAATAGATCAACTGTTTACCCTAGCCTGATGGTTAAAACAGTCCCGGGAAACAGTCGAGTTCACCTTCGAAGGGATTTTATAAATAAAGGAGCATTTGAAAGTGAAAAACAAAATTTATTAAGCTCGCAGCCGCTCTACAAAAACGATATCGCTCATAAAGGACTTTAATATTTTCTTTTACGGCTTCTGTGTTGTTTTAATGATAAAGAGGTCACTCTGAGCGACACATGACTCGAACGAAGAAAGAAGTCGTGCTCAGATCTGTTGATGAAACTCTAACAATGTAACTATTCAAATATGACCTTGTCAAAACATCCCATTAGGATTCTTCGTTTGAACTGCCTAATTTTTTTTCTGGCGCTTAAATAAAGGTGGCAAGGGTTAACGGCTCTGTCAGATTTTTTCAGTTCCAGCGTGGGCGTCTGGCGCAAATTCCTTCCCTTTAATGACCTCGAAAAACAAAATAATGAACTATCCTCGTTTATCTTATGTTGTATTGAGTGCTAATTTTGTAAGCTTATCAAGTTTCGATCAATATATTGTTTTCTTTTCCGACAAAAAATGCCGCACATGCACTTCAAAAATATTTTTCAAGTGATCAAAGCTTCTTTTTATGCGCGTCTCAAGAATTTCTTATACACTTGTCAATGACCATTTCGAGGTTTGGATTAAAACTGCAAATGAACTCGGTCCAGTATCAACAATTGTCAAGGGAGCCATTGTCTGTTCATTAGTGTAAGCCATAAACCGATTTTCTTGAAACACGACTGAAGACTGCAGCAAGACAACGTAATTCAAAGAAGCTGTGAGCAAAAGTTGCAGTACTGCGGAGAACTGCGGGTGTTCTACTTTTCCTATCTCAAACGAGCACTTGTGATCTAATTATGTTAAAAACAAACAAAAAGACATTCTTTTTCATTAAAGGCGCCCATCCGAGGCAAAACAAGACTGTAATATATGGAAAGACACGGAACATTATAGTTTAGAGGTAGTCTAGAAAACATGGTTCTAAGTTTTGAGTCCGCGGATGAAATCTTTGAATAATGTTTATGTTCAAGTGACAACTGAGCAGTATTTTCCTGCGGTCTGTACGGTTTTTGTTTAAAGAATGTTAATGTTAAATTTGATGCTACCTAAGAACAAGAAGGTTGAGAAAACGAGAACTCCACAAAAGCCATCTCTTTACTCAACTTACCGCTTTTACGAGGCCAGTCCTGCGGGCAAAAACAGCCCCATCTCCCAGGGCCACATGGTCTGTCTTCTCTCTCGTCCAACCGTGCGTAGGACATCCATTGGATTTGCCATAATATCTTCTACCACATCTAACATGTCCGACAATGTTTTTCCGTCGAGATCAGCAAATAAATTCACCGGCTTAAAATCGGGCGGTTGCATGAAGTAATGTGGTAGGTTGCCCTCTTTCAGCGCGTTCTTGAGCCGTTCCAAAAGTCCCAGAAAACGCCGTGTTATTTTGTCGGCGCTCCACTCGTGAAAATCCGGAAACTTATCGGATTCGTGGAAAAGCAAGGTCTTGACGTGGTACGAAGAAAGTTTCTTGAGTTGGTCCTCATTGTCACGTATTTCGGTAAGAATTCGAAGAAGCTGAATGCGACAGCCTTCGCTGAGAGCGCGGACACGATTTTTCTCCGCAACATAAAATGTTAGCCGCCAGATCATCTCGTTCTGAACGTACGGCTTGCACACCACGTGCGAGGACGACGGACAGTCCCTTCGAGATGGGTCGGTGCGAGAATCGGGAATAACAAACGCGGGCAGAATATCGACGGAAATGTCTTTGTTGATGGTTAATCGAATTACAGGACCTTTCTCAATCGATATGCTGCTCAAGTGCTTTGGCAGCTTCTCTGCACGACCGTCTTTGATATGAATGTTCAAAACTTTTACAGCTTTCTTGACGTACCTTCGTAAAAGCGAGTTGATTTTGCCAGCTGACAAGAAGCCATTCGTGGTGATGCAGTCTTCCCAGACGCTGTAGTCTTCAGAGCTCGGCTGCACGCGGATTCCGCCTGTACGTTCATCCAACGCTGTGTACATCGCAGAGCTTGATCCCGGGGACAGCTGCACCAACATATCCATTTGAATGGGTTCTTCAGCTTGCAGCCCGTCGTACGGTATTCCTTGCGACACAACGCTGTTAGCGCGGAATCTATTGTCGACCATTTGGATCTTCCGGAAGCATTTATGTACAGTGTTGTACGCGATTTCTTCACAGATTTCTTTGCGCTCTAAGCTAATTCTCACACGATTCTCGTAGAACTCGTTCAACTGAATAGCGACGGGGTCAAGCTGAAATTGAGGCTTTTTGATGGAGCTTCGACGGCGGTCGGGCGTCCATGGAATTTCGGATTTCCACTGAATCGGTGGCGATGGTAACTCGTCGGGATAGGAATCTTCAGAGGCCCATGACTCGTTGTCTGAAGCAGAGGACACATCGAGACTTCTCATTGAGGAATTTGGACTCAAGAGGCGAGGGTTTGGCAATTCGTTGCTGTTGTCATTGAACAGTTGGCCACCTCTGTTTTTTCTATCACGCGCGCTAGACATCAGATCGCCAGTATTTCACCCTCCGTGCAAAATACAAGTCTTCGTTTGCACACCGACGCTTTCGTCCAGTCAGACAAACGCAGCGGTTGCTTGCAATATATAGCGTGAGTGAATTCTGATCTAGGACGCTGTCTAGCGTGTTTGACGCACGGTCAACGTGTGCGAAATTCACGCCAAATATACTTATTTAAGTTATTTCCGGTTTGTAACTCGACCGATTAAGCTGAAGCTGTGGCTATCGAAATGAACGAAAGATTTACAGCCACGGAATAATAAAACCAATGCATTCCTTTACTCAATCATCCGGAAAATCTACGCAAATGAAGTGACAGTTAAGTCTTTATTAATCGGGCTTTTCGGTGTCCAACAGCTGTCGGCCAATGAGCTTAGCAGATTTGTCACATCTCGGCGCTTGTGTACAAAAGTTGCTATAGTGACTGAGAAGTTATTCGAGATTTCGTTTCCGGTGATCTTTACACATAGCCTGACAGTGTCGACAAAATTTTGCGAAACTGTCTGCTTAAAATATAAAAAGAATAGTTGAATGACCGAATCGTCTTGATGAACTGTTTTCGATTCGCTGCTTCAGGAATTTGTCCATTTTACAGATGACACTGGCGATAACCCAAATTGTGGTGCTGTCATTTGGTTGGTGGTTCGAGTAAATACATCCTTCTAAGGTGTTTGAATTAAGAGGTTGTTCAATAACTACGGCAAAACTTTTCCAAAATTCAAGGATACTTTGACGGACAAATTTATAGCTATTATTATTGATTACACGCAACTTCCACTTGTTTTATGGAATGTTGTGATTTCAAAATCGAGGGTTGTTTGTATCACAGTGTTTCTGTTGCTCGGTTATCAAGCAATTTTGAAGAGAGGAGCTAGCATTATTTGAACTTTTCACTGTGCGAGGATAAATGACATAATGATAAATTAGTTCGTGAACATAACAGTGAGTATGTAAAACTCTGAAATTGTCTCCATTTCCACTTTTGTGCTTTTTGTAAGACGGTGACATCGGCAAGTTGGAAAATCAGGAATCCGGAATTTCCACGGAATTCCGGCGGAATTCCGGCGGAATTTTCTGGACTGTTTTTTTTTTACTCAAAGTGATTGAAGATACTCCGAATATACTCCGAAGATTTTCCGATGACTGTACGAACTCGGAATATACTCCGAAGATCATCCGGGGATTGCCGAAGATCCCTGAAGAGCAATTGAACCGCTGAAGAGTGATGGTGGACATAGTCGGACACTTCCGAAGATTTTCCGAAGATTGCACGAACTCCGAATATACGGCGTAATAAGCAGCAAATCATACGTCAGAATAAAGGTTAACATGAAGACCGGCATTGGAACTGAGATCTCCGTAACCAGAACCCGGAATCCCGAATTTTGTGAAGTCTGATTGTTTTACTCAAAATGATTGATCAGCCAATGAAGATATTCCGAATATAATCCGAAGATCATCCGGCGATTGTCGAAGTCAGCCGAATAGGGATGCCGCACATGGTCGGTTGCGAAGTGCAGTTGTTTCTCTAACTTTTTCTCAATAGCGGTCAAGATCGGCTAAAGTTGACCTAATTCAGTAATCCTTTCTGCCAAGGTGAACCCTAAGTAGTGATGACTGTCCAAACTTAAAATTTGGAATGAAAACGGGGCGACAAAAGGTTCCTGTTCGTCCGACACGTCGTGAATCACGACTGTAGTGTGCAGTACACGTGTGTAAGTCAATCATGTTAGGGGCCGACCACTTAACTCTTGAGGGGGCGAGTAGGTGATTTCTGGTCAGCAAGATTTTTTTTTCTAGCAACCTAGTAAGCAGGATATTTTTTCCCTTCCCGCTGTATTTTTTTTTCTATTAAAGAGAAACTCACTGTCAAAAATTCCGTGCAACTTAAATAGAAATATTCATAAGAAAATAGACCCGTCTAATCAAATATTTGACAACGAAAATCTTTTTAAAAATTCCAGTATTCTTCACAAGTCTCTGGCATGTCTGACATGTCTGGCATCCCTCTTCGGCGGTCCAGTAGTCCTTCAGGGAACTTCAGCTGATTTCAGCTATCCTCGGATGATCTTCGCCGTATATTCGGAGCTCGTGCAATCTTCGGGAAATCTTCGGGAGTGTCCGAATATGTCCGCCATCTCTCTTCAGCGGTTCAATTGCTCTTCAGGGATGTTCGGCTGACTTCGGCAATCTCCAGATGATCTTCGGAGTATATTCCGAGTTCGTACAGTCATCGGAAAATCTTCGGAGTATATTCAGAGTATCTTCAATCACTTTGAGTAAAAAAAAAACAGTCCAGAGAATTCCGCCGGAATTCCGTGGAAATTCCGGATTCCGGATTTTCCAACTTGCCGGTGACATCTGCCGAAATCGCATATTTTCCATTCCTGCCAAATATCTTGACCTTCATTAAAAAGGTTCGAGTGTGATTCATTTCCTTTTATGACCCATGTAAATTAAGAGGTTAATTTGTTCACCCACAGGAAGTCTAAACTACATCGTGATTTGCCCGTAAACAACGCCTTTTCTTACTCCATTGAGGCGCTCACAACGAAAAGAAACGAAACGCCTGAGAACGCCAGATGGCTAAGACTGGTTTCCAGTACTTTCCAGCGCTTACACCTTGATAATTTAAAACAACGTTACCACACTTTTTAAGTGGATACTATAATAATGATACCAAACTGCTGGGGAAACTTTCGCGATGCAACAGTAACCTGTTGGCAACACCCCTAATTTAAATGAAGCGAGCCCAGTGGCCAACAATTTTTTTGGGTTATCTGACAGCCATCAAGAAGTCCAAATAAAACGTTTTAAAAGTTTAAAAAAATGTCCTTGCTAGCAGAGGCCTCTTTTCCATGTATTCAGTGTGCGGGAGAAAAGAGACCTCTGCCATGGCTCGAAACGGTCTTTGATTAAGCCGCCGTCCGCAGTCGTGGATGGAGGTTTTAAAGCGCATCCTCCTTTTATTGTTTGTCATTTGATCATGTGCTAAAAGCATCACGTGATAGTTCGGTCGCTAAGAAACCGCGACGCTTGCTCAACACAGTCCGTTTCGACCCATGGCAGAGGTCTCTTTTCTCCAGCACGTTGAATACAAGGAAGAGAGGCCTCTGCTAGCAGGGAATGTTCTCCTTTACAATGTCGATTGGAATTGAGTAACAAAAAAATAAAACTCCCTCCCCCGAAAAAAAGTCGTTGCCATAAAATTTCCTTTTTAACTGTGGTAAACGTATGGAAAACGCTGTTGCTAGGTGTTTGAATTGAGAGGTTGTAGCTGCAGAAAAGCACAGAGACTCTGGGCGTTTTCCATTTACCAAGAGATTCCTGAAATTCCGGTTGGGATGTAAATGGAACACATGTTTTTGGTTCGTTCCAATGGAAAATTTTCGGAATAAACGGAATTGCTGAAAAGTAGGTTGTTTACCATTTACTAAAATATTCCGGAAATTTCGGTTGGGATGTAAATGGAAAACCTATTTTGGTCTTCCCAAACGGAAAATTTCCGGGCAAAACGGAATTTCTTAAAAGGTAGTCCAAAATTCCCAAACGGAAATATGCGTTCCATTTGCTCATTTCTGGCGCCAGTTCCAGGCCTTCCGGCTTGGATCGCTCTGTAAACCCGACCGTTTGGGATGTTTGTGTAAATGGCACACGCGTGCTCCATGGAAATTTTCATTTGGGTGTTTGATGCGTACCACTTACTGCAACCGTCGACCAACCGGTTTTCCCATGTAAATGGTAAACAACCGTAGTTTTCCCGTTGGAAACTTTCCGATGGAAAATGCGTGTTCCATTTACGAGTTTCACAAGGTTTCGATCCAGTAAAACAAGACGGAGTAGTCTACAAGATTCCCTGCGAATGTGGTATGGTTTATATTGGAGAGACGGGAAGATCTATGCATGAACGGATTAAGGAACACGATAGAGACATACGGCTTGCTCGAACCCAATCCTCCGCCGTTTCAGAATGACCGAGACCCACATTGGTACAACCGTTAAAGAGGGTTAAAGAGGCTGTCCACATAAGACTTCACCCAATCACCACCAGCCACGGTGCTTCTTATACTCACACATAGCCAGTCGACACCATCGCCTGATGAAGACCAGCAGTATAGCGGTCGAAACGTCGCGATCCACATCTTTGTGACTCAATCATGAGACAGTAGATTAACTCAGCTATCATTTGAAACCACGATGACGAACACCTTTCATAATAAATATAGATCTGCTAACCATATAATATTAAGCAGATGGCGTGACAACAATTTTGATATACGAGTCGACGAAAACAAAACCTGCTAGTCGAAAACGAGAGAACGCTGACCAGTTGTCTTGTCACTCTGTGGCTTCATTCCTACGGAGACGATATCGATCAGAAACGTATTACGATACGCTTCTGTATCGATCCAAAAACGGCGGTGCGTTGGCTACCTAATATCACTCACTCAGGGGTATATTACGAACCAAAGAAACGACCAGCGCCCAGATGGCTTGTTAGCTCAGTCGGTGGAGCGCTGCACCGATATCGCAGAGGTCGTGGGTTCGAATTCCGTAGAAGCCTGAATTTTCAGGCTTTATTTCCAGTACTGCTTAAGTGGTGTTCATAACTGCGATCATTGATCATTCACAG
This sequence comes from Pachyseris speciosa, assembly GCA_016490735.1. Taxonomy (NCBI): domain Eukaryota; kingdom Metazoa; phylum Cnidaria; class Anthozoa; order Scleractinia; family Pachyseridae; genus Pachyseris; species Pachyseris speciosa. Next base: position 385,106 of record JAEMWC010000616.1, on the reverse strand, counting down.
CTTTTTACAAGTTAATTTTATACCCCAAAGGACAGCACAGAAGCCCACCACTCGCAAACAGCGTATTTTTCAGCTCACAATGTGCGCGTGACAAGTGAGTGAAAATATTCTTCGAGATGTCGATACCAAAACAAGGTAGCTTTAGGGCTACGGCTCTGTTCATTCTTGTTCGAAGTGAAAACGCAAAAAAAGGCAGCTGTGCTGATTTCTTATATCGGTTCTCGGACACTCCATTGGCAGAACAAAGAAAATATCTCACTTCGAGGCTCGACAATTTCTGAGAGAAAAAGGGGATGCTTTGTTGACTTTAGGAAAACTACTAAGCTAATCTTAAAAAGGTCTTAGTGTCCTTACCAAGGCATTCCATATGGGAGAAAATCATAGTATCTTCGTTCGTCCGTCGACCGCCGACCGGTTAGTTCCTCAGTGGTAGAGTAGCGGACTAGCGTCCGAGAGGTCGCGGGTTCAAACCCGGCCGGACCGACACTCAGGGTCTTTAAATAATTGACTGGAGGAGAAAGTGCTGCCTTTGTAATAACATCTGCAAATGGTTAGACTTTGTAGTCTTCTCGGATATGGACGATAAACCGTAGGCCCCGTCTCACAACTCTTCATAATTGATTCTGTGGGACGTAATAGAACCCACACACTGTTTGAAAAGAGTAGGGAACATAGTTCCCGGTGTGGTGGTCTATCTCTCATCTGATGCATGGTGAAATGCTCGGAGATGTTAGCTGCATAAGCTATTCTAAAATCCGAGGGTAAATAAAGTAATGTCTGCAGTAATGTATGTTGTCGACGATAACCAAGAACGTCACGTGGTAGAGGAATTAGGTGCGGTGTTTCTGGCTGTGGCTGATCAATCCAATACGGGCGCGGAAGGCTCTGCCACTTTGCGGACTCTGATGAATTTCTTAAGCAGGTGTAAGGGTATACAATCCATATAAGGAGTGAGCGCCAGGGTCAAAGTGACTCCGTTAAATGGTATGTTGCTCCTGTCACGGTACAAGCGCCAAACAGCTGTTAAGAACAGTGGGCAGAGAATTCAAAGAGGACAGACGTTTCAGCGTTGTTGTTTTTTTTCTGGTTAGTGCGGAAAATGTAATAACAAAAAGAAAATAATCTCATGGGAGATCAGGCGCGGCCCTTTTTTGTTTTTGTTGTTTCTCGAATTGCTTGTTGAGGGATGCTTGACCCGGAGAAGCGAAAAACGTGAACAAGTCGAGGAATTTCCAGTCCAGCGGAAACTCTTCCCCTTTCACCCACCCACTGGATTTTCGTGCGCCAGGCGTCTTTCACGCGCCGTGGCCTCGGGTGTTTCCTTCTCGCTAGTCTATCCCCAGTTATGACTGCTATTCAGCTACTAGCCGCTCAAGTGATGGCTGGTTTTCATGTGGGCAGTGACGAAGAAAAGTGCCCGTGGAAATGGAAATGATAACCCAAAAACGGAACAATAGGGCTCTCGGAAGGAGATGGGCCCAGAAAAGGAAAGGGAAGAATACTCTTGAAAACGTGCGCCTGGGCAGCAAGCCTTCTACATTGGTCTTTTTCCGACATTGAGAATATTTTAAAATCTGTCCATTCTCAGTATAGTGCAAGAGTCAGTTTCGCCAACACATGTAGCCCGAGAGTGAAAAGGGAATAATCAGGTAAGATGCAAGTATGGGCAGGGAATATTTTTTGTAAGGTAACTTATTACGTTTGGAAAAACTACTTTAAAGCACAATCCTACTACCGTCCCTTTCTAGAAAACGTGTGATAATGTAACGCTTCAAAACTCCTAGTTCTGCGTGAATAGCATGACTGCATCTGATTGGCTTAAGGATATATTTTATACAATCAGACGCAGTATTCACCTCGGATGTCCTTTCCCTACCCTCTGGGAAAAGTAAAAAGAGACGCAGTTTTGTTGCTTTCGACTATTTTAATCGTCGTCCTTGGCGCGATTTATCATATCACTATGTATAACCAACTATGCCCAAAATTATCCTTGAAAACTAATAGCATTCATTTTCTAAGCTGGATTGAGCATCATATCCGTAACAAACTTCTTGTTTAGATGAGTTGTCAAGATTATCCTGTAACACCAAGGTCTTATGGAAGGTATTTCGTTCTAACAGGTGTTACAGGTGGCGGCCTTTGCGACAGCTCTTTGCTTATAAGTTTGTAGAAAATAAAACTTCAGGGCTGCACACGTTCCACTTGCTCTCCTGTTATGCGCAGATCAATTCAATACTTCCTCATCCTTCCCTGGGGTATTTAAATTTTTAAAGATTGACCAAATATTGCACTGTAAAACGTTGTGCAAACCAAGAAAGACCAATGTGCTTATTCATGGGGCTAGTGTGCTAAAAAAAAAAGCTGGTACCAAGAGGTAGAAAACCGACTTTAAAAATACTTCTCGGGCCCGAAATGGTTTCCGGAGTTTTGAGAAACGTACGCCTGAACCGGAAATAGCAACTGTCTGATGCGTTGACCGGTGAAGACAACATCAACAAGAAGGAACGCAAATCAGAGCGGGAGAGTGACAATCCTAGTATGCACTTGGGTTATCCTACTTCCTTGTAAACCGTGCTTCTCTATTAAAGTTGCAATGTTCTATCTGCATCATAGAGAGGTGCACTACAACGAAACTTTGTCCGGACTCATGTCTATGATATGAAACTAGAAGATTGCGTAGACAGCACTTACGTTCATAGTCACGCAACTCAGGCGTATTTTAAAGGCATAACTAGAAGCCTAATTTGCATGAAATCAAAACACAATTTAATACAACATTGCGTAGATATTGGAAAAAATCGTCAAACTTGGCAGTCAGATAAAACTTGATGCCACTGACATATTTTTGCGTTTACGTGCGGGACATTTGGTAACGAATGACGATTAACATCTAATATCTTTAAAGTAACAACGGAGAATATAAAGAAAACTATAATCCAAGCTTTTCGGGTGCCATACTATGTATTATGCACATGTCATCGGCTTCCCCGTGGGGTCGACCCCCGGGCCTACCAGGGAGATATGTGGGGGAATACAAGGAGATGGATGGGATTCTTTGCCCGAGGGTACGGGAAAATCTTGACATTGGTTTACGATCAAAGATTAGGGGGTGGGGGAATTCACAAGTTTGAAAAGGATGTCACAGGGATTTTCAGTTGAGAGACACGTCGCTCAGGGGAACTTTGTCTTGAGAGATTCCCCGACCCCCTGGGGAAATTCCTCAAGTTTGCTTGACTGATTTTACAATCCCCTGATTAGCCCGGGGGTCGACCCCTCGGGGAAAGCCGATGACATTGTGCATACACCTTGAAAGTTCATCATGATGATTTCTATGAGAAGTTACGCAGACAAGGCTAACCATCTCAAGCACGTGATATGCAAACGTGTGACACCAAGACGATCTAATTCGATTTCATTTTATCTTCCTCATTTTGCTTAGATGATATTTCACTAAGAATATTCAATTACAAGTCACTTGACCGAAATGCTTCTGCAAATCAGTTAAGGTGTTCAAGTTTTATGTCAGTGCCAAATTTGAAGATGTTTCGTTAAATCCACGCAGTGTTATTATAACCTCGTTTGGTTTGGTTTAGACTTCCAAGGTGATGAAAGGTTGTAGCTGTGTCTTCGTGTTCATCTAATAAATACAGTTGCATTGCCAAAGACTTTTGGCAATATTCAAGACCCTTCGGGTAGCTTTCCATTGCAAAATATGCACGTGCTACTTCGAAAAAGACTTCCAAGGTGATGAAAGGTTGTAGCTGTGTCTTCGTGTTCATCTAATAAATACAGTTGCATTGCCAAAGACTTTTGGCAATATTCAAGACCCTTCGGGTAGCTTTCCATTGCAAAATATGCACGTGCTACTTCGAAAAAGCTTTGGGCTATGAGAGGGTCGTCTCGGCCAAAATGTTCCTCCCTAAGCTCTAAGGTCTCAACGTGTGCCTTACAGGCTTTGCCGTAGTCTGCGAGGATGTAATGGGTTTTTCCGAGAGTGAAAAATACGCTTGAAGTGTCCGCATCATCACGAACTCCCAACTGTTTCCTTAGCTTCAAGGCGCTTTCAAATGCCTTTGTAGCCTCACCTGTCTTGCCTATCTCAAGGTAAATGTTTCCTACATGTTTCATACTTGAAACTGTATCCAGATGATCTCCAATATTTCCCTCCCTCAACCTTATGCCTGCCTGCTGATGAGACTCTATTGCACCGATTTTATCGCCCTGAAGCCATTTTAATCCGCCAAGTTGGTCGTAGCATTTTGCAAGGTCGATGAGATCCATGTCAGGAACATTTTTCCTTGTCAGGAACATTTTTCCTTGCCTTTAAAAAATTTTCGAAGGCGTTGCAAACATTTTCATAGTAATCACCAGCAAACATTTCCAGAATAGCTTTCGTCATTACTTCGGAATGCAAAAGATACTCCATGGCCGGCTTTATTGCGTTGTATAAATTAGCAGAATTGATACCATTTTCCACAATTTCTTCGGTAAATTCTTGTAGACCCAAGAGCAATGGCTCGAGTGCCTTGTCAGACAGCAATTCTTTCGACTCTAGCACTTGACTTGCAACAGGATCCTCGAGTGTATGATATAGCATGTCTAGCATGGAGTCTATGTCTTGACCACACAACCGCAGGTTTTGAAACATTTTTGCTGAAAATCTGCACAGAGTCTTACCAACGTCCTCTCCGAGCACATTTTCAAGTAACGTGGATAATAAACCAAGGAATAACAAATCGTCCATCAACAGCCTTTCCATGTCGGGGGCATTTTTAAGATACTGACCAAAAGGGAGTCTGGCCTCAAACCTGCTTTCGATCAGACGTTGAAAATTATTGCCATGTAATTCCATGCCGTCGTCCAGTTGGTGCTCTTGGAAGTGATCTTGAAAAACCCAACCAGCAGTATACTTGATAACCAGTTCGTCGCCATGGTTATTTAAACGAACAAAACTACGCTTAAATAATGACAAACCCTCAACAGGTCTACCGCACAAAAGCAGATGAACGGCATGATAACACAGTAGCTTTGCTGGACATTCAGCATCAGCATCACTGTTGCAACCAACGTACAGGGATGGATCCCAGGTTTGGTGATTGGGTGAGAACCAGGCCCAGTGGATGAGGGACTTGGAGGCCAGTAATCGTCGTTCATCTTCCACTATCCGCCTTCTTCTAGCTTCTTGCACCGCTGTGTCATAAAGCTCCTCAAACAACGCCTCTTCATCAGGCAATACAGCACAGAGAAAAAGCTCCGCCTTGGACAACACCTCTACAATCTTTGGGTAAAGATCGTCATCCCTTGTGCCATTCTGAAGGGACGAAAGGATGTTCTGTCGCCGATCAATGAAAGTTACCAACGCCTGACTAGAAGGGCCCATCAAAAATTTGTTATTAGCATCCATAAAACTAGAGATGTAATAATCTTGAAACCGATGCTTTGCTAAAAGAAATGTGGATTGATCTGCTTCGTCATTGTCTCTTTGCTGGTCAATAAAAGACCTCAGAAGCGAATGAATTGTGAAGCGGCTGAAATTGTCTTCGCAATCTATTAGCGACTTTTGCTCAAGTGATCGAATAATCTTGTGGTTGTTCGGTCTGTTTTTGGGTCTAGCACTGCTTTAGCTTCCTCTATCCTAAACCACCCAGGAAAGACAGCAAGGGAAACAAAAGCTTTTCTCTCACGAGCAGAAAGTTTTTGAAAATATGTGTTGATTATTTTCTTCAGCCGCGCATCATCAGGAAAACTTTCTTTGTCCAAAACTTCCACGATGGGTGAATTCTGCAGTTCCTTCTGTAGTTCGCTTATGGAAACATTTTCTTCTTTTATGACGCTACACATTAATCGGATCGCCAGAGGAACTTGCCCACATGCCTTTATTATGTATCTACCATCATCTTGGGACACATTGGATAACAGAAGCTTTACCAAACTTGCAGAGGAAGGCTCATCTAGTGCATTGATTTTCTCTAGATGGATTTGAAGTTTCAGGCTTAAGAAGTCGAGAGATTCGCGAGTGGTCAGAAGAAGCTTGATGTGTTTGCACTGGGCAAGGATCTGCTCGATAAATCCGAGCACTTGTTGCCTCCTTTGGGGATTCTCTGATTCAAGAAGGTCATCGGCATTGTCTAAAATCAAGACGAAGGGATTTTTCTGGCTTTGCAAACTTTGAATAAGCGAGTGGGCGGGTGAAAGATGTGGCATCTGATTAAAATCAGTGAACATACTAAGCAGCTTTGAGACTAGATCCTCCATAGTTTCCGTGCCACGAAGGAGTGCAAAGTACACTGGAATCTTCATGTCTTCGTGTAAATAATGTGCGACGGTAATGGCCACCGACGTCTTTCCAAATCCCGGTGGGCCCCAGACGTTAACCAGTCGAGTATTTTCATTTGTTAAATGGTCGAGGATTGTTTGAAGCTCTTCTTGGCGACCAACGAAGTGTGGAATTTTATTAGGAATGCATGATTCGGGAACGAAAGGTCCTAAGCAAAAAAAAGTCTTTTGTAATTACTTTGCAATGTACAATAATCCCGATGTTTCGATCTTCTTTCGAAACTTCCACGTTTTTGAAGAAGATCGAAGGGATTTCTGGTCGCTGGGTACCAGTTACGTAAACAGCGGACATAATGGGCCCTTTACAGCTGGTCAGTCACGTGGTACAAAAAAGATAAGCAAAGGAAATTACCATTTTAAACGATGTAAGCTGTTTGTGTCTTGCCCCAGTGCGTTGCTTGCGTCCCAGCATGGCGTGTTTGTACCACGTGACTGACCAGTTGTAAAGGGCCCATCTTCTCCACCCTAGAAACCATGAAGAGACTGGGACGAGTGAGGGGTTGTGGAATCGTTTAGGTGGAAGGTTAATGACCAACATTGCATTTTCGGTGTTTTCGCGGCCGACAAAGTAGCTCTTTGTTAAATTTGTTTAATCTAAAACAACCTTTCCTTCGCAGCACATTACCACTGCCATTCAGAGCAGTTTAGTGTCTACCCAATCCGTCCCACAATTCCTCACTCGTGTCAGCCTTTATCTAGTTTTTTCTCTTTCTTGAGTGGAAACTGTCAAAAGGTTCAGATGCGTGAAATGCAGAGTAGCCGTACTGGCCAACTATGTGTGACCTCTTGAATATATTATTTAAAGATCGTTGTAAGCATTAAGTCGAATCAGTCTTCAGTCATGAGCGGTATAATGTATTGCTAATTCACACGAAAGAAAATCCATATTGAATGGTCATAGAAAGCACTCTTACGTGTACAGTTCCTATGTGATGTTGCTATAGGTATTTCAGGCCCGTGGTAAGAAAATGGGAAACGGGAGAAAAAATCTTCATTATCCTCTACCCGTTAGGTTTTTGTCTGCTACTTGAGATATAAAAAACGTATTTACCCAAACCAACTCGATATCAAAGTGCACTATAACACGCACAAAAACCGAGCAAAGACACACTTTTGAGATTCCTACTTGCACTTCTTGTTGTATAGCATCAACCTTTGCCGTCATCTCCTTCACATACGACCCGACTTCATTTTTACTTGTTTCCATGTCGGCTGCGACATCTTTCACCTTGCTCGTCAAAACCGTTACTGCATTAACACTTCTTTCACGTCCAACCGGACGTCTTCCATTTTTTCCTTGACATCTGTCACTCCAGTTTTCACATCTTTCACGTTGATCGACGTCTTCCATTTTCGTCTTGACATCTGCTTGTCCAGTTTTCAACCGTTTACGTCAGACTCAACATCTTCCATCTTTCTCTCCACACTTGTCACTCCAGTTTTCAAATCTTCTACAACTGACCCGACACCTTCCATCTTTGACTTCACATCTGTGACTCCAGTTTTACATCTTTCACGTCTGACCCGTTGTCTCTCACTTGGGAGTCTATTCGATCCAGACTGTCTTCAATCTGCTTAAACTTCTCTCTTCTTAGCTCTTCTTCCACTGTTGAAGCCTGGCAGTGGGGAAGTCTTTTTCACCGAGCTTCCCAATATCATCAATCGTTGTGCTAGTTTGTCCAAGTGCAGCAAAGGCATCTTTCGCTAGCTGGATGTACTGGTCAAAGGATGGTTTGTCAATATTTTTGGTACTGATCTGGTGGCAAAGAGTGTTTCGTAGCAAGCGAAGCTGGTCCAGCGCTAAAGCGTAAGTCTCAGCTTGGGTTCCGGTAGGACTCAAAACAGAAGGATGAAATCCACCGACTAATAGACTGCGACGTGGTTTCGCGAAAAGTTTATCCAATGTAGCATAACCTCCTCTACCATCCGGCATGGGCAAAGCTTTTAGCGAAAAGAGTACCTTCAAACAGTGCCGTGCAGTCCCACTCCATGTAGGATTTAGAAGTATCCACGTGTTTCATCTTTCCACCCTCGTTCGTAAGGAACATGTTCCGAACCATAGGTGAGTCGTCCCATACTTGAAAGCCGGGTGAAGGAGCGACTTGGTTGTCCCACATGTATTTGAACATGTTGCGCAGGGCGACTGGAAACTCATCAAGCACAACAGTGGAGAATTTGAAAAAGTTCAGTTGTTCAGATGAAAATGTTGCCATTTTTGTAGCCATTATATTACCTTGAAGGAATAAGTTCGTGTCCAAGTGTAGTGACTTCAAAAGAGATCTGCAATATGGGTAAAAGAAATCATGACTTAACGTCATCTGGTGTGGGACGCATGATACAGGGAATCTTCAAGGTTTTACTGAATATACGACAAGGACAAAGTTTACATTTCTTTCCATAAAATGATACCTCAGACATGTCAGATACTTTCGTCTCTCTAAAGTTTTTTACGGTTTTATCAAACGTAACAAGAGGCTACAATTAGCCTAAACTCGGGCTTGCAAAAAACAGTATTGTATCCCTAACTTAGTGCTAAACAAAAGAATAGAGGGAAGTCTGTCTTTCTTACATCGGACGCATTGTGTTTAGCTTGTGTTGGAGTCTATTTCTTTAGACCCCTATCAACATATATTCCTCTAAAATACAGCTCAACCATTGAGAACAATAATTATAACACTTGTAAAAAATATTTCTAAAAGAACAAGAAAAAGAGAAACAGAAAATAAAGCCCGTGATATATATCACTAAAAGACATCGAACCCGGGTTAGCTGCGTCACAGGCAGGAACAATGACCTTTAGGCCACAGAGGTTTATCATTATGCAAGGTGATAAAAATAGTGTATTGATTCCAAAAAAAAACTAAGAACACTTGTTTTCGCTTCGATGGATAATTGTTTGAGAAAGGAAACGCTTATCGAACGATGTAGGATTTTTTCGCATAAATGTCAATGGAGTCTCGGTGAAATGTGAGTAGAAAATTAATTAGCAGAGTGAAACTGTTTACAAATACGTCAATCCAGGGTCATTTGAAACACAAGAAAGGAACGTTTCTGGACACGTAAAGCTTGTGGGATGTGGCTGGAGTGACAAGGATATACCTCACAACTTAATGTGATTTGGTAAGCTGAAGCCACTCTAAAGGCACTAAGGCCACATGGTAGCGGGCATTACCCCTTAAATCTACCAAAGCAAAGATTGAGCCCAAGCATTAGCAGCCATGGACAGCTGTTTCGGCCTTGTTAGGCCTCATCAGCATGGCATAGCTAATGCTCAGGCTCAAGTACCCACATATCCATAAAACAAGCAGTGAAAACGTAAAGCTTGTGGGATGTGGCTGGAGTGACAAGGATATACCTCACAACTTAATGTGATTTGGTAAGCTGAAGCCACTCTAAAGGCACTAAGACGTTTCTGGACAGTTTCAAGGGACGCTAGTACATTTGTAAAAACTAATCGCTTATCATTCAAAACTTAAAGTCCAAAAATTGAGATATTGTGGGAAAAAAGTAAATTAACTACCTGTCAAAGTCTCAGGGGTGTGTGATATCCCGTACTTGAGTTATTCAACAAAATGTACATCTCAATGGAGCGGATACGGGGAACACGGCAGTCCATTTGGAGTTAAATTTTGGTCATGTTAAAAGCTTTCTTCTCGCTGTTGAACTTGCAAACATTCGTATACACACTTCTCTTAACATATTAGTTGTTCAGACTTCAAAGACACAAGGTGAATCGACGTTTACCGATACGTGACAACAAGTATCATTCTTGCTGTTGATATGAGATTTATACTTCCGAATCACTCGGCCGTGAAAGGTCAAACTCCTTTTGTCTGTAGTCTCTAATTTTTGGCGCTCCCCTCGCGTCGCGTCTCCTGGCAACTTCGCGCGCGCACGTGTCTTTCGCCCGCTCCACAATCCATCGCCAAAATTAGAGACTACTCGCAGTCTACTGAAGCAGACACGAGGAAACACGGCAGTCCATCTGGAGTTAAGTTTACTCATGTTAAAAGCTTTCTTCTCGCCGTTGAACTTGCAATCATTCGCATAGACACTTCTCTTAACATATTGTTTGTTCAGACTTCAAAAGACACAAGGTGAATCGACATTTTCCGATACGTGACAACAGGCATCACTCTGTTAAAAATAGTTAGCGCTTGCGCAGAAACGCCGGAAGTGCACTTTGTGGATGACACTCGACGACGAAAAAGAAGAACCGTCGGTAATCTTAGACCCGGGCGCCGCGCGAGACGCGCGCAGCCCGAGTAATAAAGTATAAACAGTATTTTGTGCCTCGTGAGATAATAACCTTCCACCTCAGTTTCTTAGGGTTATCCAACACTTAGACGTTCATTTGGAGGCATACTTAAGCGTCAAGAAAAGACTGCAATGGTACATCATCATCATCATCATCATCATCATCGCATTTTTTCCGATGAAACCACCACTTGCCCAAATCCCCTCTCTCTCTCCCCCCCCCCCCCCCCTTTCCTTGGGTAGTGCGATTCTCACCCATGAATTGTTGTAGGATTATATCGGTATCCATTGTATTCTTTTCTGAAATAAACTTCGCCATATGTCATCGTTATTCCTGATAAAAGCGTGTTGCCTGTCGCATTCCCAGTTCACCCGTATTTCTGTTCTTGTTCCATTACTCAACTTCCCCTCCTCCCCAGTGCAGGTAGTTTCCTACGTAGCCGTTCTTTGTCTCGTCACGCAACGCTCCTCGCCACTAAGTGAAGAGGAACGTTAAAATATATTGAGACACCCGCAAATTTAAGACTGTTTTAGTTTTGGTTGGCTTTGCTCCATTTTATTGGGTGATGTGGGATTTAGCGTCGTTAATTATTTCAGGAATCATAAATGACGTAAAACTCCGCGTTAAAGTTCAACGGCGCTGGTGAATTCTTACTTTAAAGCTTTCTTGCGATACACAAAAAGGGGAAATGTTTGAGAGAAAAATGTTACATAAAAGCCGGCGAACGAACAAACTTCACAGGATATACGATTAAGGGGGCGTTATATCTGGATGTTGATGAAATAAGCATTGATTTGATGAAGAAATTAAAAAGGGAAAATAAGGCATACACAAACACTCAGACAGTCCACTACAACACGGGTGCACGTCAGGTTGAGGACGAACTGTTTGGTGTTTGTCCATTAATTTTTAACCTCCAAATTTAATTTTTAATCACATTACAATTTGCATTTTTCTCATCTTCCCTTAAATCACTCTTCCCTCCCCCCCCCCCCCCCCTCACTCCGGCCCTTTTTCTCCCTCTTCATAAACTCTCTAAAAATCACCCAAAAATTCTGAGATATTTATGGGGTTATGCACTAGCAAACTTTGACGGCTTTTTTGGATTGCATGAAATCCCGAGAAGATAATAAAGTGAAAAGGTCAAAAAGTGACAAAAACGTAGCATTCAGGTGTAACTCCCCCTTAATATAGGGCTCTAGCCTGCTATAGATGGCTTGCAAACAATGTCCAGAGACACAAATAGACCTTTTTCATAATGGCGGACGATTTTAATTATTCTTTTGTATATGTGTTAATTAGCCCTACTAACCTCACTTTAATGAAAAAATTCTATTGAATTTTGCACATGCTGACGAGGCTAGTAGGGCTCATTATCATAAGAATAAAAGAATAATTTGTCGGGCGCCATTATGAAAAGGGTCTATAACAATGGTGAAAGGAACAAATGCTGGTGGACGAACAACGGGCTGATGAGAGATCTATGTTTTGTGTCCATCAGCATGGCGGTGATAACGTAACGTGAAAATCACCTATAAGGGTTCGAAAAAGTAGCCGTATACGCACAAAAATTGCCTAAATTTTGCCTGATAAAACGGTTTTTGGGACATCACTCTAACAAATTGAGTTGATGTTACTCATTCAGGCGTGTACTGCACTAGCGGCAATCATGTGATGACCTCAAGCAATGAAAACGTGAAGCTTGTGGGATGTTGCTGGAGTGTCAAGGATACTTCACAAATTAATGTGATCAAGTAAGCTGAAGCCACTCAAAGGGCACTGAGGCCACAAGGTAGCAGACATTACCTCTTAAATCTACCAAAGTGACCTCACATTGGTACAACTTGCTGATCCCCAAACCAAAAAATCCGCGTAAATAAGTCCGTTAAATCGTTTAAAGCGCCGGTAAAAGTAAATAAGTCCATTAAATCGTTTAAAGAGCCGGTAAAAGCCGGGAACAAGAATTATACTTTTCTCGGCATATTAGCATGTATTGCTAGGGGCCTAATCTG
>JAEMWC010000616.1:335000-370000 GCA_016490735.1 Pachyseris speciosa | reverse complement strand
TGGCTGGCACATGATATCGGAGATCAAGGACGGAGCGAGTCGCTTTCGTCCGCCTAAAACTTTATCTGAGGACCACTTTGCAGCTTATGAGGCCTTTCCTGCCTCTACAAAGTACAAAACAGATTGACTTTGAACATTTTTAGACAATGGCAGCTGGAAAGGGAGACGAAGGTACCGATTGTAGATCATGTTCTGGCCGTCTTTACTTGTACAAGGTGAATCCTGTAATTTGTGAAATATCGTAAATGGATGCCGTATCTCTTAATTACTGGTTTGCAAAGTTTTCAAATCATGATGTAAAACTTTTTGTAAATGAAAAAATGAACTAACACTGCTACTTTCATTTTTTCATGTATAGCTAATTGTAATAAGAGGCGCAATTTCCATAATTTAGTGGTATATATCACTCTCACTGTAGAATGGTATCCAGTTTTTCATTGGGTATCCAAACACATGCACGTGATGTGGTATACATCCGGTGATTGGTAGTTGACGTAATGAATTATTAATGAGTTTGAGAATAATACAAATCAGTGAAAAAAGGTGAATAATACTTAAGGGATACAACGGAGTGGGAGAATAAAAAGGTGCGAGTAAAAAACTGTGAAAAATACTGAATACAAATAGTAATTAAAGTTAAAGTGTTAAATTAACATGTGGAATTTGCATAAAAATTAAAGAAACAAATAGCAAGCATAGTTTCTGCGTTTTGTGCTAATATTAACATATTTTCAAAAAACTAGCATAATTTTTGGCATAATTTTAGAAAAAATACGATCATGCTAGTGGCATAATATGCTACTTTTAGGAGCATAATCTGTCAAAGCCTAAGCTTTGAGAATTGGGGTGGAAGGCGGGAGAGGAGCGGGCGGGAAGCGAGAATTCGAAAAAGGCGGGAGGCTTAAAAGCCGCTGTTACACGTTGAAACTTTTAGCTGAAACTTGTGTGCAACGGCGCTGCGAAACAGGTTTCAGCGGGCGTTGCACCGTGTAACATGGTCGGTTTCGTGAAACGTTTTCGAACTTCCGTTGCGAGACAAGTTTCACGAAAAGTAGAACCGCTTTCTACTTCTGCGACGGTCGCAACGATCGCAATGGTGATAAAAACAAGAGTTTCAGCGTGTAACACCACTTCGTGCAACTGGTCTCGCTCGGTCTTGTCACGCCATTGCACACAAGTTTCAGCTAAAAGTTTCGACGTGTAACAGGGGCTTTAAAGAAATATTTTTTCGGGGGCTGGAGCAAAGCGAAAAAGTGCAGGAGTCGGGACAAAAAGTAGTCTCCTTCGCAGCCATTATTTGGGTCGGCACGCAATGCTCCTCCCCACTAACGGCTGCTCACTCGAGCTTTGCATTCTTTTCCCTCAAACTGACCAATAAGGAGCAGGCTTTCATTTTCTAGAAACCTGGTCCTGGTCCTCGTCTTGATGTGTTTTTGGCGGCAAATATAACGAGAAATATGATTGGCGCAACTGCCAAGTATTACATGCATTTTATTGGTTCTCGGTAACAGAGGGAAGGAATGCAGAGCTCGAGTGAGCAGCCGTTAGTGGGGAGGACCGTTACGTGACGACCTTAAGAACGGCTGCGAAGGAGACTAGACAAAAAGGTACGGGAGACGAAAGCCCTCCGCTGCCTCCTTCATCTCACCACCACTTTTTTGTGCGGGAGTTACGCAAACCTATCTTATTTGTTTGGCTGACCGAAATAAACTAATGACCTTGTACTTCAATGTCATACTTGCAGAAAGTCGTTTGCAACAAAAGGAAATCGATGTTTATTTTCAAATGATGGTTTCAGATTTACCACGAAGGGATTTTCGTGACCTCTTGTTACTTAATGTGGTCCAGAAACGTCTAGAATTCCCAAGGGACTTTCCCATATGTCAACTGAAAGCGAAAGTGGACGAAAAACGCCCGGGAGTTGGGGGAGGGGGGGTACTTGGGTAAATTTTGGCTGGGAATGTGCCGCTGGCCTCTCAGGCCCGGTTCAAACGTCGAACTTTTCATGTACCGAACCTAATTTAGGTATAAAGTACACGAAAAGTTCGACCTATGAATCAATTAAGATCGTCAGATTTGTATTTGGGTGGACACTACCGTTCTATCCGACTGGGTCAGTCGAATAGAACGGCAAAAGGTCGACATCGATTCAGACGTCGAACGTTTAATGTGCCGAATGTAATGCATACATTACGTATACATTAAATAAATTATGTTTACCCACAATTCTGCACGATTTACTTACGTGCCGCGCGCAAAAGACTTGAATTCGCACAACACAGCGAGAAAAGAGAATAGTTCGTGTTCCTCTTGATTTAAAACCACGAAATATACATGTTTAAAATGAAAGGAATACTTTTGCATGGTATGCTCTGCATTTGAAAATGCTGGCGGTATCGGTTCTTCGTGACATTTTGCCGAATGGGGAAGGGTTCAGTCAATTCGGTTTAGGATGACATTAAATGTTTCTCCGAATAGGCATTGCAAACATTTTTCCACCAGCCAGTATATCTTGTTAGACAATGACAAGAACAAACTGGACGATGATTAGTGACTTTCCTAGCATTAACAAAAGGAAAGCCAAATTAAAAACTTGGTTTTTCGACAGCGAGGTTGTTTATCGCTAACTGAATCATGAGTCGCCTTCATTTGAAAGAAAAACAAGCTCTTCATTTTCACGATTTGTCTGTCCCGCATTTTTTACCGCCATTTTGCCAACCAATAACGGCTGACCACAAAGAGTTATTGTTCACTTTTGCAATTAAGTTCGACTTAATAAGGTTCGACGTTTAAATCAACTGCCGAACTTAATTATTTGGGGTGACCCAAATAGGTATTAGGTGCGGTACATGAACAGTTCAACGTTTGAACCGGGCCTCAGAGCCCCTACCCATTATAGTCTATTGTGTGGCCAAACATAGACCCCATCTTAGTCACTTTGGGGCAAGTATAATTTTCGTGATCCCATCTTTGGCACTGTCTGTTGATGCATCGACCTTGTAAAGCCTTTTAAGTGGGTCATCCTAAAATGAATTGACACATTTGTTAAACTGAAGGTAGAACACTTTACTTTTCACCTACAGTACAAACATTCTGGTACATTTACCCCCAAATCCCGAACTTTATATGTGTGTGCGACCCCATTCTAGTAACTCTATTGAAAATGCAACCCCTTTATAGTCAATCCAGTCGTGAAAATGCCACCCCATCCAGCGGCACATCCCCATTAGCCTATTACTAGGAAATGCCCCCCCCCCCCCGCCCCCGGGAAAAACGATAGTATTTTTAAAGTGGAAATCCTTGTGTTGAAAATAGACGTTTTGTTTAAGGTCACCCACCATTCACTGTACAGTCACTAGGTCTCCTTGAGAAGGGAGGTGCATGGAGAAAGTGGCGCAAACAGAATAAAAAACACGAAACACTTTAATGCAACATAACGACAAAGGACTGAACAAGGAAAGACTGTTCTTAGTTTTGTTCTTAGAACTAGTTGTAATCGTCGATCAGGAATGTGTTCGAGTATCCATTGCTGCGGCTGATTATAATCTTCCGTGTCACGAGCTGGCTCCACGGAGTCAGCTTACCGCAGTTCATTTTTTATTTAATTGTGTCAATAACAAAATGCTCGAATGTGATTGGTTCGTAACAGCCTTTATTTGTGTCTTAATGGACTGCTTCAGGTCCAAACTGTCCGATTTGAGCTGTCCGATTACAAACACTTGTAATCGGACAGGCCAAATCGGACAGTTACCTTATTTGGGTACGTTGAGCAGTGGCTGCCATGTCGTGTCAGTTGTCAATTTTCGCGCTTTGTAAAATAGCAACAATTTCCGTTGGTTATTTTGTACAATTTAGAAAGTTGATCTCTAGAGTTTCTCGCATTTTGTTATTGACACAATTAATTGGTAATCGGACTTCGTGTCGTACAATTCAGGTGTAATCGTGCTCGTAGTTTCAAATCAGCCTCGCGCTACGCGCTCGGCCAATTTGAAATCACTCGCCCGATTACTCCCTGAATTGTACTCCACTCAGTCCTATTACCATTACTTATTTTTTATTTTTTTTTATTTGTCCATTATATCAGTCTTTTACATAAAGTGATATATATGCATATCTGCTACGAAATAATATATAAAAGCAGGAGATCTTAGTAAGCTCTACCGAGCTTTTCAAAGAAGATCCCCGTACTTAACATTTCACTTGAAAATCGGTTTAAAAAATATATTTTCGGTCTGCAAAGCCCGTGTCAAACGCCGTACTTTCAGTACTTTACATGAGCCTTACTTTGCAGTTTAGGTTGACCCAATAAACAGAACGTGGCTGAACTCACGATATCATTTATGACGTAATTCAAGATGGCGCAGAAATGGTACACGAACGACGAAAAATCTCACCACTTAGTATCACAGGACATCCATTAGTATGCGTTCTCCTAACGTCGAACGCAAACTCAATTACACTGGAGCACAAACAAAGGACACATTTGATAACCCATTTGATTGCGTGCTAGCTTCGCTCGATATCGTGACATGCGTTAATGCCCGTAAGTACTAAAACAAGGAATGACCTAAAACCACCTGAAACTACCTACAACCACCTAAAACCACCTACAACCACTTGAAACCACCTACAACCACCTTCAGAAATCTAGAAAAAATCTAAAACAAACAAAAAAACAAACACAAAAAAATCCATTCAGAATACTGTTTTATCATTTTAAGGCATTTCCGTGATCGATTTCAATGTAAATGCACACCGGAAATGATGGGTGTTGTGTCGTTGATGCCTATCAACAGTGAGCCATTTTCGAGAAATATAGGGATTGGGATATCATGTTACATTTTACTGTCCTAAAGACCAAGCGTAGAGCTCGAGGTCACATCTGGCATCACTCTTTTCTCGATCAGTCATGGCTTCGTTTCAAGATGACCCTGAATGTAAGGCATTTTAAGTACTTATGGTGTTTGAAGTATGTTTAAAGTGATGTTTTCATAAGCTAGAAGAAGTTGATCTCTTCGGATTCCCTGTGAAAGTATTTTGTGTCAAAACTGTCAGGCATTTGTCAACCAAAGCGTTGTGATTAGGGACGTCGTTTTGAAGTACGTAACAAGCATGAATCACTTCATAAGTGAAAATTGCATAAGCGCTGAATGATTGCTTGCTGATTGCTGACACAACACCCTTCATTTCCGGTGTGCATTTACATTGAAATCGATCGCGGAAATGCCTTAAAATGATAAAAACAGTATTCTGAATGGATTTTTCTAGATTTCTGAAGGTGGTTTCACGTGGTTGTTGGTGGTTTCAAGTGGTTGTAGGTGGTTTCAGGTGGTTTTAGGTGGTTTTAGGTCATTCCTTGTTTTAGTACTTACGGTTAATGCCCAAGCATCATGTGATCAGCCTGAGCCCGTTTGGTAGTAAAGGTCCATTGAAAAGGAAACAACCTATAAAAATCTGCAAAATTGTGCTAACTGCTTATAAATTCCTCACATCCAACTAATACTGCAACTGAAGACACTGCTTTAATGGTTATTTCAAAGCGTTCAAATTTGGCCTCCTGCCATGAGAAGCGCTCGAGTCGGGGCAACACAGAGTTCAGTCTGCTCACTTCTACTATATTTGTTTTTATTTAGATCACGTACTTTACATTTTTGTTCGTTCAAAAGCTATCAGTCGGTTGAACACCCCCATTTCATTATGGCTAGGATGCTGAGGCAGTTATCGAAAGCAAAATGGTCTATCATGTCGCCATTAACCAGACATTTGAATGAAGTGTAAACTAACCAGGCTGACTCGGCCCACAAAGAAAAACTACTCCACCAGTCTGTGTGTCAAGGGTTACTGTTGTTAGTAAACTGTTACCTTTTATATGAAACAATTACGTTTTTAGTTGTATTTCATTGTTGAGATTATTTTTGGTGATGATGTTCATTTCTTGTATGTAACAGGAGCACTGAAACTTAGGACGCGAGGCTCAAGGGACTTCCACGTTCTGTCAAGTGATGTGAAAGTACACCAAGACTGGCAAAAAAAAATTCGCTTGGAAACTGCGACAATGTAGTTAAAACTGGTGTTTAAGGAAGTCGAGTTTAAACAGCGAAACATTACTATAAATTATCCATAAATTCAGGCAGTGAATGCCTATAGTAAAAGGTATCCAATAAGTGATCTTCGCCTCAAAAACCTCAAATGTAAATCCGACGAAATCCACCAGCGGGAGTGGCTACTTAGACACACTGACTTAGAAACAAATTGACTAATTTCACTTTTATAATAAAAATACAACACAGAACTTGCAGGAAGATGATCACAAGGCTAGTGAGCAACATATCACTCAGTGAACACAAATAAGATCCACGATCTCCTGTTACTGATCAATGGAAAACAAGCCCATACTTGTTATTTCGAGTACAATTCAGCAACAATTGGACCGTGTTCTTCAATGAAAAGTTATATATAAATACAAGAAATCTGAATTGAAGTAGCGTGAAGCAAAAAACAGAGGGCCCATACTGACCGAGCCCTACTCACCTTTGTGAAACGCTTGCCGGCGCTTCTTCATCCTTTCATTGCTGCTCGCCCGGAAATCAAGGAATTTCTGTCTTTGGTCACAGCGAGAGTGAGTGTTAGTAAGTACCGTCACGTAGTTCCCAGACCCGACTCGGGTATACTCGGGCTGTCACGCTGTGATATAGCATTTCGCTTCGCCTCGCTTCATCTCATTAGGCCAGGATTTGGGGTAAACGGCACCTGAAGAATTTCTTAATCGGGTATACGATATTTTAAGGCTGTATCGCTTTTTATAATTTAGGGTATACAATATCCTCTTCGATTTTCTGACGGTCATTGTTGGGAGAAGGACCCAGGGGTTGAATTGGTTAGATGAAGAAGCAGCTCCGGTAGTTAGGTGCTATGGTACCCTGGACTTAATAAAGGAGCACGGTCACGATATTTTGGGTCATTATTACAGAGGTAAAAAAAATGCATTTAAATAATGTGAAACAGTGAAATAACAAATTTTCAGGGAAGATTAGCACCAAAAAGACAAGAATAAATGTAAATATGGCGAGGATGGTGAAGGATGGAGAAGATTGAAACGGATTACAAATTACGTTTTTGAAAAATGTAGCCTAAATTTTTCAAAAATAACATGGCTCATAACTTATTTATATATTATAATTCATAACGTATTTATACGTTATAAATCATCACGTATTAATACGTTATGGCTTGTAATAGTCATGTTTGTCTGATTTGTTTCATAATCACTATTTCGATTTATGACGTTTGGCTTATAATTCCTAATTTTGTCGTATACGGCGCCCCCATCTCTTTCGAAATAAACTGACGACGTTGTACTTACAGGATCTCGTTGAACAAAACAGGGGCATCGATGTTTACTTATAAAGCCATTCTCCTGGTTTTTGTGCGTAGTTTTGACTTATTTTAAGATTTTACCGTGAAGGATTTTTTTTGACCCCTTGTTACTTTCTAGAATTCAAGAGAGACTTTCCCAAGTTTTAGCTGAAAATTAAAGTGAACGAAAAAAAAGTAGGATGTAACGGAAATCCCTCCGGAAAACAGAAGCGTTGTTTTCAAATGTAAGTACTAAAACAAGGAATGACCTAAAACCACCTAAAACCACCTGAAACCACCTACAACCACTTGAAACCACCAACAACCACGTGAAACCACCTTCAGAAATCTAGAAAAATCCATTCAGAATACTGTTTTTATCATTTTAAGGCATTTCCGCGATCGATTTCAATGTAAATGCACACCGGAAATGAAGGGTGTTGTGTCAGCAATCAGCAAGCAATCATTCAGCCCTTATGCAATTTTCACTTATGAAGTGATTCATGCTTGTTACGTACTTCAAAACGACGTTAGCCTGCGAGCAAGCTCTCTCGGGGGTGGGGGGTGGAAGGAGGGAAAAATGGAAATAGAACTTGCAACGATCTCTCTGCGATTTGAATTCCGCCCCTAATGCTCCCTATGGCTTCCAGCTGCCTGAGCTGTCAAAATTTGGGCAATCAGCGCAAACCGGAAATTTGTTTCTTCCGTCGAACAGGAAAGGACACGAAAGAACAACTTTGGCACACGCAATGCAAAAGACGGGAATCGTCGCGGAAAAAAATAACTCCTCAGTTTCTGCCTACCGTGAGCTACAAAAATACGAAAAACCAGCGAAGGTTTCAGCTTTATTGCGGCCACATTGAACGCGGTAAACCCAAAGTTTGCTAAGCCGGAGAATGAAGTTGAAGTATCGGATGTCGGACCAAGGATGAAACGAACTTTGCCAACCTCGGCAACTACGCCAGATAGAAGCCCCGGTCAAAAGAAAGATCGCAACAGACATCCCCATACTTCGGGCTTCGGCGACCTGGTCGTCGATAACGCTTTGAAGTGGGAAAACAAACAATACTGTCTATTTAGATCGGAGCGGCGCGCATTGATACTTTTGCCAAATTATGTAGGCAAAACAGCAAGAACATCTTTGCTTTGAAGTAAGCTATCGACTGCCAGACGCTGTTCTGGTTTCAAATCTGACGGACAGTTCATATATTTGGAGAATTTTTCGCTTCGCGAATACAAATGCCTCGCCTTTTCCGGACAAAAACCAAACAAACTCAAACCACGCAGTCCACGCTCGATGATAGATCACGTCATCACCCGGTCAAATCAGCCAATCAGCATTTTGCGTCCAATTTTTGGACGCAGAAATTCAAATATATGAGACACGAGTGCAAGCTCTCCTTCTCTTCTTTCCTCCCCACCCCCTACCCCCGGGAGAGCTTGCTCGCAGGCTAAAACGACGTCCCTAATCACAACGCTTTGGTTGACAAATGCCTGACAGTTTTGACACAAAATACTTTCACAGGGAATCCGAAGAGATCAACTTCTTCTAGCTTATGAAAACATCACTTTAAACATACTTCAAACACCATAAGGTACTTAAAATGCCTTACATTCAGGGTCATCTTGAAACGAAGCCATGACTGATCGAGAAAAGAGTGATGCCAGATGTGACCTCGAGCTCTACGCTTGGTCTTTAGGACAGTAAAATGTAACATGATATCCCAATCCCTATATTTTTCGAAAATGGCTCACTGTTGATAGGCATCAACCACACAACACCCATCATTTCCGGTGTGCATTTACATTGAAATCGATCACGGAAATGCCTTAAAATGATAAAACAGTATTCTGAATGGATTTTTTTGTTTGTTTTTTTGTTTGTTTTAGATTTTTTCTAGATTTCTGATGGTGGTTTCAGGTGGTTGTAGGTGGTTTCAAGTGGTTGTAGGTGGTTTCAGGTGGTTGTAGGTAGTTTCAGGTGGTTTTAGGTCATTCCTTGTTTTAGTACTTACGTGTTTTCAAAAGAAGGTCACTATATGTGACCTTCAGAAGGGAGATGGAGAAAGTGAAATAATAACAATCATAAGAAGACGGAATAAAAAAGAAAGAAACAATATAATGCAAAATAACGACAAATTAAAGGACTGACTTCGGAGAGACGGTTCTTAGTTTAATTTGTGATAAAATATACACCAGAGGACACATTGTCACATTGGAGTATAAACAAACTGATTGTGACATCAAGCATCATGTGATCACCACGGGCTTGTTTCCAATTTATCAAAGCAAACAAATTTCAACTTGTGCTAGCTGCAAATTAATTCATTCAACTAATGGTGCAACTGAAGACACCGCTGTTAATGGTTGTTTCAAAGCGTTTAGTTTCCTAGCACCACGGAGGCACTACAGAGTTCAGTCGGGCTCCTTTATATTAACATATTTGTTTGTTTAGATAACGAAATGCACATTTTTGCACGTCCAAAAGCTATATCAGTCGGTTGCACAAAAGCGGCCATCATATCGCTATTTAACCAGAAATGTGTCATTTTCAACAAGAAGTGTTACTGAACCGTGACTGGACCGGACCCAAGTCTTTCTTAAAGACAGTCTTCCACTAGTCTGTGGGTAAAGTGTTATAGCTGTTAATAAACTGTTTGTGTAATGCAGTCAGGTTTTCAGTTGTATTTCACTGTACTGAGATAATTATTTTCGGGGATGGTAACAGGGACCTCTACGGTTGAAGGGACTTCCCCATAGTCACATGATGTCAAAGTACACCAAGATGAGAAAAATTCGTTTTAAAAACTGCAATAATGCAGTTAAAAACTGCCATGAAGATGTATAAGGAGTCTAGTCTAAACAGTCTAAACAACGAAACGTTACTGTAAGATATCAATAACTTCAGTGAATGCCAAAAAGCATTCCAATTTTACTTCAAATGTATTTATCACATAGTTCACCAGCGAAAGTGGGTACTCTTTGCAAATAAATTGAGTAATTTCGCTTTCATTATCAAATCAAAAGGCAGAACTTGCAGGAAGATGTCCCTAAGGCAAGTGAATAAACATATCACTTAGTAAACACCTCTCGGTCTACACGATCTCTGTTAATCGATCAAAGGAATCAAACCCCGACTTTCAGTTTCGGGTACAGTTCCACGTACCGCGTCCTTCAGTGTAAAAATTATATGTATACAAGAAATCTAAACTGAAGTAGCGTTTTGACAGGGCAGAATAGATGGACTATACCGAGCTTTACTCACCTTTGTAAAATTTTTCCGTGTCTACATCCTTTTCAGTGCTGTATGGGCACACGCCACGCTCGCTCGGAAATCGCAGAAGTTTCTATCTTCGGTCCCAGGGAGAATGGGTATTAATAAATAATAATTAATACGTATTTATATAGCGCTTATTGTAAGGGTATTAACATTGTTATTCAGTTCCCAGTTTCCTATCCGACGCGGGCTGTCACACTGTGAAAAAAAAATATGTTCGCATCACACAGATGCTTTGCGCTGCACCAATTCCACAAGCAAGAAACAGGGTTTTTTTTTACTCAACATTTAACTTCGCTTACACGAGAAATGAACATTTATATTTTGCTGAATTAGAACGTCAGTCGTTGTCATTAGCTAGGGTAGGCCAGGGTATTTGGGGTATACAGCATCTAGGGCACATGGTATCTTCATTTGGTGTAACCCTTTTCAAAATTTAGGGTACACATGTATGGTGGCCTATAACTATCACTCAAAATTTGCCAAAGATTTTACAAGAAAACTTCTACAATGAACAGATATTTCAATTAAAACTAAAAACAAAAGATAAGTAATTCTTAAATCAAACGTTTATTCATTGAAAATCAAAGATAAAATGAAATAAAAAGAAACTTAAATGAAAGTGAAATGAAAACAGCACCCAAAAGCAAAGAAAAATGCAATGAAAAGAAAAACAAAAGTCTGCTGAGCAGCAGCAAAATTGATAGTCGTAGAAACAATACAACTTTCTTTAATTTTCCAGACATGTTTCGACGGTGCATCCGTCATCATCAGTGTACAGTTTTGAAATCGCCGTTGAATTTATAACGCGCGTGAAATTACAAGGTTCGTTACATTGCGTTTACAATATTGCGTGCTTAATAGTTTAAACAATAGACATAGAGCGACTTACAGGGAGAGCGTCAGGTTTATGTGTTTCACCTGCTGATTGAGATTGGGTTTCTACCATTTGATATGCTGGATTCCTTAAGCCTCACTTGATATTTAGTAGCTGCATAGTCCAGAATCTGGAAACAATCCGTTGAACAGGATGCTCGACAAGACTCTGAACTCAGCAGATGTTTGTGAACGTGCGAAGATCCATCCGATAGTAAGTGCTCGCGCACTTGCGTGGGGAAGCGTAGCTGCATAGTCTAGAATCTGGAAACAATCCGTTGAACAGGATGCTCGACAAGACTCTGAACTCAGCAGATGTTTGTGAACGTGCGAAGATCCATCCGATAGTAAGTGCTCGCGCACTTGCGTGGGGAAGCGTAGCTGCATAGTCTAGAATCTGGAAACAATCCGTTGAACAGGATGCTCGACAAGACTCTGAACTCAGCAGATGTTTGTGAACGTGCGAAGATCCATCCGATAGTAAATGCTCGCGCACTCGCGTGGAGAAGTGTCGGCTTGTTTCGTCGACATAACAAGCGTTACAGCTTGCACACGAGAATTTATACACCACGCGTGTGCGGAGCCCTTTAGGGATGGCATCTTTCACACTAAAAAGATCTTTGATTTTGAAAGTAGTTAAGACTAGTTTAATATCAATAGGATAACATAATCGATTAGCAAGTTTGCATATCCTTCTCTGTGTCAAGATTGAGAAGTGCCCAAGATATGGGATCTTAAAAAAGAACTTGGATTTTTCCCGGGACCCTACTGCAGAAGGGGGTTGAGCCTTCACACCGACGTCAAAACATATTTAGAAATACAATTGTTCATAAGGTTCTCAGGATAAAGGTTCTTCCGTAGGATAGCAGACAATTTTTGAAGGTCATTATGGAAACCCATCCAAGTGTTGTTTACCTTGAAAGTTCTATCGATCAAGATTTTAAGTAACCCCATTTTGTAGGTAAAGGGGGAGAAGCTTAGATAGCTAGTGAGCAAACCTGTGAACGTTTTTTTGCGATAAACGGAGGTTACGGTTTGGTGTGGGTCGGAATTATTGATTAAAACATCTAAGAAGGGCAAAACATGGTCTGTTTCCCGCTCCATTGTAAAGTGTATATTAGGCTGTTGCTTGTTGATGTAGTTAAAGAAAACCGTGGCATCATGTTCAGAGTGAAATAGGCAAAATGTGTCATCCACATAGCGACGATAGAATAATACCTCTGAAACCCTGTACTGCTCTAGCCATATCTTCTCATGGTGTCCCATGAAGAGATTAAGAACAGGGGCATATCTTGGGCAATTCTCACTTCTCACTTCTTCTCAGGGGCATATCTTCTCGCACGTTCACAAACATCTGCTGAGTTCAGAGTCTTGTCGAGCATCCTGTTCAACGGATTGTTTCCAGATTCTGGACTATGCAGCTGCTAAATATCAAGTGAGGCTTAAGGAATCCATGCATATCAGATGGGAGAAACCCAATCTCAATCAGCAGGTGAAACAAATAAACCAGACACTCTCCCTGTAAGTCGCTCTATGTCTATAGTTTCAACTATTTAGCACGCAATATTGTAAACGCAATGTAACGAACCTTGTAATTTCACGCGCGTTATAAATTCAACGGCGATTTCAAAACTGTACACTGATGATGACGGATGCACCATTGAAACATGTCTGGAAAATTAAAGAAAGTTGTATTGTTTCTACGACTAAAAACAAAAGTAAAATTAAATTTGGCATGAGCCTAGGGCTATCAGACCAAGATAAAAAAAATTAAAACAAAAACAAAAGTAAAATGAAATTTTGCATGAGCCTAGGGCTATCACACCAAAACTAAAAAAATAATAATAATAATATTATATAAAAAATAAAAAAATAAAAAATAAAACAAAAGTAAAATGAAATTTGGAACGCTTAATCACTGCACGACTAAAGTATTCATTGTCGTCGTTAAAAGCACGTCTAACGGTGTCCTTTCTTTGTCCTTCGATTCTTTTTGTTTTCATTTTCGCCTTGAAATTTCTCCACTCGGCCGACATTTTGCTTGTTGCACTGCATGTGGAGTCTCATCATGCAAAGCATCCTGGTATACTATGATAGCCTTAGGCTCGTGGAGACTGGGTACTGATATAGTTTCCAGACCTCCACAGCTAAAACTAAAACGGAGAAGCACTTTAAGGAGTCCATGTTGTTGTGGAAAGTTTTAATGATGAATTAATGGTGTGGAAGTTTACTTTCACCAATGAAGAACTATAAATATAGAAAATACGTTTTGGAAACCTTTTTGAAAAGTTGAAATAGTCAGGCATCACCTACCACCTAGGATACAACCAGTGTATCCTAGAGAAATCCGCTACCAAATGGGTATCCTTTCTCGATAATACATCTACATGATTTCAGCACTCGGTAAACTAAAAGTCCCATTTTTCGCGAATTGTTTTCATGTTTATGATAACATCCGCACGTTTGGTAGCAGAATTTATGGTGTTCCTTTGCGGACTACGACATCGATGGCAAAAACATGATGAAAAACATAATACGTAAAGTCTGTTAAAGTAGAAAATTGTACAATACATCGAAAGTAAACAAATATAGGTCCACTAACCATATGATATTAAGCAGATGGCGTGACAACAATTTTGATATACGAGTCGACGAAAACAAAACCTGCTAGTCGAAAACGAGAGAACGCTGACCAGTTGTCATGTCACTCTGTGGCTTCATTCCTACGGAGTCGATATCGATCCAAAAATGGCGGTGCGTTGGCTACCTAATATCACTCAGTCACGGGTATATTACGAACCAACAAACGACCAGCTCCCAGATGGCTTGTTAGCTCAGTTGGTAGAGCGCTGCACCGGTATCACAGAGGTCGTGGGTTCGAATCCCGTACAAGCCTGAATTTTTTTCACGCTTTATTTTCACTTATTTTCACTAAGGTAGCTTTAGGGCTACGGGTCTGTTCATTCTTGTTCGAAGTGAAAAAGCGAAAAAAAGGCAGCTCTGCTGATTTCTTATTTCGGTTCTCGGACACTCCATTGGCAGAACAGATAAAATACCTCACTTCGAGGCTCGACAATTTCTGAGTGTAGAGAAAAGAGGGGGTGCTTTGTTGACTTTAGGCAAACTACTAAGATAATCTTATGAAGGTCTTAGTCTCCTTATACCATATCCTCCTTCGCAGACGTCTTTGGGCTCGTCACGCGCTCCTTCCCCACGAACGTCTGCTGAACTGAACTCCCACTTCCGTTCGCCGGCGGTTAGCCTTTGTTTTGAAGAAACCAATAACGAGGTGCGTAAGAATGGAAATCGCCACCCGTGAAGTAATTCCCGGCAGACGTTTCAGGTGCATCGTCTGGGAAAATAATCCCCACAAATTGGAAGACGAACTATGATCGTGGGGAGGGAACGCGTGACGAGCCCAAAGACGTCTGCGAAGGAGGCTACCTTACCAAGGCATTCCATGTGGGAGAAAAACATAATATACAATCCATATAAGGAATGAACGCCAGGGTCAAAGGACGATCATCTTCTCAGTGACTCCGTTAAATGGTATGTTGCTCCTGTACAAGCGCCAATCAGCTGTTAACAACAGTAAGTAGAGAATTCAAAGAGGACAGAGGTTTCAGCGTTGTTTGTTTGTATGTTTGTTTGTTTTTCTGGTAAGTGGGGAAAATGCAAAACAAAACAAAACAAAACAAAACAAAGAAGAAAATAATCTCATGGGAGACCAGTTTTTTCTGTTTCTGGACTTGCTTCTTGAGGGATGCTTGACCCGGAGAAGCGAAAAACGTGAATTTTCAGTGGTGTGGAAACTCTTCCCCACCCACCCACTGGATTTTCGTGCGCCAGGCATCTTTCACGCGCCGTGGCCTCGGGTGTTTCCTTCTCGCTCGTCTATCCCCGGTTATGACTGCTGTCCAGCTTCTACAGGGACCGCGGAGCAGGGGTAGCTGGAGGGCTCTAGCCGCCCCAATAATCTTTTCAAAAATATTATATTTAAAAAGAACTTATTTCAGTTGCCGCTACTTTGAACGTTTAAAAAACTAACAAAGATATTTTATATACCGTGACTCGTCTGAAAACATTTCTTCAGAATTAGCCTATGTGAGACGCTGTTACGCAAACGATGTTGAA
Source organism: Pachyseris speciosa (assembly GCA_016490735.1). Lineage (NCBI taxonomy): Eukaryota > Metazoa > Cnidaria > Anthozoa > Scleractinia > Pachyseridae > Pachyseris > Pachyseris speciosa. Next base: position 354,357 of record JAEMWC010000616.1, on the reverse strand, counting down.
TATGATTACCTTGTCCCATAACTGGAAGTCTTCAAAGTGCTCATGAACGCGAAAAGCCTCGATTGCTTTGCCGATGTTTTAGATACCGTTAAAGGCCTTGAACCCCATGAAAAGCAAAATGATAAGCGAAGTAATCAACATCTGCAAGCTTCTTTTGGTCAACCCTGCAACAAGCGCAACTGGCGAAAGATCGTTTTCCACTGAAAGGCGCATAAAGACCTGGCTTCGAGAGAACATGTCACAGAAGAGATTTATTCATGTGGCAATAATGAACACCCACAAGACACGGACTGACAGAGTGCGGCTGGTGGACGTGGCCAATGACTTTGCTTCTAGAAATGAGAACAGGAAACGGAATTTCGGAACATTTGCCGAACAAGATATTGTTATTTATTTTTATTTTATTTTTTATGTTTGATTAGTGTGAGCAGCGCCTTTGAATCCTGTAGAAAAGGTGCTCTATAAATATACTATTATTATGAGGATTTATTTATCACACCATTACTGAGGTGTATTGGTGGTCACGTATTCCTAGATCATCAGGCTATTTGCCATAGCCTTAGATGTCTAAGGTCATTCTTACAATGTAAAATTCTTGCTGTGCCCAACAAGCAGGCGTTCTGGAGTATGTTGCAGATTCCAGGTGTTCCTATCTTAGCAATCCACATCATCAAGTTTTTAGTCACTGCCCCAAGTGCCCCAACTACAACTGGGATAACAGACACGCTTCTGCAATTCCACAACTTTTGTATTTCCAGAGATGATATTTTTTAGTGATTATTAAAATTAGAGGCATTGTCAGCAATTTCAGAGACTGTTAATTTCAAAATTTTCCGGGGGAACATACCCCCGGACCCCCTAGAGAAGCTCGCGCCTTCAGCGTTCTTTGGCTCGCGCTTCGCGAGAGCTAGCCGCCCCAATAGAAGTATGCTCCGTGGTCCCTGTTCTCACCCGCTCAAGTGATGGCTGGTTTTCATGTGTGCAGTGACGAAGAAAAGTGCCCGTGGAAATGGAAGTAATAACCCAATGGGGCTCTTGGAAGGAGATGGGCCCAGAAAAGGTTCTTTCTGTTATTTTGGAAAGGGAAGAATACTCTTGAAAACGTGCGCCTGAGAAGCAAGCCCTTTACATTGGTCAGTTTCCGACATTGAGAATATCAATCTGTCCATTCTCAGTATAGTGCAAGAGTTGAACAATTTCGCCAGCAGATGTAACCCGAGAGTGAAAAGGGAATAATCAGGTAAGATGCAAGAATGGGCAGGGAATATTTTTTGTAAAGTAAAGTACCTTATTACGTTTGGAAAAACGACTTTAAAGCACAATCCTACTGCCGTTCCTTCCTACAAAACGTGTGATAATGCAACGCTTCAAAACTCCAAGTTCTGCGGGAATAATACGACTGGCTAAGGATGTGATATATTTTAACCATTCAGACGCAGTATTCACCGCGGATGTACTTTCCCTGCTCTCTGAAAAAAAGTAAAAAGGGACGCAGTTTTCCTTGCTTTCGACTATTTTAATCGTCTTCCTTGGTGCGATTTATCATATCACTCGAATGTATAAGAAAACTGTGCGTATCTGCCCCAAATTATCGTGGAAAACTAATAGCATTCATTCTCTAAGCTGCATTGAGCATCACACCCTTAACAAACTTCTTGTTTAGATGAGTGGTGAAGATCATCCTGGAACATCAAGGTCTTATGGAAGGTATTTCGCTCTAACAGGTGTTACAGGTGGCGGCCCCTGGTGACAGCTCTTCGCTTATAAGCGTGTAGAAAGTGAAACTGCAGGGCTACAAACGTTCCACTTGCTATCTTGTTATGCGTCGATCAAGTCAATACTTCCTCATTCCTCCCTCGGGTATTTCAATTTTAAAGATTGACCAAATATTGTGCTGTAAAACCTTGTGCAAACCAAGAAGGACCAATTTGCTTATTCCCACAGATCAGGTGAAAATCAAATTCTCCTTTCCTGGGTAGGGTGGACGGTCAAATGCTTCAGGGGTGGGAAGGTGGGAGCTAGATGTTGAAGCATTAACCTGATCCGCGCTTTGCTATCCGGCTTCAGTCTAACAGTTTGCTTTCCGGGTCATCAAAAATCAAAATCGTTTTATAATTATTTACAAGCACCATTGGAAAACTTTTTCATCAGTGTAGAAGTAATTCTGAGGCCTCGTTTAGTGTTCCCTGCAAACCGTTACGAACAAAGGGCCTTAACCCTAACTAGGATCCTAGCTTAGATTGAATATTTTATCACTTTTTTTTCAGTAACATGTTAAAATTTCAAAGGACACTTTTTCGCCAACAGTAGCTGAAAATTAATGGTCACAGTTCCCATGCAACGGATATTGCAGTGCCAGAAAACTATAGTTATAAATGTTTTCGGCTACCGATGGCAAAAATTCAAAAGTGTCCGCGTTGACTTTGATCACGCATACCTTTTCGAAGCTCTTCTCAATTTACCACGTGACGTGTGTTCCCATGGCAAAGAAATTCTTATAGCAATCTTTTTTTTCCAAAATTACGACAGTTTTACCAGCCCAGGATATGAAAACCCCGGCTGTTGAAAAGAAAAAAATAACTAAATAACGAGGAAAAAAAACGACGAAAAACAAAAACAAAAAAAAAAAAGAGAAAAAAGCCTATTAATTTTCGAGTAAAAAACCCCAAATAATTCTTTCCTATTTTCACGGGCATGCTTTTTGCTGGCATTATCTTATATACAGTATAAATATGCTCTGGGCGTGTGTACAAGGAGCTGGAGTAACCCTTATACTAGGATCTCCTTAACAGCGGACCAACTTATGTTAAGAAAGAAGAGTGGCTGAAATAACCCAAAGAGTACACATGAATTAATTTAGTAAGTTAACATGTAGAGGGAGAAAACTATTTTGCAATCAAAACCAATTTCTGTCAGACTAAGTTTTCAGCTTAATTTCTAAATCAATAATCATTGCTTCGGACTTGGCAACAAAAGTTTGCTGAAATACATCTCCTGCTTTTCTGTGGTAGACCTTTGATATTTTAAGATCACTAAAATTTAGCCGCAATTTTCCACGCTTAAGAACCGGAGCAAAGTGGGATAGGTCAAGTTGTTAGCAAGTTAAGGTAGCACAATCGTCTCCCTTCCAATGTGGCCCCAAAGCGCGGGAAAGGTGAGCGGGAAAGGTGAACCGGAAACAGCAACTGTCTGGTGCTGTGACCAATGAGGACAACGTCAACAAGAAGGAACGCGAAATCAGAGCGGGAGAGTGACAATCCTAGCGTGCAATTAGGTTACCCTACGTTCTTGTTAACCGTGCTTCTCTTTTAAATTTGCAATGTTCTATCTGCATCATAGAGAGGTGCACTACAACGAAACTTTGTCTGGATTCATGTCTATAAAATGAAACTAGAAGATTGCGTGAACAGCACTTATGTTCATGGTCACGCAATTCAGGCGTATTAAGACATGACTAGAAGCCTAATTTGCATGAAATCAAAACGCAATCACAACATTGCGTAGATATAGGAGAAAATCGTCAAACTTGGCAGTCAGTTAAAACTTGATGACACTACCAGATTTTTGCGTTTACGTGCGGGACATCCTGGTCACGAATGACGATTAACATCTGATATCTTTAAAGTAAAACGGGGAATATAAAGCAAAGTATAACCCAAGCTTTTCGGGTGCCATACTATTACACCTTGAAAGTTCATCCGGATGAAATTAGCCTTGTTTGGTGGTAGTATTATTTCTATGTGAAGTTATCGAGTAATTTCTGATGTCACGTGACCTATTTCCCTTAATTGCAAGACCGTTATTTCATGCGGACACGCAGACAAGGCTAATCCATTTCAAGCACGTGATATGCAAACTTGTGACACCAAAGACCATTTAATTCGATTTCTTTTTATCTTCCCATTTTGCTTAGATATTTCAATAAGAATATTCATTTACAAGTCACGTGACCGAAACGCTTCTCATTTAGAAGCAACTGCTCAGTTTGAAGATGTTTCGTTAAATCTATGCAATGTTATTATAATCTTGTTTGGTTTGCACGGTTTTAAGGAATCAATGTAAAGGTTGGATTCAAATTGTCCAGCAAGATCTGTTAATTCGTTAACGATGTTTTGCAGTTGCTCAGTTACAACTGATTTGATTCCTGTGCACTCAAAGCTTCACTTACGCGAATTAGCAGCTTTAAACTTTCAGTAGTGTCAGGATCATCTTCACCCAAGAGTAGTTCCCGTAATTGAAAGGCTTTCTTCAACGATTCAAAGGCTCCACGAAGATTTCCCAGGGCACGCTGCACTACTCCAAGATTGTGATAGCTGTTTGCTGTATCTTTGTGCTCCGCAAGCACGTTCAATCTCATGTCGACAGCTAACTCGAAAGCCTGAACAGCTGATACATCATCCCCCAACTTGAGATGAAGACTTCCAAGGAGATGAAAGGTTGTAGCTGTGTCTTCGTGTTCACCCAATAACTGTAGTTGCATTGCCAAAGACTTTTGGCAATATTCAAGACCCTTCGGGTAGCTTTCCATTGCAAAATATGCATGTGCTACTTCGAAAAAGCTTTGGGCTGTGAGAGGGTCGTCTCCAAAATGTTTCTCCCTAAGCTCCAAGGCCTTCAGGTGTGCCTTACAGGCTTTGGTGGTTATGGTTTTTTCCGAGAGTGAAAAATACGCTTGAAGTGTCCGCATAATCACGAACTCCTAACCGTTTCCTTAGCTTCAAGGCGCTTTCAAGTGCCTTTGTAGCTTCACTTGTGTTTCTTATCTCAAGGTATATGCTTCCTATACGTTTCATACTTGAAACTGTATCCACATGATCTCCGATATTTCCCTTCCTCAACCTTATGGCCTGCTGATGAGACTCTATTGCGCCAATTTTATCGCCCTGAAGCCATTTCAATCTGCCAAGTTGGTCGTAACATTTTGCAAGGTCGATGAGATCTATGTCAGGAACATTTGTCCTTGCCTTTAAAACATTTTCGAAGGTGTTGCAAACATGTTCATAGAAATCATCAGCATCCTTTTCCAGAAAAGATTTCGCATTTATTTCGGAATGCAAAAGAGAATTCATGAACAGCTTTGTTGCGTTGTAGCTCTTTGCAGAATTGATACCATTTTCCACAATTTCTTCGGTAAATTCTTGTAGACCCAAAAGCAATGGCTTGAGTTTCTTGTCAGAAAGTAGTTCCTTCGACTTTAGCACTTGGCTTGCATCAGGATCCTTGAGTATATGATATTGCACGATAAGCATGGGGTGTATGTCTTGACCAGCTAACCGTAGGTTTCGAGACATGGCTGGTGAAACTCTGCACAGAACCTTACTAAAGACTTCCAAATCGTCGTCCTCTCCTCTCTCATTTCCCAATAACGTAGATAATAAACAAGTGAATAGCACATCGTCCATCAACAGCCTTTCAGCGTCGGGACGGTCTATACGATACTTACCAGCTGAATTCTTAAAAGGGAATCTGGCCTTTAACCAGCTTTCGACCAGACATTCAAGATTATTGCCTTGTAATTCCATGCCGTCGTCCAGTTGATGCTCTTGGAAGTGCTTTCGAAACAAACAACCAGCAGTACACTTGATAATCAGTTCGTCGCCATGGTTATTTAAACGAACAAAACTACGTTTAAATAATGACAAACCCTTAACAGGTTTACCGCACAAAAACAAATGAACGGCATGATAACAAAGTAGCTTTGCTGGACATTCAGCATCAGCATCACTGTTGCAACCAACGTACAAAGATGGATCCCAGGTTTGGTGATTGGGTGAGAACCAGGCCCAGTGCATGAGGGACTTGGAGGCCAGCAATCGTCGTTCATCTTCCACTATCTGTCTTCTTCTTGCTTCTTGCACCGCTGTGTCATAAAGCTCCTCAAACAACGCCTCTTCACCAGGCAATACAGCACAGAGAAAGAGCTCCGCCTTGGACAACACTTCTACAATCTTTGGGTAAAATTCGTCATTTCTAGTGCCATTCTGCAGGGAAGAAAGGATGCTTTGTCGCCGATCAATGAAAGCTGCCGACGCCTGATTGGAAGGGCCCATTAAAAATACGTTATTAGCATCCCTAAAACTAGAGATGTAATAATCATAAAACCGATGACTTGCTAAAAGAAATGTGGCTTGATCTGCTTCGTCATTGTCTTTTTGTTCGTCAATGAAAGACCTCAAAAGAGAATGAATTGTGAAGCGGCTAAAATTGTCTTCACAATCTATTAGCGACTTTCGCTCAAGTGATCGAATAATCTTGGTGGTTGTTCGGTCTGTTTTTGGGTCTAGCACTGCTTTAGCTTCCTCTATCCCAAACCACCCAGGAAAAACAGCAAGAGAAACAAAAGCTTTTCTCTCACGAGCAGAAAGTTTTTGAAAAGATGTGTTGATTATTTTCTTCAGCCGCGTATCATCAGGAAAACTTTCTTCGTCCAAAACTTCAACGATGGGTGAATTCTTCAGTTCCTTCTGGAGTTCGCTTATGGAAACATTTTCTTCTTTTATGACGCTACACATTAATCGGATCGCCAGAGGAACTTGCCAACACGCCTTTATTATGTATCTACCATCATCTTGGGACACATCGGATAACAGAAGCGTTACCAACCTTGCAGAGGAATGGTCATCTAGTGCATTGATTTTCTCTAGATGGATTTGAAGTTTTAGGCTTAAGAAGTCGAGAGATTCGCGAGTGGTCAGAAGAAGCTTGATGTGTTTGCACTGGGCAAGGATCTCCTCGATAAATCCGACCACTTTTTGCTTCCTTTTGGGATTCTCTGATTCAAGAAGGTCATCGGCATTGTCTAAAATCAAGACGAAGGGATTTTTCTGGCTTTGCAAACTTTGAATAAGCGAGTGGGCGGGTGAAAGATGTGGCATCTGATTAAAATCAGTGAACATACTAAGCAGCTTTGAGACTAGATCCTCTATGGTTTCCGTGCCACGAAGGGGTACAAAGTACACTGGAATCTTCATGTCTTCGCGTAAATAATGTGCGACGGTATTGGCCACCGACGTCTTTCCAAATCCCGGTGAGCCCCAGACGGCAACCACTCGAGTATTTTCATTGGTTAAATGATCGGCGAGTGTTTGAAGCTCTTCTTGGCGACCAACGAAGTGTGGAATTTTATTAGGAATGCATGATTCGGGAACGAAAGGACCTAAGCAAAAAAAAAAGTCTTTTGTAATTACTTCGCCATGTACAATAATCCCGATTTTTCGATCTTCTTTGGAATTTTCCAATTTTTTTTCGGCTGGTCAGTCACGTGGTACAAAGAAGATAAAAAAAGAAAATTACCATTTTAAACGATGTAAGTTCTTTGTACGTCTTGCCCCAGTGCGTTGCTTGCGTCCCAGCATGGCGTGTTTGTACCATGTGACTGACCAGTTGTAAAGGGCCCATATTCTCCATTCTAGAAACCATGAAGAGACTGGGACGAGTGAGGGGTTGTGGAATCGTTTGGGTGGAAGGAGAATGACCAACATTGCATTTTCGGTGATTTTGCGGCCACTAAAGTAGCTCTTTGTTAAATTTGCTTAACCTAAAACAACTTGTCCTTCGCAGCACACTACCACTGTCATTCAGAGCAGTTTAGTGTCTACCCAATCCGTCCCACGATCCCTCACTCGTGTCAGCCTTTATCTAGTCTCTTCTCCTTCTTGAGTGGCAACTGACAAAAGGTTCAGATGTGTGAAATGCAAAGTTGTAGGTCTTGAATATATTCAGTATTTCAAGATCGTTGTAAGCAGTAAGTGGAATCAGTCTTCAACAGGCAATGTAGTCATGCGCGGTATAATGTATTGCTGATTGACACGAAAAAAAATTCATACTGAATGGTCATAGAAAGCAATTTTACGTGTACAGTTCCTACAGTATGTGATGTTGCTATAGGTATTTCAGGTCCGTGGTAAGAAAATGGGAAACGGAAGAAAAAATCTTCATTATCCTCTCCCCGTTAGGGCAGAGGCACCTCCACTCAGTCTCTTCATTTTTTCTCCTCGCTCCAGTCTCTCCCCGTTGTTGATGGCTTGCACTCTCAATTATCCATTTCGTGATTAGTGAAATATCTAGGGGAAAACCCTTAAGAAAAACCCTTTTTTGTCTGCTATGTGAGATATAAAAAACGTAATCACACAAACCACTTCGATATCAAAAGTACACTATAGCACGCACAAACACCGATCAAATACACACCTTTTGAGATTCCAGCTTGCACTTCTTGTTGTATGGCATCAACCTTTGCCGTTATCTCCTTCACATACGACCCGACTTCATTTTTACTTGTTTCCATGTTGGCTGCGACATCTTCCACCTTGTTCGTCAAACCCGTTACTGCATTAAACACTTCTTTCACGTCCAACCCGACGTCTTCCATTTTCGTCTTGACATCTGCTTGTCCAGTTTTCACATCTTTCACGTCTGACCCGACGTCTTCCATTTTTGTCTTGACATCTGCTTGTCCAATTTTCTCATCTTTCACGTCTGACCCTACGTCTTCCATTTTTGTCTTGACATCTGCTTGTCCAATTTTCACATCTTTCACGTCTGACACGACGTCTTCCATTTTCGTCTTGACATCTGCTACTCCAGCTCTCGCGTCCCAACGAAAACCGTCCGCTGTCGTCTTCTTATCTGGCCCTGCAACTTTTCCATTTTTCACCTCGAACCTGACATTTTCTGACTTTGTCTTCACATCTCTTGCTCCAAGTGCTTCCCAACACTCTCCTTTAATTGTCATGCGTTCTTTCTCCTCAGTATTCACATTTTTGTTTCTCACAGCTAACTGGGAATTCTTCAGGTTGGTCTTCAAATATTTTTTCACGTCTGCTTCGGTTCCCATTTTTACACTTGCCAGATGTGATAGAACGTTTTTATCGTTTGCCTGTGAATCTGTTTCTCCAGCTCTGAGACGTCTCACTTCCGACTCGACATCGCCCACTTTCGTACTCACATCCGTGTTTCCTTGAAAGGTATTGGCTTTTTTCAGGTCTGACTCGACATTTTCTACTTGAGCTTTCTCTTCTGCGGTTACTCCCGTTACACCTGTCTTCTCTGACTCAACATCTTCCTCCTTTTTCATCGCTTCGTTTCCTCCAGTCTTCACATCTTTCACGTCTAACCCTACATCTTTTGTGTGGACATGGGGCAGAGCAGTTTTGACATCTCTCAACCCTGACTCAGTATCATCCACTTTTGCTCGCTTCACATCCTTTTGTTGAGTCTGCATTTCTTTCACGCCAAACTTGTCATCTTCCACCTTCGTCTTCACATATTTTGCTCCATTTTTCACATCTTTTACGTTTGATCTGACGTCCCCTGCGCTTGTCTTCACATCTGCTACTCCAGCTTTCACCCCTCCAACGTCTGACCCGACATCTTCCATATTTTTCTTGGCATCTGTTACTCCACCATTCACATCTTTGATATCTGATCTGATATTTTGAGCCGTTTTCTTCATTTCTGTCCCTCCACTTTTCATTTCTTTCACGGCCGACCTGGCATTTTCCAGTTTTGTCCCTTTTTGCCCTTTTCTGGTTTGAACATCGTCGACCTGAGGCTTGATCAGTCCGTCCCGGGGAACCTCCATCTGGCTAAACGTAAGGGCTGCATCCTTCTCTCTTCTTAACTCTTCCTCTAACTGCTGACGTCTCCCAGTTGAAAAGTGTTCTTCCCGTAAGTGTTCAACAGCAGTAACCGTGGTACTATCTTGTTTAAGTGCAGTAAATGCATCTTTTGCCAAGCTGATATAGCGGTCAAAACTTTCCTTGTCGATTGTTTGCGTGCTGATGTGGCGGCAAAGAGCGTTTCTAAGTAAGCGAAGCTGATCCAGAGCTAAGGCGAACGTTTCGGGTTGACTTTGAAATAGGCTTCTGCTTTGAACACGTGTGTGGAATGCCCCAGGTGACAGACGCTTCACATGTAATTGGTTTAACGGGCGACGATTTCCACTTGTATCTGGTTTTCCGAAGGTCTTAGCAAAAAGAGTAGCTTCCAAAAGGGTCGCGCAGTCCCACTTCTCATACGATTTGTTGGTGGGTACTTTTGACTTCTCGCCTTCTTCATTAGAGAACAAGTTTCGAACCTCTTCAGAGTCATCCCATTTCTTAGCAGGGTAAAGACGAGCAGGAGAGAACAGAGGGCTGTTCCACATGTATACAAACACCTGACGAAGGGCGACTGGAAACTCCTCAAGCACAAGAATGGAGAATCTGAAATAGTTATTTTTCTTGGCGTCTGTGTCGTCTATTACTCCACCATTCACATCTTTGACATCTGATCTGATATTTTCAGCCAATTTCTTCATTTCTGCCCCTCCACTTTTCATTTCTTTGGCAGCCGACCCGGAATCTTCCAGTTTTGTCTCCTCATCTGTCACTCCAGTTTTCTCATCTCTTGCGTCTGATACGACATCTTCCATCCCTCTCTCTTCATTTGTCTCTACAGTTTTCTCTGCTCTCGCGTCTGACCCGACATCTTGCATCTTTTTTACCTCATCTGATACTCTAGCTTCCTCATCTCTCGCATCTGACCCGACATCTTCCATCTTTGTCTCCTCATCTGTTAATGTAGCTTCCTCATCTCTCGCGTCTGACCCGACATCTTCTATCTTTGTCTCCTTATCTGTTACTCTAGCTTTCTCATCTCTTGGGTCTGACGCGACATCTTCCATCTTTGTCTCCTTATCTGTTACTCTAGCTTCCTCATCTCTCGCGTCTGACCCGACATCTTCTATCTTTGTCTCCTTATCTGTTACTCTAGCTTTCTCATCTCTTGGGTCTGACGCGACATCTTCCATCTTTGTCTCCTTATCTCTTATTGTAGCTTTCTCATCTCTCGCGTCTGACCCGACATCTTCCATCTTTGTCTCCTTATCTGTCACGCTAGGTTTGTTATCGCTGGCGTCTCTCCCGACATCTTCCATCTTTGTCTCCCCATCTTCCACTCCAGTTTTCCCTTGTGTTATGTCTGACCCTACATCTTCAATCTTTATCTCCTCATCTCTAACTGCAGTTTTCTCATCTCTCTCGTCTGAACCGACATCTTTGACTTTTGCCTCGTCCTCCATTTTTCTAGTTCCCACATTTTTTGATGATTCGTCATCTTTCGCTTTTGTCTTGGAAGGATTATACTCTGGGGATCAGAAATTTGCAGCTGTTAGAGAGTGCTGTCCCTTAGGATTTAACATGCTTAGAAGTTTGCTTCAAAGAGTGTGTTGATAGTTCTCAGACTACTTAAGTATAATAAATATTGGTGTCTGGATTTGATTTGTCAAAATGTTGTTATCACTCTTACTGCTTCTTATAAACATATTGTAGGTATTTATCGTAAAATCTAACTTGGCATCTTGTTTCGATTTAAGAATTTAACATTTCACGCAAAGAATTCTTATCAACCGTCAAGTCACATCTTTTGATGGCTTCAGTGTTAAAGTTTACTTTAACCCTTTAAGACCCAATTTTTTTAACTCTTTTTTTCGATGCAAATAATTGAAAGGGGTCTAGATGTACTATATGAAGGTCTCCCTTGAAACGTTTGCTGCTCTGGAATACTGAGGACTCAAGTTTTATTGTGATGTCACCAATTTTGTTTTGCTCGCGACCGCAACGAGTTGTAATCGGTAGGTACTCAGTTTATAAGTGTGCTCTCGAGCTATTTTCACTGCAGAAGCTCCCAGGCTGGCATCATTAAGCTGGAATGGAGAGTAGTGGCAAACCTCTGAACGAAGCCAGAGGTGAGAGAGAATTTCACAACGACTGGGACGCCAAAAATGGTCGTGTCCAGTCATGGCAGCTTAGAAGTGAAGTTCGTCTCTCTAGCCGTTCTGTGATGGATTCTTGAACCTAGCAAGGCAATTTTGGCGAGATTTAACTTGCAAAGAACACAACGCGGACCATATTTTGCCAGTAGGCCCGGATGGCTTGACAAAATGAAGATGGCGGGACCTCCATTTCGCCGTGGTATCCAAATTTTCCAGAATGCAATCCGGGCGCCAAAGAGAAAAACAGAGGCTTTCAAAAGTTTCTCGAATCAAATGGCTGATGCTCCACTCGTTGTCGGCGTGAGAGGCAAAATTGGAGATATATGCTTAGTCATGAGGTCAAGGTTTGCCCTCATTAGAATGTCTTGGTTTTCAAAGGAGATTTTGAATTAAAGAATTGAAAGCAAATATGTGTGTCTTTTAGCTTTGCTCCAGGGCGCATAAAACGGCCATTTTTGGTTTTGCTTGAAAACAAATAATGATATGCAACGGAAAACGAAGGTTATTCCCAGTGTATTGTCTCTTAAAGCGTAAAATAGTTACTGGTTGACACTATAAACAGACCATAATAATCAGGTCTAAATTTGAGAGCGTGGGCAATCTTGAAAGCGGTAGGCCTGTCTGTTGTACAAATTCGTACGATATATCGTACACTGCGCGTTGAAGGGTTAAGACTTAACCCTTTGCTGACGGGTTTACCAAATATCGTTCCAAATGGATCGATGCTTTGAAAATCTACAACTTTCTCAAATCCCGGACTATGGTTGAAATAAGCCATTATTTTGCCAAATGATCAGTTGTTTAGACTTGATCACCCCGTCAACTGACCAAAACTCCCAATTTTCATCGAATATGAGCATTTATTCTGTTGGAAAACTAAAAAGGGAGTGTCTAATTTTCGCGGGTCGCGTGTCGCGGGTAAATTGTCGCGGGTAGAAGACTAATTAGTCACGATCAGTCTTTGACGTCAGTAAATTTTGTATAAACAGAAGATTATGACCCGGTGTAAAATAGTTTCGCAGAATACGACATGCTCATTGAAGTTACAGCTATTGTAAACCTTCAGGGGTGCGTTTCGGAAAATCGCACCTGTGCGCAAGCGTTCAAACGAAAAACTGACAATATCTGCTCAACCGAATTAATAGCTTTTGCGTTACTAGACTTACTACGGACATCCAAACAAACTGGACTATATCATTCAGGAGAAAATAGGCTAACAAAACGTGTAAGGCTTTTACGGTATTCCGATTGGTTCCTGAGAAAATCCATTGTAAATTTGGCCAATAGAATAAAAATAATTCGAATTTGTAAAAGCCTCATATAGTTTGGTGCGGTAACGTGTGAGGAACGTTTTCGCTAAATTCCGTTAAAATCTCATCGCGCAAAAATAAATCCCGACTTTTTAGCCTCCAAAGATTTGCACAGTTTTCCCAACTCATTGAAATTGCATGGTGCCAAAGCGGTCACCGCCGGCCAATCGAGGACAACTGAGGAACTCTCGGAAGAGGATACGTGACAAACTAGCCTCATTCAATCGCGGGAAAGTTTATTCCAGGTTCAACGACAGACGGAGTATTCATCTTTTGGTTAAACAGTCAATTCTCTCTAAGCCGGACACCCTCGGGGCCAGCTCCAGGTGTCCGATTTATAGAGAGATAATGTAATTTGACACTATATAAACCTGTGACGTCAGAACTGAAAAGAGATCTTTAAAAAAGTCAGCGACCAGATGTTCGTCTTTCAGTGGCGAATAGGCAAAGTGCTGTAAGTCGTTCCCTTCCGTTCACGATCACAAACATCAATATTTGCCAGATATAACTTTTCTTCTTATGAGATCTGTTTGATATTACAGGGTTGCCATGGTAGCCCCAGGGTAGGATGGTAGCTCAATTTGAAATAATATCCAGGTCAAAATCTATTGATTTGTATAAAGAATACCATACTAGTGTCCGCCTTGAGAGGTATTTCCTACCAGAAATTTGTTACAAAAAGTGTCCGCTGTCCGCATTAGAAAGGTTTCCGCCTTATAGAGGGTTTAGTTACAGAGAAACATGGGAAATTCGGTCGGGACCAGCAATCACTGTCCACCTTGAAGAGGTGTCCGCTTTACAGTGGTGTCCGCTCAGAGAGAGTTGACTTCATTATTATCGGGAGGAATAGGTTTTGTGAGAATAAAACAAAACCTACAGTCTGGAAATCGGTTTGAATGTTGATGCAAACAAAATATGCAATTCGAAATACCGCAAGCGTCGAGCGAAAAATGTCAAAAGACTACTAGACCCCTAACTGGAATGGAGATTTAAAATTGGGATTTGAAGTTAGAAATTGGTAGAAAGTCACCAAACAGTTCCCCAGCAATCTGCAGTGCCCTTGTGGTGTGTCAACTGTCTGGTGGTGTTTCAAAACGTTTTTACCCCATTTCAATCCCTCCTTCAAACTCCTTCAAATTACATTCAAAGTTCACGTGTACCCCCCACCTTAACACATGATCTACTGTTGTAGTGCACGCTAGTCTTTGAAGGTTACTCGGTCATTTAGGTACTTTGTTATACTATCTGAGATAGGGATAAGCTGTTTTAAAAATAAAGCTTCTATCTCTGTCACTTCCACATGCTAAGAGCACATTCAAGAAAGCAAGACATTAGACGAGCACTCTAATTACTAGTTTCCTACCCGCGACAATTTATCCGCGACCCGCGTCAATTCACCCGCGACCCGCGACCCGCGACAATTTATCCACGACCCGCGACAATTCACCCGCGACCCGCGACAATTTACCCGCGACACGCAACCCGCGAAAATTACATTTTCCCAACTAAAAAACGCCCTCGGACAGCACAAAAAATACGCTACTTTGTCTTGAAGTTTTTAATATAAAAATTCCTCTTGAAGCGAAAAGTCTACATTAGCAGCAAACTTCGACTCCACTTCTTGCAATTCGCTCCACTTTTTCCTTCTCACTTCTTTAGCGCGACGTAGTTAACGCTATTTGATTACAGTTGCTCTCACTGTGTGTAATTTTCACCTTTGTAACCCAAAGGAATTCTGGGATATTCTTGCCTAACAGCGGCATGGAACCCTGTCAATTTCCATTTCACATGTTTTTTAAGAACTAATGCACCGATTGCATTATTTACAAGTTAAAACTCGCCAAAATTGCCGTGCCAGGCCCCGGAATCCACTCAAAACGACTAAAGGCACAACTTCTCTTTGTGGATTGCCATCACTCGCTCGAATACTTTGAGCGGCCTACTTCGTGTGAAATTGCTTCTCACCTTTGTTTTTTTTTTTTCAAAGGATTGCCTCTACCCATCAACCCAGCCTTATGATGCCAGGCAGGCAGTTTCTGAGGTGGAAAATGGCTCGAAAAACACACTTCTAAATCAAATACCTACCGAATTGTTAGCTGTAGTTGACCGCTTAAAACAAGCGACAGCTGGCGTTACACGCGTGACAGGAAAGATAAGAGCCTTCGGTCTTCTGGACCAGCACAATCTCCGTGATAACCCCTTATGAAGGATAACTAGACCGATTTGACCTCCTACCCCCCGGAAATTACAAAACAGGCGTACTAAACGTCCGTCGGCAAAGGGTTAATTGTCCTTGTTCGAGAGACTTTTGTTGCGTGACCGAAGACCGGCATTGTTAATGTATCAGGTTACCATACACCTTTGTAAACTGATGCTGTGTGAACTTTGAGCTAGGTTTTGGTGGAGTTTTTTGCATACCGTGGTTGTAAGGGCTCAAAATGGTTTTGTTATTTTTAAACACCAACTCTTTGATGGATCGATAGTCCCACACTGTTTTGTTTGCTTTCTTAAACATAGTATCAAAAAAGTTCCCAATTATTTCTCAACAATTTGCGATCAATTTGTCGACATATAAGGCTACCATAACAACAATACAGCCACTTAGAAACACCCTAAATTTTGGCTTTATGTGCCTGTAACTCAAAAACGAGTCTGGTGACCCCGATTTTTATTATTGAATTGCAATCAGCACATGAAGATTCATCTTTCTGCAAAGTTTTAAAAAATTCTTTACATGGAATTCAGAGCCACTTTAAATAATGGAAAAATTAAAGTGGCTCTGAACCCCATGTACAGATTTCTTTAAGAATTTGTAGAAAGATGAATCTTTATGTGCAAATTGCAATTCAATAATAAAATCGGGGGTCACCGGACTTGTTATTGAGTTATAGGCACATAAAGCCAAAATTTAGGGTGTTTCTAAGAGGCTGTATTGTTGCTATGGTAACCTTATATTTCAAAAAAGTGTTCGCAAACTGTTGAGAAATAATTGGGAAATTTTTGTTACCATGTTTACGAAAACAAATAAAAAATCGTGGGAGTATCGATCCATCAAAGAGTTGGTGTTTAAAAATAACTAAACCATTTTGAGCCACCTCAAACCGTGCATTTTCCAGCATCTTTTTACCGTGAATTAGTTGGGAGCCGAGTATATAACTGTAACCAACAGTCCTTGTGCTCCTTTCAAGGGAATCATGGCAAACTTTATCAACTCGGGAAATATATCATAAGCTCTATGAGAATTCAAAATGGATCCTGAATATCGAGTGCGGGTGACATTTGCAGCCACGTCTTTCCTAATTTGTCTAGAAAGAGAAACATCCTCAATCCAACGCAACGTTGATATCCCTGCTACGACTAATTAAAGGTGCCAAGTCTTTTACGATCATCCGTACCATCATGAGTCATCTGTAGCCAGTGAGGCTTTTTTTTTATTGCTTTAGTAAAGTGGTAAAGTAATTTCAAACAAAACCGAACCATTATTTCTGTTTGTTTGATTGTTTGTTTGTTTTGCCTCCAACATTCAACAAAGGGTATTAGAGTGATAGAAAGCAAGGTTTCGGCCGCTGGGGCATAAATGGCAGTCAAAATTATCTTCTCGCATTTGAATTTAATCCACGGAGCGATACTTACACTGTCTCTGGAAATGGAAAATAAACTAAACGAAAAAGACGCGAAAACCTTTCCATGTATTGCACCGTTTCCGTGCAAAGTTGAATGAATTCTAAGAAACTGTCGGAGAATAACGTAGAAACTTCCTTTTTGGAAAAAGTGCTCTATTTATCAGCTGTGAACTGTTGTAAATGGTAAGCGGCTTCGTAAAAATTAATTTAATCACATGCTGAAAGTGGATGATACAGCCTTCACATAGATGCACGAAATTAGGGAGGCGAGTTTGTAATCCATTCAAACAAAGACGCCATGTGCAAATTTGATTAAAATGAAGACACAAGTTCAGTATATTTTGATAAGCTTAAACATACACCTTATTCCAAAATGGCGGCAAATTTATTATTCTTTTGTTTGCATGTTAATTAGCCCTCCTTGCCTCATTTTCACTTCAAAATTCTTTTGTTTTTGGTACATGTTGACGAGGCAAAAAGGGCTAATTAACATGCAAACAAAAGAATAATAAATTGGCCGCCATTTTGGAATAAGGTGTATTGTCTCAACAAAACTGGTCGGAAAACAGATACCAGGGGCCGGTTCCTGAAAGGTGTAACAGCTTTATTCCAGGGATAAATCTGTCTTATTCCAACAGGTATTCCTGGAATAAGGCAGATTTATCCCTGGAATAGAGTTTCCTTTCAGGAACCGGTCCCAGAGGGCTGAGCAAGAGTAATATCCAGGTTATGCTTGAATGAGAAATGTAGAGAGAGCCTGTACCTTTCCAGACGCGGTCTGTGATTGGAGAACGAAACAATAGATGATACAACCCAAACAATACCCCCAGCCCTGATAACAAAAGAAGCTACAGGTCACAGAGACCAATGAAAACAGAGGCATGGATTAGGAAGAGGTACAGGATTATTCGAATATATAGCTTCTTGAAATTTGTCTGATGTTTGGCACAAAAACTAGACCGGCGAAACATCGTAGGATTGAAAGTTTGAAGCTGGTGATTGGTACGTTGCATCGCGTGCAGGTAAAAGGAAATTTTCAACGTCAATGTCAAGTTTTAGTTTTAGCAAAATGTCGATCCCTTTATAATAGTGAATGGTGCATTAAACTTAAGCTGAAGTTGTTGTTTGTTCAGTTTGTTTTGAATAGACTGGCCCATGAGCATATTTTACGACGTGCGACATTTGTTGTTAAATAAAATTTTTTCCATTTCGTTGAGTTAAGTTTATAATTCAATCTTGCGGCATTTCAGTAACTGAAAGTGAGTTTTCTGCTCGTAAATCCCGCTTCGAGACCATTTTTCAATGGCCGCCGGTTTCAAGGGAAAATTTCACTCAGCTTTCTTTTACTACAATGGCCGGTGTAACGTCATCCTCGCGTTTTGATTGGTTTAGAAGAGTATGCGAAAGTATAGACGCACAAATGACGTCATAAGCCGAAGACAGTCGGGAAACAAGGTAATGTATAAAACAAATTGATTCCATTTGGCAGTGCGTGTGTGCTGTGATAGTAGTTCTTACCACGGAATGACGGCATACTTGCCTTATCAGTTAACATAAGCACTGGCAAATCGAATCAATTGGTTAATTATTTGCTGACGCGTCCGTTGACCACGTTTGTCGCAGGTATATTTAACAATTATCCTGCGAAATCGCGCGAAATATCGCCTGTTATACAATTGACTGTGTAATCCTCGTGTTTTGATTGGTCTAGAGTGGTTTGCGATTAAGGTGTAGACGCACGAATAACGTCACAAGAAAAAAAATAACGTCATAAACCGAAGAAAGTAAACAACAACAAAAACAGAACAACGTGTAAAACAAATGGATTATGTTTGGCAGTGCATGATAACGCACGGAGGACGTGAAACGTGGTAAGAAGGTCAGGTCACGCTAACTCTCAAGAGGAGTTACATTGTTCTTACCTTCGCTAAAATTTGTCGCAAGGTCAGCGATTTCTTTGTCTGAATCAGACGAGGATGGTTCGGCGTCTCCAAAATACACCGTTTCGAGGACGTCAACTTTCAAAAGATCTTTTGTGTCTGTTTTGCAACCTGTAAGATTAAAATATCATTAACAAGGCCTTGATTTACCATATCTTGCACATCGACTTTAAGTTATTGGGAGCTACTTTTGATGTTATATTGTTTCTAAGGCAACATGTTCTTAATAAACTCACTAGTTGGTAACTTTAAGTTGGGATGTAAATCAGCAAAATTTGAAAAGTATTCAAAGTGTTATTTGCGATTTTTATGTTTATGCAACGAAAACCGTGTCTATTCCGATATTTCCACTTATACAGCGTTGATTTTTTTCCCCAACCATTTAGCCAGAACATGTCAAAGAAGTTTTTGAGGGACGAGTATTGCTGTTGGTTGGAAGGTTACAAATTAGTATCTGAAGGGCTTTAATAACATCAGGAAAATAATGATAACATCAAGCTAGTTTTCAAGGTGCACTTCTATAGTGTAGATGCATCGGATGCTGTCTATTTAATTCTACAGTTAACACTAAACCTGTATGAGTCCTTCACTTACTAGAGCGTATTTCACTTTCCTCAACAGCTCTAACAAGTTCTTGCCAATTGATTTCTTTTGATTCAGTTTGGTTTGATCCGTCTTCTTTGGAAAATCTAAACATAAAAGATCAAACAATTGTCAGCCAAAAATTTG
>JAEMWC010000616.1:322500-330000 GCA_016490735.1 Pachyseris speciosa | reverse complement strand
TGCTCTCCGTTCAGCGACACACCTTCGTATTCGGCTGAAGAGTCGAAGATTACTCTTATCTGGGTTGGCTTCTTCGGTTGTCCAAAGTGAGGAAGGTACCACACCCGACCGCACCGGGGCCTAGTAAGTTCTCCTACTGGCACCGGGTAGGCGTGGCCTTTTTCGATGATCTTCTCCATGAACTCCACGTGGTCTTTTGCCATCTGAGGCTTTTTATTAGAAACGCGAATGAGGCCATTTAAGCGGTTGACTGCTTGACTTCGATTGTTTGGCAAATGAGGATCTTTACAGCGGAAAGGTAGGGGCATTTCCTAGTTCCCTTGCTCGTTTTTATGTACTCCAATCTCCATGATATCGAAGAAGTTGCGATCTTCGCAAGATAGAATCACATCGTTATCTTCCCGACTCCTAATGAATACGTCGTCCGTCAGGTCTTTCTTTTTCTCAAGAAAGCTGTCTTTCACTTTAAACTGGTTAGGACATGGCAGAAAATCGTAATTGTTTGTCTCTGTTGACATATTCCTCGAATCGGCCGCTAGAAGACTGGTGCGACACGCGCGCACGAGTACAGGTCCTCCGGACAGGTCTAGGCATATCTGTCCGATTATCGTTCATCCTAACGATATCTTTTGAGCCCACGGGGCTCCTTTCGGCCCGTTTCTGAACTTCCTCACTTTAAGCAGCTCTGGGGTATCTCGTCCGATAAGAAGGTGAATTTCGGCATTTTCATCAAGCTGAGGGATCTCGCTCGCGATATCGTTGAGGTGAGGGAATCTCCTCGCCATCTCCGGTGTTGGAATCTCCTGTTTCTCGCGAGGGATCTTATTGCATTCGATGAGAGTAGGCAGTTTGGACTCCGATCCGTTGCAGGATTTTAGGACTACACCTGTCACGCGTCGTCCATACTTTTTCGCCGCTGCATGTAGTAGGTAATACCTTTCTTGTAGGCCGGTAGCTCCTAATTCATCGGCAAGTTCGCTGGTGATCAATGACGTGTTGATTTGGTCGTCAATTATCTCAAGACTCCACAGATACTTTCCGGTCTCTCTTTGCTGACTACATCAACCAGTACTAGTTTGCTGCATGAGACGCCGCTCTCACTAGCCCCGCACAGGGATGTGCACTTTGAGTAGACCGGGCTCCACCTTCGAATTTCCTCTGTTTCTCTTTGTGGAGGAGTGCGTTTTTGCGTTTGTCCTTGCATATACTGCATTGGATCGTTTGTTTGCAATCCCTCGCTCTGTGGCCTTCGGATAGACATTGATAGCAAAGTCCAGCCTGAAGGATCCATTCAGTCTTCTCCTCTAATGTTTTTGCAGCGAAGGTTTTGCACTCCGTCTCTGTCATGGAATGGGCAACGACTTGTCTCCCTTCCTCTTGTTGGTGCGTTTGTGTCATTGGGGTCAGCGTTTGTTTCAAGCGCCTTACTGTTTTGTCCTGTTCAACGTGGCGTTTGAATAGAAGGATTGGCCAGTCTGGCTCCGTTATTGATGTTTGGATTGGTTTTTATCGTAGCATGTTTTTGGATAACTTCTGAAAAAACGTGGAAGCCAGGATAGGCGACTCCGTTGTTCTCCAACTTGACGATTTCTTTCTCCCACTTTTCGCGAAGCGACGGTGGTAGCTTAGCTGCGATCGGCTGTATTGCATTAGGAAAATTGAGACACGCGAGGCCAGGCAAGCAAAATATTTGGTTGGTCACATCGGCGCAGAGGTCGGCAAATTCTTGAAGCTTGTCATGTCCACTTTCTTTTAACGCGGCAAAACGCGTGCATTCGCTCTAGCAGTGCATTAGTAATTGTCGCTGCGCTGCCGAAACGTTTCTCCAATTCTGCCCAGAGGTTTTTCAATAGCCCGCAGGGGTCGTGATGTTTCCTTTTTCGATAAGTGTCGGCGAGTTTTTGAGGCTCTCCACTCGTAAAACTACGCAGATAGTTTATCTCTTGGACAGAGGATACACTGACGTTCCTTATCATGGCTTTGAACGCTGCTTTCCACGGGTGAAAAAGCGTGGGGTTCCCGTTGAAAGCGTCCGGTTGGCATTTAGGCAGATTTTATCGCGCGATTCCCGCGACAATTTACTGGTTTCTTAACGTCAATGTCTCAATTCGCTGGCTTCCCGTGACATCTGTTAAGGGGGTGATATGATAATTGGCTGTACACGGAGTATCTTGTTGCGGTCTCTTTTCTTCGTTTCTGGATAATTGATTTGCCAGATCTTGGCTGAAAGATCGACGTTTTGGTACTGCTGGAGGTGAGAAGGGCTTCGATTGTTCTAAGGTATTTGACGATTCTTGTGTATGTCCGGGCTGTGATCGATAATCCGCGTGTGGGGGATAAGCGTGTGAGAAGAATCTACCCATTGCGCTCTTCGTTTTTTTATTCTGGGAACTTGGAGTGATGGCAATTCAGAATCTCTCCCCAACTCCTGTTCTGGTAGGGCTTCTTCAAAAACCTTAAGCTTCGCATTTGCTACAGCGGCCTTATTATCTGCTCTTAGTGTCGTTATCTCCTTTTCGTATTGCGCTTTCTCTTGTTGCCGAATCCTTTCCGCCTCGGCGTCGCGTGTTCTGCGCTCAAGCTCTTTTTCTGCTATAAGGCGCGCGTACTGAGCTTTTTGGCTGGCGGCTCTAGCCTCGGCTAGCGCTTGCTATGTAGCGACGCTGCTGCTATTGCTTAACACTAATGAGCGGCGCGAAGAATGACGAGAGCAAACAACAGATGGTGACTCCAACAATTTGTCGGATTGTCTAGCAATTCTATTCTTTAAACTATCTATAAGTAGCAGGGATCGCTTTAAGATCTCATTTTCCTCCTTGAGTTGGGCTCCATCTATAAGTTCACCGTGAAGATCCTGCTCATACAGTCCGAGCAGGCCTTGTAAATTAAAAGGTTTGCAAACTCTTCCGTGGCGGCCGTGAGGCCACTCGCTTTGGTGTTAATATCGGTGTCACCGCGAGTCTCTTCAACTGATTGCATGATAATTAAGAGTCTTTTACTCCACTTAAGGATTTCTCTCCGTTTATCTTCTATGACGTTTTGAAGGGCCTTAGGTGTCAATTGTATTTTCCATTCACTTCTCCTAACTCCAAACTCCGTGACTCCGACAATGTCATTGCTTGCCATCTTTTCGTGACTCCGGTTTTAAGTACGGTTAGATACGGCTTACCTCTCAGGCCTCTGTAAGGCACTGGAGTTTGCCAGGTCAATCACAGTGAAGTACTACGCGGACTAGCCTGATTTTAATAAAAGCGTTGAACCTTGTTGACCGCCGGTCACCAAGATTCAAATCAGTTAAAATCAGGCTAGTCCGACTATGATGATGATGATGATGATGATGATATTTAATTAAGATTTCACAAACACATTTACAAATGTGACTGATCCGCAAATAGCACTGGCTAATCTAGGCGGATCAGTCATTTATATATAAGGAATTAAAAAAAATATATATTTATATATATTAAATAAACAAATAAAAGTCACTAAACTATTACAATGTTACTATTAGATATGCATTAGATTACTACATTACGCCAACTGATTTACTACATTACGCTAACTGGCAGAGACAATTTTCATGTAGTTATAAGCCAAAGAAAAGAAAGAAAGAAAATAATAGTACAAGCAAAGCAGACTGGAAAGTAGAGAAGGGAGAATTATGGTATACGTCTGTAAGCAAAGTATATAGCTACATGGCACAGTAATTACTGGTATTGAGTTTCAATATTAGAGAATGGGCGTCAACATAATAGTCCTCAATCCCAAGTACAGTTAAAAGCAACTTATGAATTTTTCTTTTAAATGCTCTTTTCGTGAGCCTACGCCAGACGGGGTGTAGACAATTCCATAACCTTGTACCAAACGCAGAGAAAGACTTGAGTTTCACATGCAATCTAGATTTTTGTACATAAAAATTATCTGCGGAAGAGAAACGCGTATTATATGCATGAACGTCAGATGAATGAATAAAAAGTTCACGAATGTTCCTAGGTGTAGAACTAGTAGAAACATCATGCATTATGGTGGAAACCGTTTCAAAGTATAGCATATTAACAGGTAGGATGTTCGAAGCAATAAAAAGAGGGATGGCATGAGATCTTTTATTGGAAAAGAAAATCAGACGAAGGGCACGCTTTTGCAGGGTAAGAATCTTTTTTAGATCACACTGTGCTGCCTGACCCCAAACAGGTATACCGTAAAGCGTGTAGGGAAATATCAGCGAACGGTAAATTTGAAGAAGGGTATTTAAAGGTACATGGTGTCTCAGCCTAGCAATTATGCCGACTATTTTGCTAATCTTCGAAGCAATATGATCAATGTGAGGCCTCCAGGTTAAATTCTTGTCAATTAGCACTCCTAAGAATTTTACATAATCTTTACATTCAAGAACCGCGAATCCATTGTTGTTATTTTCCGGAATTGTGATACATGGTTGATGATTAATTCTTTTTGTGCTGGCCTAAAGATGACAAATTTGATTTCTTCGCGTTAATGGTTAGTTTATTAGCATTAAGCCAGTCACAAACATTTTTTAGCTCATTATTAACTACGGTTTCCAGGGATTTCAAGTCCTTGTCAGCATATAACAGGTTTGTGTCATCAGCAAACAGATAAAAGCCAAGTTTATTGCTACAAAGATAAATATCATTAACATAAATCAAGAAAAGTAGGGGGCCTAAAACAGAACCTTGTGGAACTCCAGTTACCGAGTTCTTCTTGGATGAAATATGGTCATCGTCAATATGCGTTGTTTGTGTTCGGTTAGCCAAATACGACGAGAACCACTCGTGTGCAATACCTCTGGTCCCGTAATGGTGCAATTTATCAAGTAAAATAGTGTGATTGACAGTATCAAACGCTTTCTTCAAGTCGAGAAAAATGCCACATGTAAACATTTTCTTGTCCATATTTGTTTGTATCGTATTCATTATGTCCAAAATTGCATGCTGAGTGGAAAATTTTTCTCTAAAGCCATACTGGGCTTTATATAAAAGTTCATTATCTTCGATGTATGATTTCAATCGATAATACATAATTTTTTCAAACATTCTATTAAAGACGGAGAGAAGCGAAATAGGACGGTAGTTGCTGGGGTCTGTCTCATCGTCGCCTTTGTATACTGGGATAATTTTTGCATGTTTCAACTTGGAAGGATATTTACCAGCTTGAACAGAGAGGTTGATGAGCTCAGCTAAGGGTGGAGAGAATATGCTCTTTGCACATTTCAGAACGCGAATAGGGCACGAATATAGCCCATAAGCCTTGTTTGATGGTAGGTGCGAGATTTCTAGTTCAATGTCTGACGAAATGACCAGTTCAAAGAAAAAGGAATTGGTGAAATTAGTTTTTGTTAAGTATTCGTTATAGTGACAATTACTATCTATTATCTTTCTGTTTTAGTATATACTAAAACAATTATTTACCTCATTGTCAGTAGCCACTGGTGGATATTTTCGAGGCTCGGATATTTTCGGGATTCCATTTCGGGATCCCATTTCTTGCATCATTCAAGCTATTTTTCATTACATGGAAACTATGCGGAGAATAATATTGGCATCGTATTTTTAAATTAGGAAGGTTAAAGTCGGGGTTGATATTGCTATCTGTATTTAGGCTAAATAGGTCAAGATCGTGGAAACTAGTTAGCTTTTCGAGGTACTTCTTAGTTGGAAGGGAGCTAGGTATAATATTGTTGAATTGACCATGGATCGGGATAAAGTTTATACCATAATAAGTGTGTTATTTAAGTAACAGTCTCGCTGTGTTACTAGAGTTTTTAGCAGACATTCATAAGAGAAACTAAAAGGAAATGTGTGATTTTTATGTCAGAAGAAAAGAAAACTATGATAACAACTCCGTGAAGGAAAAGGAAGAAAAAACGAACTACAAGGTCTCCAAACGTGACTTGCGTCTGATCTTGACTCCCGGGGTAAGAACTCCAAATCTCCTACTGTTGAAACAACTCCGAAAGTTCTCCGATAGCTCCTAACATTGTGAAGGACTCCTTACGACTGAGTAAACGTGCTAGGAAAAGACTGATCTCATGCATGCCTTCTGACGTAAAGGAAATAAAAATAAATAAAGCTTTGTACGCCTAGCGGAAGATGCAGCCCTTGAATGTCACTAATTAAAATGTCATGGCGGATAACGTGACAATGCGTGAAAAATTGTTTATGACTTAACAACAAGTTTTCTGAAAGTTTTCTTCGCGCGAACCTCCCCTTTTTTAAATAATAATAATTTATTCAAGAATATCATGAAGAACATATTTACAACAAAACTATTTACAAAGATAAATGCTGTTTAAAAAAATGCACTCTCAAATTTTTATGTACACTTTCAGCAAAACTAAAATTTCGTAATTTCGAAATTGTTGTGTTCATGTTTAACATGAAGCTTTAAAATATTTGAAAAAAGTAATGGGTCGGCTTCCAGAAAATGTGACAAAAAAAAAAAAAAAAAAAAAAAACTAGCCTAAAAAGTCGAATAAAAATGTTTACAAATATTATCTATAAGTATGTAAAACAATAACAAATCTAAAAAAAAAAAAACTATTCCCAATAAACAAAAACGTATCATCGATAAAATGTTTATGAAATGGAAGCCTCTGAATTTTGTATATCAATGTCTGCATTAGTTAAGTCCATTTTACGTCTTCTGATTGTTCTTGACCCTCTTAAGCAGATCAGCGCAGATCTCAATAATAATAATAATAATAATAATAATTTATTAAAATTTTAAAATCCGATATTTACCTATCAATAAATAATTGCAACATTATTAAGTTACAAACTATGGGAAAATTGTATTAATCCTTTTTATTTTAATAATAATAATAATAATAATAATAATAAACTTTATTTACGTGTCAAGATATTTAGCTTACAAGCTAATTGGGGACACAACAAAAACAAACAGCAGAAAATGCTCAATAAATAAATATAGTAGTAAAATTAGATCTATAAAAATGTATGATAAGAATGTGCAGTTATATATAAGAATACTAGCACTAAAAATACATTAAGAGTGGCATAGATAGCAATTCTGACAGTTAGAATCATCAACCAGCTCCGCTATGTTTGTTTTTCTAATTCTAGACCTAAACGTTGTTAAAGATGAGATATTTCTAATTTCATTCGGAAGTTTAGACCATAAGTATGGTCCGAAATATCTTGATCGAATATTTACCATATCTAACAATGTTGAAATTCGAAATGTTATTCTCAGTTCTTAAAATGTACTTTAAGGACTTAGTTACAAATATGTAGGTAATAGACGTCACGAATCGTTACGAATCAGGCGTAAGTACAGGCAAAGATCCACTCAAAGTCGTTAAATTCCGCCATGTTTTAAAGATCACCACATGGCTCAAATGCGGCTTTAGCCTGTTAAAGTCCCGGATGTGACCGGGAATTCTACGCGAAAGGATATCTTGGCATACTCAAACTGACTTCAAATCTTACTACATATTTTCCAACTTTAAACATCAAACATCAA
>JAEMWC010000616.1:307500-317500 GCA_016490735.1 Pachyseris speciosa | reverse complement strand
AAGATGTTTAGTACTTACGTGGCGTCTCTCCAAGCCACGATGCAGTTTGACTATACTTCACGACTTTTGCTTGTCTTCTTTCAAACACAGCCCATAAATAATCCACCGCATCATCTCCGAGCTGGATGTTATTTAGTCGCAGGCTAAATGGAGTTCCACCCTGTTTTTAAAACGAAAAATTAAAAAAACTTACTTTGAAAAACACACATTCATTCTTTAATCCACAGTTCAAATATACGATTTCCATATGTTCATTCTCACATATTCATCACTCACAGGTATATTACAAACAAAACTACCAGTTCCCAGATGGACTTGTTAGCTCAGTTGGTAGCCTGAGCGCTGCACCGGTATCGCAGAGGTCGTGGGTTCGACTCCCGTACAAGCCTGAAATTTTTTCAGGCTTTTTTTTCATACTGCTTAAGTAGTGTTTATAGCTGCGATGATCATTCACATACTTAAAAACATTTAAGTTGCACATCCTGCTCTCATTCAAGTGAGCAACAAAATAATACAGCAGGTGTATTAATTTTCTTTGGTGATTTTAACAACAAGCTAATGCCTCATACAGTCAAACCTTTCCTGAGGGAAATAACAGTAGCAGGTCACCGCCTCTTGTTAGCTACTACGTATCGAAAATCTTCTTTGCCTCATCATCAGGAAGGCGTACCTCAATTCATTCAAATGGTTAATTTATTTTTAGGTTTTGTCTTTGTTACTTTTTCACCTTGCAATCTATGGCAGAAAAGTTTGCCAATGGCCCTCCTCACGTACACCAGATTGACCTAGCTCCTATACATTCGCGTATAGACTGGGATCAGGAGCCTGCAGGTACAGTGCTCTGTAACGAGTCCTTTCTCAGGTGGCTAATATTTTTTAAGTGATGTATTTGTGCTGCAGATTGATAGAAATAAAATCCGTATTTCCTTTCATCTTCTTTAGTTCTACAAAATAAGCCTTGTGAAAGCCACAAACCTTTCAACTTATAACTTAAACTTATACAATAATCATTTTGACGTACCAACTAGTCCTGACCATGATAATGTAGAGTAGTACTAGATTTTTGATTAAATCACTCAATCAGTGTTAATTACGGATTGTTGATGATTTTATTTATGACTGCGGAGACATTTTAATAGCACTATTTTACCTCTATGGGTCCCTTGTTGGGATGAATTGTAACAGAAGGTTCTTGGCCGCGAGAACTCGGCTGAGATCGTAGAACACGAGCCACGTCGATTGGTGGAGAGAAGCTCTCTTTATTGAAATTAAGTTAGAGGTATATAGAGCTAGTTAGCCACAATGATCTGATCAAGATATAAATTTAATCAAGGCGCCACAACAAGTCAGGTTAACAATAAAAACGATAACGTTACAGATCACAGTGTTAATTCTTTGCAGTGTACAGATAAGTTAAAATACATCCCTTAATATTGAGAAAAAGTGAAGTAGTAGCAAAAGGAAAATAAAGGAATCTAAAAAAAATTCTTGAAACTTCTTAGATTTCTGGGGCCGGTTCCTGAAATTAAAGGTGTAATAGCTCTATTCCAGGAATAAATCTGCCTTATCAGTGGGCCACGGTTTTTCAAGTTTCAGCTCTCCAGTCAAATAAGAACCATGATAAGCCGATTATGCGTTGGTATTCTTAAAAAAAAAACAACTTTTTGTCTTTCTGTTGGAGATCTAAGATCAATTTGTGTATAAAAATGTTCTTAGTCTTAAATTAACCCGAATTTTGCCCCAAAGACCATAAAATAACCGCAACATGGCCCCTTTAAACTCGTACTAAAAAGCAAGATTTGTGTTTGTGACAATTCTAAAATATTGTCACGAAATTAGAGATCGCGGGCAAGAACAACAGAATTTTGAGCCACAGTTCAGACCCTGAAACTACTACCAAAATTACACAATCATTGCACTAAGACTGTAACTACAAGTTTTGTCTTAATTTTGTCTAAATTCCATTGCAAAGACGTATTCTTACAGAATGATTAGACTGCCACGAATAGGAAATAAACTTTACGCGAGGTGTTTCACGCTATTACTAATTCCTTTTAACTTGCTTTTTTTGGGGGCGTTGAAATAATCAGTCACGAAGCCCTTGCTGAGCTGAAAACTGCCGCCATCAACTAGAATGTCGCATGAGAAAAACATCAAAACAAGTAGTCTTCATGTGACTGTACATAAACTCGAGCAATTTCGAGATCCACATATCACACTCACTGCATAAAATTAGCTATACGTAAGTTTCTAACCTTCTGTTGAAGAGATACCACTTTCAGATCGTCCACCAGCAGTGGGAACAATGGCAGGAATCAGTGGATGCTGCTACAAAAACAAACAAAAATAAATAAATAAATAAATAAATAAAAACGAGGGCAAAGAACAAAAGGCGTAAAATAATTAACCACAATACACTGCCAGTTTTTGTCTCCGAGTCTGGCTGGAGTTTGTCATTTGACGAGATAGTAGAGTCCTCTAGCTCGTCTGCGAAAAATCTAGGCTGTAAACAAAAATCTTTAAGATGAAAAGGAGAATAAGAGAATATAATTGAGCGACCATTTCATTTGGGATATTTATTCAGCATTTTGATCTGAGCTCTTTTCGTACATTATCTATATTTCCCAAGTTACCTTATTATAGGAATTTAACGCTCGTGTTTATTAAGGTATTCGAAATAAACGCGAATTGAAGCAAAAATTACTTTCCAATAAAAGAAATTAACGCGAAAAACGTGCTAAATTTTCAAACTAATGGAAATTAACGCGACTTGCCAGGGGAGTAGCCAGGATTTTTCCACAGGTAAGCACGGACATTTTTCGAATCTCTTCCCAACCTACACAAATCCTGAGCCTACGTAAAATATTACCGTAGATAACTTTCCTAAAAGTTACAATGGTTTTCCGTTACAGGTACAGAGCTAATTTTTTGTCTTTCTTTCCAGCAAACTCGGTAATGACTTCATTAAAGTCAATTTTCTTAGGTTTAGGCACATGTGTCAAGACTAGCTAAGACAACCTCACATCCGACATAACGGAAAACCCTTTTTTAGCCCCATATAATCATAACACAAAATTTGAACTCAAATGGTTCTTCGGTTTCTTCATCCAGCTCTAGCATTCTGTCAGTGTCAACGGTAATGTGATGATCTGTAATGTGAGATGTTATACATTTGCTATTTTATTCAATTTTTGTTGCTTATTTTTTTACCTTTCCTGGCAAATTCAAAGAATTCCTTCTTAAAACTCAATCCAGTAAGTAAAATCATGCCAACGACTGCCTATATATGTGCTTATTTTTTCGTCTTAGTTTTTAAATGTGTGTATCTGATGTTGTCGTAGCTGCTACAATTTGTTTAATTACCTTTCCTTAGCTAGGGACTAACTGGAAAACGTTAGTTTATTTAGCCCCTAGACACCTTTAAATTGTAATAGTTTAGCTTTAATTTTTCTTTTCTTTTTTTACAGATCTAAATTCCTTTAAAAAATGAAACGCTAATTGTAGAGAAAGGTGTAAATAATCAAGATTGTTGTTGTTGTTGTTTCATATCATTTTATATTTTCAACTTACGTAGGTATGTGCATCCGTGCGTGCAGGTAGCTACGCCCCTGCTTACACTAAGATACAGAATTAGTTGAGACAACAGAAACAAATTTATTTTTAACACCCAAGTGTAAAAATCCGCAATACAAACAATGTGCGTGGAATTGTCCCCGAACGTAACTTGCCACTTTGAGCGTCTTTTCAGTGTCCATGATACCGGCGGATCTCCACCCATATAAAATATAATGCTTTTTCCCCCTTTTTCAGAAATATTGTAAACGATTTAACTTTGTGAAAGATTGATCTGAAATGGAGTGCGCAAAAAAAGCACTTGTCCCTAGTTGTAGTAGTCTCCTACGCAGCCGTTCTTTGTCTCGTCACGCAACGTTCCTCGCCACTGGTGAGGAGCGTTGCGTGACGAGACAAAGAACGGCTGCGTAGGAGAGACTATAGTCGAAAATAATGGAAATTAAGGTCGCGGAAATTAATGCGTTACTATATTAATGACGCGGAAAGTAAAGCTAACAAAAATTAACGCCACTTAACTTATAGCCTGCGTGACCAGACGCCTTTTACGGCTCTTGTTTCACACGCCGAGAAAAGAGCGACATTTTCCCCAGAAAACTCAGTTCGTTAGTTTTCTCTTCCCTGTTTCTTCGCTGTTGAATATTTTTAATTGACTCTACACAGGTGAATAAATTGAAACTAAATATTTGTTGTTTTTCTTCCATGTACGTGTCATACCTGATCAACCAGCACAATGTATAGGGCAGAATTTCCTCTTAATCTACGTTTTATCGTATTTCCGTCCCATACTCTTTGGTTGCCATCGAAGTCAAGTCTTGCGTTGCCACAAGCACTCCGAGCTGCGCACCAAAAACTGGATAAAAGAAATAAAGAAAACATGTAGCATGTATAAAATGCTGAAAGCATCAAATTATAGTGCGGTTGATTATGAAAACACTGATAAAGGTTTGAAGTGATACCGAAGAGTTATTTAGCTAGATTAGAGTAATGTTTTTATTAATGCAATAAATCTGTTGTCTCTCTGAAGTTGGTAGTATATATTTCCATGTGAACAAAACATTATATGGGCTTATTATGTGTCTTCATCTATTGAGCTATCGTTGGTGATCGATTGCAATTATAGTATAGGGTTTCATGCAACTGACCTAACTGAGTAACATTTGAGGGGCTTCACTACGAAACAATTGCGAGCTTCAGACTGAATGGTACTGCAGGACTCAAGACTCTTAAATAGGAGATTAAACTGTGAGTGCGCACCAAATACACGTTAAGGTACTCTTACGAGCCCAGCGTGTTCGTATGGTTTATAAGATCACTTGTGTACTGGCTGATCATACATGGAAAAACATCCTGGAAATTTGTAATAAAAAAAAATAGAGTAGGCAGAATAGATCAAACTGAGACACACGAACGGACAAAGGAGTTCTCAATTTGTAAGTGGTTACGAAATTCGAAAATCCTCTTACCTCTGATTTATTAAGACAGGGAAGACCTGCTCAAGTTTCCTCCTTACATCAATTTCGGACATGCTGGCATGAAAATTTACGCCACTCTTGAATTGTTCTTCAGACCTCCTTAACTTATCCATTCCCATGAGATTTGGAGTGAACACTCCACTACTTCCAAAGGTTAAGTTATGTGGCATGAACAGTAACACATTCTTCCTGAAAAGGCCTGCAGGGATCTGACCATCCATTGTCAACTGGAAGATAAATGATAAAATCAAAGTGCACTATGAGCAAACTTATGAATTGAAAAGGTGAACGAAATTAAGTTTGGGACTAATGTTCAATGTCATCATCTACTTTTTACTTTTAATTTGCTTTTGATCCTCATAGTTTGAGCTTTACTAATTATCTTTTCACGTTTTAGACTAACTCTCACGTGGTTGCTCAGCCAGTTGTCAATGTTCCGTCTTTAGATGACCACTGGAATTTAAAACAGTAAATTTACCAGCAACCGGTTTTTAGCAACCGATGATTTAAAAGGAAACGTCGCAAGGCCTCACCATTTAATAACTTTTATAACATACTTGGATGACAGCATAGTTTTCTTGAAGCTTTGAAGCAGGTTCCGATAGAAAAACGATTTTAGAAAATACATAGCCTGCAGTAATTTTAAGACAAAAAAACTGAGACATTATCAATCGCCGAGTAATACAAGTATAACTCTTCAGACTCTTGATTTAAAGCGCCCCTGGAAGCTTTCTTTCTCTTCCCAAGTACACTCGCTGATTTTGATGCCCTTTCATAGCCACGTGGTCATGCAATTGTCGCTTCCAGTCGACTAGAGGATGTCTTCACTTTTCTAGGATCAGCGCTGTAGGATCATGTAAAGATCAATCACTGTAGCGTAATTTTGAAAAAGTAAATATTAAAACACTGTTGAGTAACACGTTTTCTTGGAAAACAGCGGAAAAAATAATATTCTTGGGTTAGAGGAGGTCGTGAGCAATCAAAGCAATCATTTGTTATTTCTAGTTGGTTTCTGGGCCACATTACTTTCTTTAAACGAACTCCTACGTGGTTGTCTCATTGTTTAAAAGCTCAGCCAGCTGTCAGTAATATTAATTCAGTCTTTGAATGACCGCTCCAATTTAAAACATTTTACCAGCAACTGTTTATACAAGAAGGAAATGAGAAGAAAGGCTCTCAATAGATTATATCATGAAGATTTATATTAGCCTGCGTCGCAGACGTAATGTAACGCCATGCGCCCACTAGTAAAATAGTTTTCAACACTCGAAGAGAAATTTCGTATCTCCGCGCTGCCATGTAATGTCGTCTTTATACGCTATTACAATGGCAGCGTATTTTTCTTGGAGCCATTTTTCCATGGTTCGTAGACCAAGAAAATTATTCTTATAACAGAGTGCTAACGGTGAAGTGAAGGAAAGAATTTTTCCATACAGCAAAATAAGTGATAGTTATCTAGTGATCAAAGACGCAGTTTTACGCATTTTCGTGTTAAAATTCAATTCAATTCCAAAAATACAACGAGCAAAATTTTGTATCCTACATAAATCCAACACGTATCCGATTTTGATACCCTTAAATAGTCACGTGGTGCAAATGTTTTTGACAAAGAAAATCATTCGAGGAATCGTCTCAGACGACTTTAACGTCTCTAGCGTAAAAACGGCCATTAGAGACGTTAAAGTCGTCTGAGACGTTAAAGTCGTCTCGAGACGACTTTAACGTCTAGTATAAAAACGGTGAATAAGACAGACGCATTTAACGTCTGACGACTTTAACGTCTTCATTTAAGTGCGTCGTTTAGACGCACTTATCAGACGACTTTAACGTCTCAGACGTTAAATGCGTCTAGTATAAAAACGGGACGACCTAACTGGGACGCATTTAGCCCTGAACTCCTTTGTTAATCAGCACTTTGTTCCTTCCTTGCTCTCTTGGTCTCCAAGGTGGACAAGCCAAGTGCTTCGGCCATATCTGTTTCCTCGTCCATCGATTGAAAAACCGATTCCTCGAATGATTTTCTTTGTCAAAAACATTTGCATCTCCATTTCTTGTCTTTCTTGACGACATCGAGAATTAGATTTCAGAATCTGCAATTCCGCCATGTTTATTTGTTCTTACACCCGCGTATTTGAAGTTTATTTGGCACTGAGTTTACTCGCGCCTATTGTCTTCCGAGAATAGAACCCAGTCTATTTTAGAAAAATCTTGTTTTTTCTGTTATGTCGTCTACTTTTATACGTCCCGTTTTTATACCAGACGGCTTTAACGTCTCAGACGTTAAATGCGTCTGGACGACTTTAACGTCTCTAGCATAAAAAACGGCCATTGTCGCCTTAAGTGAAGCGAAGTTGTTCAACCGGAAAGTATTTTTGTACTCAACAGAAACCAATAAGACCCACTGAGACTTTTCACTCTCTTGTTTTGAAACATTCATAACCAGGAAACACTGCTGGCAACCCAGAAATGAGAAACCGTCCGTGAGATAAGTGCCCTAGAAGTATCTTCGAGTCGTCCATGACAGAGAAACGAGACAAAGGCAGCTTAGTCGGGGAGCCTTGTTTGGCAACGTCGAGACACCGAATAACTCAAGGGTAAAGAGAGAAATAATACATAACGGTGATTAATATCACGTTTCGCATAAATTACGAGCAAACCATTCACAGTTCAAGGATTTTATTTCGTATTTTCACTGCTCACGAAAAATGTTAAAAACACTTATGCAATAACCCCTTTCCCCTCTCCCAAATAAAGCTCATCATACAACAACATGGAGTTATGTCAAAGAATAACTTCAGAACGTTAGAATCAACTAACAACAGAAACATTGTTAAGGAAAAATTGCATTTTGAACTTGTAAAGGCAATAAATCTTTGGACCGTGCTTATCAGAGGTTATCGAAAGTTAAGTAGACCGCCGCGGGTTTGTTATTCCGAATTCAGACCTGAAGGTCGTGTTTTTAGCGTAAAATTTGATTATCGGCGACAAGAGAACGTTTAGGCTCTCAATAGATTCTATCATGAAGATTAAAATGGTTCAGATCTTAAGTTTAGACTAGCATCTTTCTCAAAACACAGGGTACAATTTGAAGCTCAATGAATCACAAAACTAAAGGCGGAAGTTAATAATGTCAAAATATTTGAAGCTAAAAACCATTTAGATCCAGTGCTGGGTATATTTAATCTTACCTGTGAGATAAACAACAGTCGTCCCTTCGGCCTTCCTAGAAAAAAGTGGAAAGCTTAATATTCTCTGGCGCAACGCACCCAGGAGAACGTCAACCTTGTAAGCAACCTTTCGGTATTCGGTAGTTGGTTTTATCGTCGCGCTACTTTTTTTGGACTAACTGTCACGTGATTGTCCCATTGTTTGAAAGCTCAGCGAGCTGTCAGTCATTCCATTTTGGATGACCTCTGGAATTTTACCAGCATCTGTTCATACAAAAACGAAATTTCGGAAAAAAGGTAGAATAAGAAATAGATTTTTCCATTTAATACATAGCCTGCAAGGATGAAGGGGTTATTCCCGAAACGTCAGACTTGGAATATACAGTTTCTTGGCACTTGAAAAACACAGCAAAACTATCACCTTACTTCGATTTTAAGACAAAAACAGAACGCCATTATATCAGTTACAAAAGCCGAGTAATACAAGGATAACCATTGATTTTATCGCTCTCTTTGATTTTGCTTTCTGTCTATACAACCATGGTTCGTGGACCAAGAAAATAATTTTTATAACCGCCTGAGTGTGCTAAGCGCGAAGAGAACGAAAGAAATTTTCCAAACAAGAAAATAAATTATAGTAATCTGAGACGCAGTTTTACGCATTTCGGTGTTAAAATTCAATTCAATGCCAAAACACAACGAGCTTAGCTATTTACCTTGACTAAACCCAACACTTATGCAAGCCACATTCGCTGATTTTGATACCCTTGAATAGTCACATGGCCATGGTCATGGGTGGTCATGCAATTGCCGCCGTCTCAAATCTTCTTAATCGGAAGCAATGATGCTCAGCGGGAAAGTATTTTTGTACTTAACACAAACCAAGATGCATTGAGAGAAGAGGGTATCTTCTCTTTTCTAGGATCACTGAAACGTTGTTTTGAAAAATTTATTCCCAAGAATCACAGTTGGTAATTGAATGAGGAATCCTCCCAGACAGGGAGCCCGGAAACCGTTCAGCCACAAAACTATGATATGAAGGAGTAAAATTTGCATCGAGTGGTCCATGGCAGAGAACGGACCAGAGCCAGCTTAGCGTACATTACAATAATAAAACAAACTCTTTGAAATTAGTGCCGGCAGCAATAACAATGACGTGAGTCGGGGAACCATGCCGGTTTGGCACTGTTCGCGTGACACCGAAACTCAGTCGCGCTCATCATTGTCAGCAACATGGACTTATGTTAAAGAATAACTTCAGAACGTTAGAATCAACTAACAACAGAAACATTTTTCATGGAAAATGTAATCAGTTGAATTGAATTTTGGTCTTGCAAAGGCAATAAACCTTTGGACAGTGCTTATCAGTAAAATGATATCGAAAGTTAAGCAGATCACCGGTTTGTTATTCCGAATTCAGGACCTGAAGGTCGTGCTTTTAGCGTACATCTTGATTATAGCAACAACGGAACGTTTAGGCTCTGAAAATATTCTATCATGAAGATTTATATGGCTCAGATCTGAAATTTAGATCAGCATCTTTCTCAAAACGCAGAGTACAATTTGAAGCTTAATGAACACAAAGCTAAAGGCGGAAATTAAAAGTATCAAAATATTTAATTGAAGCTTAAGACAATTTTAGATTCAGTGTTCTGTATATTTACTCTTACCTGTGAGAAAAACAACAGTCGTCCCTTCGGTCTTCCTAGAAAAACGCGGAAAATCTAATATTCTCTGGTGCAACGCACCCAGGACAACGTCAACCTGGTAATTAATCTTTCGGTATTC
>JAEMWC010000616.1:190000-302500 GCA_016490735.1 Pachyseris speciosa | reverse complement strand
ACGCTTTCGACGGTGTTGGGGTGATCTTTACCAAGCAATTCTCTCCTTTGTCTCGAGGCCTCTTGTAGAGATGCCAAGGCTCTCTCTAGATCTCCTGTGTCATGCTGAAGTGCACCAAGTAAGTGGTAGCTCCGCGCGGTAGCTTCATTATCACCAAGAACATTTGAGTTCATGTTTACTGCAACCTGAAATGCTTTAAGAGCTAACGTCTTGTCGTCAATCTTGTAATAGACACATCCCAACGTGTAAAAACTTGCCGCCGTATCTGGGTGATCCCCTAAGGATTCTCTCCTCAGTTGACAAGCCTTCAGTAGAGACGTCAGAGCTCCTGTGTGGTCTTCCATCAGAAGCTGGGCTGTACCGAGGTTATGGTAACTGGACGCTGTCTCTTCGTGCTTACCAAGCACTTTTGATCTCATATCTGCCGCTATTCGGAATGCCTCAGCAGCTGATTTGTTATCTCTCAATCCCAAATAAACACCTCCAAGGTTGTGAAAGCTTGTGGCGGTATCGGAGTGATCTCCTTTTATATACTTCTTCAGTCGCGATGCACTCTTTAGAGATTCCAAAGATCCAGTAAGGTCACCGATGTTATGCTGCGCTACACCAAGCAAGAAGTAGCTGTCTGCCGTGTGTTCGTGATCACCAAGCACTCTTGATCGTATATCTGCTGCTCTTTGAAACTGCTCAACAGCTGACTTTCCATCGTTCATTTCCAAATACACACATCCTAAGGAATGGAAAATCGCAGCGGTTATGATGTGATCCCCTTCAACTGCCTCATTTAGTCTTGACGCCTTTTGAAGAGAATGCAACGCTCCTTTGAGAGCCTTCATCCGAAGCTGTATTACACCAAGGTAGTAGTAGCTGTGCGCCGCGTCTTTGTGCTGTCCAAGCACCTTTGATCTCATTACTGCGGCCACCTGGAATGCTTTAACAGCTGACGTGTCATCTTTTAGTCCTAAAAAAACTCTTCCTAGCTCATGAAAACTTGTAGCGGTAATGGCGTTCTCCCCTAAGAGTTTCTTCTTCAAGCGCGATGCCTTCTGAAGAGATTCCAAGGATCCAGAAAGGTCTCCGATTTCATGCTGCGCTATACCAAGCAAAAAGTAGCTGTCTGCCGTATCTTCATGATCACCAAGCACATTTGCTCTTATGTCTGCAGCCTTTTTAAGTGATTCAACAGCTGACGTTTTATCGTCTGTTGCCAAATACACTTCTCCCAGCGAATGGAAACTTGCAGCAGTATCGATATGATCCCCTTTAATTTCCTCATTCAGTCTTGACGCCTTTTGAAGTGAATTCAACGCTCCTTTGAGATCCTTTATCCGACGCTGTGCTACACCAAGGCAGTAGTAGCTGTAGGCTGTGTCTTCATGATGTCCAAGCACCTTTGATCTCATTTCTGCGGCTATCTGGAATGCTTCAACAGCTGATCTGTTATCACTTAACTCTAGACAAACATGTCCAAGCTCGAGGAAACTTCTGGCAGATGTGGGGTCATCCCTGAAAGTTCCTTGTTCATTTGCGAGGCCTTTTGTAAAGATTCCAAGGCGCTGTTGAGGTCCTTCACGCGAAATTGCGCAACACCAAGCAAATAAAAGCTTCTCGCCGTATCCTTGTGATCACCTAGCAGACTTGATGCCATATGTGCTGCTTTTGTTAATGTCTCAACAGCCAACTTGTTATCACTCTTTAACAGATAAACACTTCCCAGGGCACCAAGGCTGTAAACGGGCAAGGTGTCATCATCCGACAAGTGGCCCTTGCTTACTTGTATAGCCTTCTGTAGAGACAACAAAGCTTCATCAAGGTCTCCCATTTCAAGCTGCTTCGTACCAAGGTTGTGGTAGCTGTATGCCATGTATTTTTGATCACTAAACATACTTGAATTCACGGCTGATTCTCCTTGTCCTTCCGTGGACCTTTTATCACCAATCTTGAAATGAGCACATCCAAGATCAGAAAAGCTTGTATTGCTACCCTCCGTTCCACGAAGGGTTTGAGGTGAGACTGGTATCTTCATCACCTGTAGCTGATGACCAGAAGCATTTCCCAACTCCATGGGCGGATTACACATCCCAACCGAAGAACCTGATACATAAATTAAAAAACCTTAAAATATGTCTGGGACAGCCACTGTGCATAAATATGTGAGCCCAGGGCATGCGTGAGCTATTTAAAGGTCCCTTTGTGGCGTAATCTCGCACCCTCCTGCGCTTTGATCGCCAGGAGAGACTACTCTAGAGGCACTACCCGGATTTTTACTGCACAAATTTTTCAACTCTAGTTTCCCATAATGCACATTTTCATCTTATCAATTGTACTCAAAGAGGAGAGTTGTTGCCTTGATTCTAAAGAAAGATGCAAGAAGATGCCTCAATTTCACACGCATTGCGTCTCCATGATGGTCATACGGAGGCGACGGCAAAGAGAACAACATTCAATAGAAAACAAGAAGCTATAGATGACCTATACTAGGGCCAGTTGCTAACAAGATAGATCAGGTGAATCATATTTCAATCTAGGGGAAACTTGACTTTAGAAAGGAAACAAGTTTTCTGATGCACGCATGGTTACGTATCAAGTATTGGCTGGGACCGCGCAGGGGGAGGGGCTGGGGGCTTTACCCCCCTCCCCCCCCCCCCAATTTTTTTGCAAAAATAAAAATAAATTAAACAAAAAATAATTTAACAAAAATAACGGAGCCAAAAATTGCAAAAAATCGTTATTTCGAAAGTGACCAGAGTTACTGGCAAACACAAACGCGCAGATAAAAGACAGAATTAAGTATTAGTCGTTACAATTATGAAATATTTGTTCTTAATTAAGACCCTCAATTCGCAGGACAAATCCGACGAGCTAAAGTTTAAGGAAAAACTGTACAACGATGATGTTAATATTTCAATGTTAACTGCCCAGATGGAAATTTTACAAGTGCTGCTGAAGCATGGTGATTATTCGTGTTTTGACGACATCATAGTAAAAATTAATGAGCTACCCAACCCAGAACGGAAAATGATAAAAGAAGTTATCACGTTATGGAAGCTGATTCTCGTAAATCCGGCAACCAGTGCAACCGGTGAAAGATCCTTTTCGACTGCCCGGAGGCTAAAAACTTGGCTCCGTTCAAGGATGAACCAGGAACGATTTAGTAACCTGACAGTTTTAAACAGACACAAGGAAAGAACTGACAGGCTTTCCACCATTGACATCGCAAACGAATTTACCGACCGCAACACAAACAGAAAGCGTAATTTTGGCACTTTTCAAGTATATGATGTTCAGTAACTTTAATATTATTCACTTAATTATTTTTAGTTACCGTTTTGTTAAATTTCAGAGCAGTGAAAATATTTTGAATGAATAATTAAACAATTATTGAACTCGGTTTTTGTATGATATAAAGCGGATATGCAGATCTCGGAGGGTATTATCCTCCTCAAGCCTTCGGCTTCGGCGGATAACACCCTCCTCGATCTGCATAATTTTTCATATCATACTCAGCCTCGTCCAATAATTGCTAATAATACAGCGTTGAGTTCAAGGCAGCTCAAGCAAAATCGTTGGATTTCTGGCTTATTTATAGCAATTAAAGGTTGATACCAATAGTATAACAGTCTATGACATTTCAATTTAGTGATGGTGAATTTTGAGATCCGATAGTAACATCACTGAAGATGTGGAAAAAAATTAATATTTTTATCGTTATAAAAGCATTCTCCGTCACTTAAGAGAAATTAAATAAAAATTCCCAAGCATGCCCCTTCCCCCCCCCCCCCCAAAGAAAAATCGTCCACCCTTTCTTCTTTAGGCCCCCACTCAAAAACTTGCTGCGCGGCCCCTGATTTACCGTCCTATGGCATTTCTCAGGTGTGATCAGTGTCCGTGAGCATTGTAGTCTAAGACCCTTAGTTCGACATAAATTATCGTGGCCACAAATATAGTCTCACCACAAGAAAATCACGATTTGAGTAAGAATAAGTGTGCTGGATTTTTGTTTCTTAACTGAATATAATGACTGTCTGATCCCACAAAATTAAGGAAGAGAGTTTTGTTCAATTTAGCCAAACTTGGTATAGTAAAAATCTTACCTTCGAGATTCTCTTGCTGCGTTGTTCCTTCCAGTTCCTTCTGGTCCAAACGAACGTCTTCCACCTGTCTAGAGCCTGATCCGACACCACGTTCTGTTTTCTTCGGGTCTGTCATGCCTGTTTTCTCATCCTTCATGTTTGATCGGACGTTATCCACTTTTGTCTTGACAGTTGTTACTCCGGTATTCCCATTTTTCGCTTTTGTTCTGACCTCCCCCTGGTTTGTCTTCACATCTGTTTCTCCAGTTTTCACATCATTCACTACTTCTCCTTTCACTTCTGTCTTCACATCCGTTACTCCAGTTTTCACATCTTCGCGTTTTGTTTCAAAGTCTTTCACTTTTGTCTCAAAATATTTTATTGCACTTTTCAGGTTTTTTTCGTCTGACTCAACATCTTCCATTTCTGTACCTGTCTCCCCGTTTTCACAATTTTCACGTCCCAACGAAAACCGTCCGCTGTCGTCTTCGTATCTGACACTGAAACTTTTCCATTTTTCACCTCTGACCTGACATTTTCTGACTTTGTCTGCATATTTTTTGCTCCAATTGCTTCCCAATACTCTCCTTTAATTGTCATGCTTTCGTTCTCCAGAGTCTTCACATTTTTGTTTCTCACAGCTAACTGGGAATTCTTCAGTTTGGTCTTCAAATATTTTTTCACGTCTGCTTCGGCCTCTTCCGCGTTCATCTTTCCATCTGGTGCTCCCATTTCCACACTTGCCAGATGTGAGCGGACATGTTCATCGTTTGCCTGTGAATCTGTTTCTCCAGCTCTGAGACGTTTCACTTCCGACTCGACATCGCCCACTTTTGTTCTCACATCCGGTTTTCCTTTTTTCGCATTTTTCTCTCCGGAATCGGCATCGTCGACGTTTAACTGAACATCTGGTTGTCCAGTCTTGGCTTTTTTAAGGTCTGACCCGACATTTTCTACTTGAGCTTTCTCTTCTGTTACTCCCGTTACTTTCTTGTCTGACTCAACATCTTCCTCCTTTTTCACCCCTTCGTCTCCTCCAGTCTTCACATCTTTCACGTCTAACTCGACATCTTTTGTCTGGACATGGGGCAGTGCAGTTTTGACATCTCTCAATCCTGACCCAGTATTATCCACTTTTGCCCGCGTCACATCCGTTTTGTGGGGTCTGCACTTCTTTCACGTCTGACTTGTAATCTTCTACCTTTGTTTTCACATATTTTCCTCCATTTTTCACATCTTTTACGTTTGATCTGACGTCCCCCGCGTTTGTCTTGACATCTGCTACTCCAGTTTTCACCCCTCCCACGTCTGACCCGACATCTTCCATATTTTTCTTGGCATCTGTGTCATCTATTACTCCACCATTCACATCTTTGACACTTTTCATTGCTTTGACGGCCGACTCGGCATCTTCAAGTTTTGTCAGTTTTTGCCCTTTTCTGGTTTGGACATCGTCGACCTGAGGCTTGATCAGTCCGCCCTGGGGATCCTCCATCTGGCTAAACATAATGGCTGCATCCTTCTCTCTTCTTAACTCTTCCTCTAACTGCTGACGTCTGCCGGTGGAAAAATACTCGTCCCCTAAGTTTCAACAGCAGTAACCATGGTAATATCTTGTTTAAGTGCAATAAACGCATCTTTCGTCAGGGCGATATAGCGGTCGAAACTTTCCTTGTCGATTGTTTGCGTGCTGGTGTGGCGGCAAAGAGCGTTTCTAAGTAAGCGAAGCTGATCCAGAGCTAATGCGAACGTTTCTGGTTGAGTTCGAAATAGGCTTCCGCTCTGAACACGTGTGTGGAATGCCCCAGGTGAAAGACGCTTCACATGTAATTGGTTTAACGGGCGACGATTTCCACTTGTATCTGGCTTTCCAAAGGTGTTAGCAAACAGAGTAGCTTCCAAAAGAACCGCGCAGTCCCACTTCTCGTACGATTTGTTGGTCGGTATTTTCATGTTCCCGCCTTCTTCCTTAAAGAACAAGTTTCGAACCTCTTCAGAATCATCCCATTTCTTAGCAGGGTAAAGACGAGCAGGACAGAAAGACGGATTGTCCCACATGTATACAAACGCCTGACGAAGGGCGGATGCAAACACCTCAAGCACAACAATGGAGAATCTGAAATAGTTATTTTGCTGAACATCTGTGTCGTCTATTACTCCACCATTCACATCTTTGGCATCTAATCTGATATTTTGAGCCATTTTCTTCATTTCTGCCCCTTCATTTTTCATTTCTTTGACAGCTGACCCAGTATCTTCCAGCTTTGTCTCCTCATCTGTTACTCTAGCTTGCTTATCTCTCTCGTCTGATCCGACATCTTCCATCTTTGTCTCCTTATCTGTTACTCTAGCTTGCTTATCTCTCTCGTCTAACGCGACATCTCCCATCTTTGTCTCTTCATCTGTTTCTCCAGTTTTCTCATCTCTCGCGTCTGACGCGACATCTTCCATCTTTGTCTCCTCATCTGTTACTCTAGCTTGCTTATCTCTCTCGTCTGATCCGACATCTTCTATCTTTGTCTCCTTATCGGTTACTCTAGCTTGCTTATCTCTCTCGTCTAACGCGACATCTCCCATCTTTGTCTCTTCATCTGTTTCTCCAGTTTTCTCATCTCTCGCGTCTGACGCGACATCTTCTATCTTTGTCTCTTCATCTGTCACTCTAGCTTTCTTATCTCTCTCGTCTGATCCGACATCTTCTATCTTTGTCTCCTTATCTGTTACTCTAGCTTGCTTATCTCTCTCGTCTAACGCGACATCTCCCATCTTTGTCTCTTCATCCGTTACTCGAGCTTTCTTATCTCTCGCGTCTGACGCGACATCTTCTATCTTTGTCTCTTCATCTGTCACTCTAGCTTTCTTATCTCTCGCGTCTGACTTGACATCTCCCATCTTTGTGTCCTTATCTGTTAATCTAGCTTTCTCATCCCTCGCGTCTGACCCGAGATCTTCCACCTTTGTCTCCCCATCTACCACTCCAGTTTTTCCTTGTTTTGTGTCTGACCCTACATCTTCCATCTCTATCTCCTCATCTCTTATTGCAGTTTTCTCATCTCTCTTGTCTGAGCCGACATCTTTGACTTTTGCCTCGTCCTCTAGTTCTCTAGTTTCCACATTTTTTGATGCGTCACCTTTCGCTTTTGTCTTGGAAGGTTTATACTCTGGGGATCAGAAATTTCCAGCTGTTAGAGAGTGCTATCCTTTAGGATTTAACATGCTTAGAAGTTTCCTTCAAAGAGTGTTCTGATAGTTCTTAGACTACTAAGGTAGAATAAATATTTGTGTCTGGATTTTATTTGTTAAACTGTTGTTATCACTCTGACGGCTTCTTATATATATTGTCGGTAGTTATCGTAGAATCTATCATCGTATCTTGTTTTCGATTTAAGCCTTTAAAACTTCACGCAAGCAATTCTTATCAACCGTCAAATCACAATTTTTGGCGGCTTCAGTATTAAAGGTTACTTTAAGACTTCATTGTCCTTGTGATCCTTTCAAGGGAACCATGACAAACTTTTATCACCACGGGAAATATATCATAAGCTCTATGAGATTTCAAAATGGATCCTGAATATAGTGTTAGAGTGACATTTTCAGCCACGCCTTCCCAACTTCCCTAATTTATCTGGAAAGAGAAACATCCTCAATCCAACGCGACGTTGATATCCCTTCTACGACTTTTATGATCATCCTTACCATCATGAGTCATCCGTAGCCAGTGAGGCTTGTTTTATTGTTTTAGTAAAGTGGTCAAGTTATTTCAAACAAAACCGAACCACTATTTCTGTTTGTTT
The DNA here is from genome assembly GCA_016490735.1 of Pachyseris speciosa. Classification (NCBI taxonomy): domain Eukaryota; kingdom Metazoa; phylum Cnidaria; class Anthozoa; order Scleractinia; family Pachyseridae; genus Pachyseris; species Pachyseris speciosa. Next base: position 294,633 of record JAEMWC010000616.1, on the reverse strand, counting down.
GTTGTTTTGCCTCCAACATTCAACAAAGGCGTATTAGAGCGATAGAAAGCGAGGTTTCGGCCGCGGAGGACATAACTAGAGCGATTATTACACCGTCTCTGGAAATGGAAAATAAACTAAACGAAAAAGACGCGAAAACCTTTCCATGTATTACACCGTTTCCGGGCAAAGTTGAATGAAAAGATCTATCGGAGAATAACGTAGAAACTTCCCTTTTGCAAGAAGTGCTCTATTTATCGGCTGTGAACTGTTGTAAATGGTAAGTGGCTTCGTAAAAATTAATTCAATCATTGCTGAAAGTGGATGACACAGCTTTCACATAGATGCACGAAATTAAGGAAGCGAGTTTGCAATCCATTCAAACAACGACGCCGTGTGTGAATTTGATCAAAATGAAGACACAGGTTCAGTTTATTTTGATGAGCTGGAACATGTCTCACGAAAGATATGTCTTTTTATCTTAGAAGGAATAAAGATTGATTGATTGATTGATTGAAACCTGGCCGGAAAACAGATACCCGAGGGCTAAGCAAGAGTAATATCCAGGTTATGCTTGAATGAGAAATGTAGAGAGAGCCTGTAGCTTTCGACAGACGTGGTCTATGATTGGAGAATGAAACAGTAGATAATACAACACAAACAATACCCCCAGCCCTGATAACAAAAGAATCGACAGTTTACAGGAACCAATGAAAATAGAGGCATGGATTAGGAAGAGGTACAGGATCACTCGAAATTTATTAATAGCTTCTTGAAATTTGTCTGATGTTTGGCGCAAAAACTAGACCCGCGAAACATTGTAGGAATTGAAAGTTTGAAGCTGGTGATTGGTACGTTGCATCGCATGCAGGTAAAAGGAAATTTTCAACGTATGTCAATGTTTAGTTTTAACTAAATATCGATCCCTTTTTAATAGTGAATGCTGCTTTAAACTTAGGCTGAAGTTGTTGTTTGTTCAGTTTGCTTTGAATAGACTGGTCCATGAGCATATTTTACGACTTGCGACATTTGTTGTTGAATAAATTTTTTTCCAGTTCGTTGAGTTAAGTTCATAACTCAATCTTGCGGCAATTCAGCAAATGAAAGTGAGTTTTGTACTCGTAAATCCCGCTGCAACACCATTTTTCAATGGCCGCCGGTTTCAAGGGAAAATTTCTTTCAGCTTTCTTTTACTACAATGGCCGGTGTAATCCTCGCGTTTTCATTGGTTTAGAAGAGTACGCGGACGTATAGACGCACAAATGACGTCATAAGCCGAAGACAGTTGGGAAACAAGGTATTGTATAAAACAAATGGATTCCATTTGGCAGTGTGTGTGTGCTCTGATAACGCACTAAGAACGTGGAAACGTGGTAATAAGTTTTTCCGAAATCGCGCGAAATGTCGCCTGTTATACAATGGACTGTGTAATCCTCCTGTTTTGATTGATCTAGAGTGGTTTGCGATTAAGGTGTAGACTTTCTAACAAAGTCAGAAGCCGAAGAAAGTAAACAACAACAAAACCAGAACAACGTATAAAACAAATAGATTATGTTTGGCAGTGCGTATGTACCCTGAAAACGTGGTAAGAACGTAAGGTCACGCTAACTCTCAAGAGGAGTTACATTATACTTACCTCCGCTAAAATCTATCACAAGGTCAGCGATTTCTTTGTCTGAATCAGACGAGGATGGTTCGGCGTCTCCAAAATACACTGTTTCGAGGACTTCATCTTTCCAAAGATCTTTTGTGCCTTTTTTGCAACCTGTTAGATTAGAATATCAATAACAGGGGCACGCTTTACCATATCTTGTACATCGATTTATTTGGGAACTATTGCTGATGTTATATTGTTTCTAAGGCACCATGTTCTCACAAGTAAGTAACTATCAGTTGGGATGTAAACCAGCAAAATTTGAAAGTATCCAATGAATGCGATGTTATTTTATGCAACGAAAAACCGTGTCCTTCCCGATCTTCCCACTGATACAGCGTTGATCTTTACCGTTACCACTCAGCCAGAACATGTCAATGAGGTTTTTTAAGGGACTAAGATTACTGCTGGTTGTAGTTAGGCAAATTAGCCTCCGAATTGCTTTTAGAACATCAGAAAAATAATGATAAAAATTAAGCTAGTTTTCAAGGTGAATTTGTATAGGGTAGCTACATCCCAAATGCTGTCTATTTAATTTCACAATTTACAGTTAACACTAAACCTGTACGAGTCCTTCACTTACTAGAGCGTATTTCACTTTCCTCGACAGCTCTAACAAGTTCTTGCCAATTGATTTCTTTTGAGTCAGTTTGGTTTGATCCGTCCTCTTTGGAAAATCTAAACATAAACGTTTAAAGAATGGTCAGCCAAAAATTTGAAACTCGCTCTATCTTTCAAGGTTTAGGACCCTTTTATTTGATCTACGAGAAGAGTAAATTAATTTGGCCCATAGTTATCTTTTATACGAATTTGTTACACACATAGAATAATTATTATTCCATACTTCTCAAGGGAAAGCAAATCCAAAGTATTTGCATCTGGGAACGACTCAAGATTGTTTTCCTAACCTATTGTCCAGGCGATCATTACATCTCTTTGAACTAGATCGTGTTCAGTTCCGGGAGTAATGATCTTGACTTTTCACAGATGAAAAGATATGAGGGAAACAAACAATGCAAATCGAAAAGTGTTCATATCCCGGGATATCTTGGCATACTTCAAACTGACTACTGCATAGCTCCAGCTTTATACATTTTGCTATCAAACAGGAAAGTCAATGATACATTGTTACTCTTAAAAGCACCTGTCATTTATTTCTTGCAAGTATACTGCAATCTCGTTGTGGCCATTGGCAACGGCAATGTCTTCTGGTAAAAGAGATTCATTCTTGTATGCGTCGTATACTATCCTCCCGGCTGACGTACTAAATACCATTCCAATGAACTGCTGAACACCGATTCGCGCTGCTGTATATACCAAGCGCAGCAAAATATTTAACGGTCTTTGCAGTTGTCCTTGTTGATACAATCCTAGAAAAAAGTTGTGTCAGATAGCAAAAATCGTTAAACAATCCGGCTCGCTTGTACCTTTTGTGGTTTAAGGCATGCGTTTCGCGTTGAAGATAGCATGACGTGTTTGATTGGAAAAAGCTGAACTGCTGTGAAGATTATTCATTCCGTGTAAAGCAACAAAGAATAATGGCACTTTAACATGACCATAATAATTTTAGCAGGGAAAAAAACTTTGTTTTAAGTTTGGCAGTCCGATGTTGTACTGACTTAGTCCAAAACCACTCGATATCTTTCTCTTAACCACTTAAGGCCCAGTGGCCGATATATCGGACGACAGACAGGTCTACCACTTTCAAGATTGCCCACGCTCTAAAATTTAGACCTGATTATTATGGTCTGTTTATAGTGTCAACCAGTAACTGTTTTACGTTTTAAGAGCCAATACACGGGGAATGGCCTTTGTTTTCCGTTCCATATCATTATTTGTTTTCAAGCAAAACCAAAAAGGGCCGTTTTATGCGCTCTGGATGAAAGCTTAAAAACACACATCTTTGCTTTCAATTCTTTAATTCAAAATAGTCCTTAGAAAACCAAATATTCTAATGAGAGCAGACCTTGATATCATGACTAAGCATTTATCGCCAATTTTGCCTCTCACGTCCGCAACGAGTCGAGCATCAGCCATTTGATTCGAGCCACTTTTGAAAGCCTTTGTTTTTCTCTTTGGCGCCCGGATTGCATTCTGGGAGATTTGGATATCACGGCGAAATGGAAGTCCCACCATCCTCATTTTATAAATTTTTCATAAGTGTCGAGCCGTCCGGACCTACTGGCAAAATATGGTACGCGTTGTGTTCTTTGCAAGGTTAATCTCGCCCAAATTGCCTTGCTAGGTCCAAGAATCCCTCACAGAGCGGCTAGAGAGACGAACTTCACTTCTGAGCTGCCATGACTCGACACGACAACTTTTGGCGTCCCAGTCGTTGTGAAATTATTTCTAACCTCTGGATTCGTTCAAAGGTTTGCCTCTACTCTCCATTCCAGTTTAATGATGCCAGCCTGGGAGCTTCTGCCGTGAAAAATGGCTCGAAAACACACTTACAAACCGAGTACAACTCGTTACGATCGCGAGCAAAACAACAACGCTTCAAAATGGTAACATCACAATAAAACTTGAGTCCTCGGTACTCCAGAGCAGCAAACGTTTCAAGGGAGACCTTCATATAGGACATCTAGATCCCTTTCAATTATTTGCATCCAGAAAATTACCGAAAGAGTTCAAAACATTTAGGCCTTAAGGGTCTTTTGCAGGACTACTTAAGCTCATTGCATTACGCTTACATTTCATCCTGCTGCCAAGTGGTGTTCGCCAGTTAGTTTGCCTTAAGAAAATCTTTGTATACTTTTCTTTTCATTTGATACTCTATTTTAAGGCCTGTTTTAAATGGCTGTTTAGGTAAGTAAGGAAGTGGGTAAGTGCGTTAGTCTTAGCGTGACAGACGAGTGCCGTTGGTGGTCCTTAGAGGAAGTGAGACCTCATGAAGGATTTCCACGAACAACCTTACCTTACATCAAGCTCCATCGCCACGCCCCCCCCCCCCCCACCCCCTCCATGTTTCTAGGTACCACCTCTTAAGACGATTCATTACAAATCAAATCAAATCAACTCGAACAAATTTATTTATACGCGGTTTACTCATCAATTACACTGGGTCATGACTACTTAAAAATACTATAGCTACAAAAATTTAAACTTCGTTGTGAAATACTTCTACAATGCTATTTATAGATTACAAAGCCTAACTATCTAAAACTACGATAACTTTGATAAACTGCTTTACACGAGAGCCGTGTTTGATTAAGCAATTACATTAAAAGAAACTGCTGCAACCGGCTTGGAAAAGTTGTAGAGATTCTGCCTGCTGCAAGTGAGTTGGTAAACTGTTCCACAACACCGCATCACTATATCTGAAACTGTTCTTAAGAAAGTTGGTGCGGGGAAGGGGAACAGCAAGTTTATCTTCAGTGTTGCGTAAAGAATAGCTAGTAATGGTGTTACGCTCGACAAATGTAGATCGAAGATAATCAGGAGCGAGCCCATTTAGTGATTTATACACCATGCAAGCTTTTTTGATCTGGCGCTGAGATTCAAGCTTTCTCCAATTCAACACTTCAAAAAGATATTCAGTACTGGTGTCAAAAGCGGCGGATGTCAGAACTCTAGCAGCACGGTTTTGTAGTTTTTGTAGTTTGTTGGCAAGAGTTTTACTACAGTTACCCCAAACAACGTTACAGTAATGGAAATGAGGTTTCACTAGTGAGTTGTAAATAAATAGCAGCGTTCTGCAAGGAACAAAAGGTCGAATGCGCTTCAGGGCCTCAATACCAGAAGCAATCTTCTTAGACAGATTCTCAATGTAAACATTCCAAGATAGATTTTCGTCTATGAAAATACGAAGAGATTTGGTGCTGGGCACTTGGCTTATCGGGGCTCCGTCAATTTTTAGAGAGGGGGAATGGGCAAGTGATCCCAGTCTTTGCCGAGAACCAATTAACATGAATTCAGTTTTAGATTTATACTCTGCAACATACACCCTTATTGATATCTAACTGGCAATACCAGCAACTCCAACACAACATCTTGTTAAAAGCTCGGCTTTTATAGGTACGCCTGAGAATCTAGAACATTCCATATGATAACAGTAGATTCTATTGCTACACTATGTTAGGGATGACTAAGCATAGCATAGCAACTTCTAGAACATTGTTGAAGGTTACACTACATCCTCTCTTCTTTACAAAGACTGACGAATAATTCATTAAAGAAATCATGATAGATTACTTTGCCTATTGCAATCTATCAAATGTCACTAAAGTTATTTAAACAGAACAAAGTCTTTATACTTTGAGTTTGGCTTGACTTGTCTTTGTGATCTTCTTACGCCTTGCCGAATCGGTACTGGTTCTAATTTCGTAGCCCTCAAATGCGTTTGTCCTGTTTCATAGTTGTCTCCAGGAAGTTCCAAGGACTTTGGCTGCGAGGCAATTGGCAAGGCTGCATCCGACTGTGGGACTGGGCCCACAGGAAGGTCTAAAGAAGAGTCTGGAACAATGACTTTGGGCGTTGTCATCTCTCTTGTTTTCCTGGTGTGACACTCCTATACTCACGGCCATCTGCCTTCACTTTGTACGATCTGTCAGTTTCTCGTCTGACCACACTTCCTTGTGTCCATAGGGGCGACGACTGAGGTCTGGTCTTGGCGCGAATACTATCTCCTACAACAAAAAGGGGTAGCGGCTTTGCTTTCTTATCATGGTACCTCTTGTTCTGTTGCTTCTTCTTGACTGAAGCTCTTATTATGATGCTTGAGGTTGGTATTGCATGCGGTTCAAGTAACTCTGATTTCACTGGTATAGCTGTTCTTGTTCTTCTGGAATTCAGTTTTTCATTAGGTGATGCCAACTTATCAGGAGTATTAGTTTGTTCCAAAATAGCCATCCAGGGGTCTTGGCTCATCTTGAGTATCCTCTTAGCTTGTTTGACTGCAGCTTCCGCGGTACCGTTTCCTTTTCAGTGGATGGTGTGGTGAAGATGTATAGTGATGAAAATTCCACTTCTCTGAAAACTCTTTAAGGTAATTCCCCTGAAAAGGATGTACTATTAAGATTTTTTCAGACTTGGCACAATTGATAGTCATGCATAGGACATTGAAAAAATGCAATAAAAAGATGGGGTCACCGTGCTTGTTTTTGCCCTGCATGCTCGTTGTTCTAACTGTTTTTACGGAGTTGTGCGAGAAATGTTCCAAGCATGAACAACTGAAGAAAGCTGTTATTATGTAGCAAAAACTAGAGCCTAATTGTTTTTCTGGGCTATATTCTTTTAGTATTGTGATTTCAAATTGCCGATCTTGCAAATAATGTGAGGACATTGGACCACTTCGTCATCATTTCAAACTCCTTCCTGGCTCCAAACGCAGAGTTTCACCCCATTTATATATAAATAATCTATCTTCTACTATTAAACTTTTTTTCTCCTTGAAATATGTTTTTCGTGTGCCTATTACGAGTACATTACACCAATAAAAAAAAAGGGGGGGGGGGGGTCACCGTGCTCGTTTCTTTACAACACGACGACAAAGGGTAAATTTCAGCTGAAAAAGCTCAATGTCAAGGCAAATTTGCAATGTTTCTAGTGTACGCGCGCACGAATAAATTATGCGCAGTAAGGATGCGCCATGCAATTGAGAGGAATCACCTTAAATTCCTTGCTGGCATATTAGGGACCATTATCTGATATCACCACCTCAGGGACTCCATGCTGAGCGAATCTTCTTCATCTGTAAGATTGTAGACTCAGCATCAGTATAATTTAGTTGCTCTAAGTCCCAGTATTTTCTCAGATTATCTACAACTATCAAGTAGACGTCTTTCTTCACATTGAACAGATCCGTAGTGACTATTTGCCATCTTCTCTTTGGATTAGGCTGGTTCTGCATGGTTTCTCTAGGTTGGTCTAGCTTAGCGTCCTGACATATATCACAGTTATCGCAGAGATATTTGACATCATGGTGAATCGATGGCCAATACAATGTATCTTTTGCATGTCTCATGCATCCCTCTACTCCTAGGTGAGCGGAGTGTATCTTTTCTAACATCTGTGGGCGCATAACCGTGGGAATAAGCACTCTCGTTCCTCTGTAGATTATTCCATCCTGAACTGCTAGTTCATCTCTATACGGCCAATAGTCACGGACATTGGGCGGTACTTGCGTCTCGTCCTCAGGTCATCCATTAGCTATGATTTCAGCTAAGGTCATGAGATTTCCATCTCTTGAGGTTGCTGTTGCTACTTTCTGAAGCGTTGCATCTGCCATGTTGCGAAAGATATTTGGATCTATTCCTTCGATCTCTTTCATGAGAAGTTCTTCTGCGTGAATTGTAAAGACTTCATAATCATCCATTTCCTTCTTGTGCTTTCGGCTGTTTGGAAGGGCAAACCTTGACAGATGATTACTTATGTACATCTGAGTTCCTTTTTTGTACACAACATTCGGGTGGTACTTTTGCAATCGTAGCATCATGCGTTGTAACCTCTTGGTTGCGCTGTTGATACTTTTGGCTAGAATCGTTTCTAGAGGCTTATGATCTGTGACTGCTGTAATCTTTTCTCTTCCATGGAGATAGTGGTCAAATCGTGTACAACCAAACACCAGTGCGAGGCATTCCTTCTCGATCTGAGAATAACGTCTCTCAGTCTCAGTCATTGTGCGAATAGCAAATGCCACTGGTCTGCCGGCTCGAAGTAGAACTGCTCCAAGTCCATAGTCGCTTGCATCCGTCTCAATCGTTACTTCTTCCTCCAAATCGTAGTAACGGAGTAGTGGCGGTTCTAAAATCATCTGTGTCAACTTGTTGAAGGCATCTTCGTGAACTTTCGACCACATGAATTGGTTTTGCTCCTTGGTTAGGTTTCTGAGAGGTTCAGATACATTGGACAGCTGACGTAAAAACTTGCCCAGATAATTGATCATTCCAAGTAATCTTCTCACTTCAGTTTTACTGTGTGGTCTCGGCATCTGAGTGATGGCTTTAACTTTGGCTGGATCTGGCAAAATACCTTCAGACGTCAGGATATGACCACAGTACTTCAACTTCTGTGGTTTGAAGACGAACTTGTCCTTGTTCACTTTGAAGTTTCGCTCCCTGCACTTCTGTAGTAACGCAATCAGATTTCTGTCATGGTCTGCCAGGGCTTTTTTATGGGTGTTTCCTGCTCCAGTGACAAATAGGTCATCAGCTATTGCAGTTCCTCCTTCCAGGCCTTCAATGATGTCGTTAACATGTATCTGAAATTCTTCCGGTGCACTACGTATACCGAAGGGCATCCTAAGCCACTTGTATCTACCAAAAGGAGTGTGAAATGTTGTTAATTTGCGTCCTCATCCAGCTTCACTTGCAGAAACCCATCTTTAGCATCCCGAACTGTGAACACTTGCGCTTTAGCAAGCCTGGAGGTCACATCATCAACGGTTGGGAGGCAGAGCTTTGGTATTTTGACATGCTTATTCAATTCTCTGGGGTCCAGACAGACACGTAGTTGGCCATTGCACTTCTTCACATATACTGCACTGCTCACCCAGTCTGTTGGCTCATCAACTTTTGCTATGTGCCCTTTCTGCTCCATTTCATGAAGTGCCATCTTGAGATCGTCTCTCCTCGCGACGGGTACGGCGCATCTTGTTTTCGTACTGCTCCTTCTGTCAGTTCAATCTTGTAATCTCCAATCTACCCTACACCAGCGTCTAATATCGTTGTATTCTTGTAAAACAGCATCTTTGGTCAGCCCTTTCACGTCAGAGACTGAGCTGACGAGTAATGCTCTTTTAATAGACAGGAGTTCCAACTTCTCGAATGTTTTTCCTGATAATGCTGAACTTGGGGCATCATCAATCACTAGAAATTTTGCTCTGGTCATTTTCCTTCCGATTTGGATGTCAAGGTAGACTCGACCTTTGGGAAACACATGTTCTCCATTGAACGCTTTCAAAACGGCACGAGTTTTCTTCCAGTCTGGTCTGTTTTGAATCTTTACAAAATCTTCCATTCTCAAACACTGAGCCTCTGATCCACTATCAATCTGCATGGTTACCTCAATCCAGTTACTTTTCTGTACCACTTCCTAACAGAGGTTCAATCATGTATTTAAAATGGCTGCTGTCAGTGACTGAATACATGCAGTATACATCATTATCATTCAGTGTTGGATCTGCTTCTTCAATTCGGTGAACACTCCACGAAGGTTTCTTGAAAGCGCTCTTCACAGGTATTCTCCTTTGAGATTATTGATCTCGACCTCTGCACATCTTAGCAAAATGGTTCTTCATGTTACGCTTGCTGCATTTTTTCCATAAGCCGGACACTGGCGCACATTGTGGTTCTTTCTACAATACTTACACTTTTTCACCGTTTCTACTCGTTGTTTAAAATCTGGCTTCTCCTGAAGTTTCTATTTCTCCATCAATCTTTTTCAGTTGATCACTGATTGTTTCTGCAGCTCCAATTATGTCTAAGGCTGTGTTGAGAGTGAGAGCCTTCTCACGGAGTAGTCGTTTTCTGACTTCATGGCTTTTAATTCCAATGACAAGTTTGTCTCGAATCAGTTCGTCACACAGAGCGCCATAAGCACAGGTTAACGCTAGCTTTCGCAGTCTGTTCAGGTATTGATCGATGTTTTCATATTCTTGGTTGGCACTGTTGAACAGGTAACGCTCAAAAATGATATTCCTCTGTGGTTCAAAATGCTGCGCCAGGGCCTGCAAGAAACTATCAGGATCTGTGCGATCAGCTACAGGCAAAGTTTTTGCTATTTGGTAAGTTTCTCTTCCCAGAACTATCTTGAGAGTTTCGACGAGAAACACCTCTGAAATCCTTTGCAGCGCCCGCGAGTAATTCTTCTGTCATGGTTCGGTTCGACGAAATTTATCTTGAAGTTGTCAGGGATGACTAAGCATGACACAGCAACTTTTAGAACCTTCTTGAAGGTTACACTACAACTGTAAGCTTATTAGCAATAAGCCACTCACTGACGTTGGCAAGATCTTTATTGAGATTATGTTCAATACTGTCAACACCATTATCTGCAAGCGTCAAGTGGGTGTCATCCGCATACATTTGGGGCTCTGAGTGCAAGAGACAATTCGGTAGATCATTAATGTATAAGAGAAAAACGAACGGTCCCAGAATTGTCCTCTAAGGGATACTGCAGGACAATACACGATTGATGGAAGGAGAGTCATTTAGGAAACATTTTTGATTGCGTTCAGATAAGTACGATTTAAACCACTCAACTGAGACGCCTCTTATGCCATACGCAGCCAGTTTAGAGATCAGAATACTGCGATCCACCGTATCGAAGGCTTTCTTACGATCCAAGAATACTACAGCGTTCACTTTCCCCTGATATATATTGTACGCCCAGTCATCAGTTGCCTCAAGTAATGAGGTAACTGTAGAGTGGAGCGACCGAAAGCCTGACCGGTGGGAGGAGAGTAGATTATTACCCATTAGGAAGGCATAGAGTTGATTACCAATGACGTTTGAGTAGGCTACTGGAGACCAAAATGCCAGACAGTAAACGAGGCTCACCCTGGACCCCTATTAGGTAACTGATCGATCTGTATTGCATAATAATAATAATAATAATAATAATAATAATAATAATAATAATAATCTTTATTTATCCACGGGATCCTTATCACTGTAAAGTGGTCTTCTAAAGAGCCGTGCGCATTAAACCTAGTACTTAAAAGCTAAGACTAAATTACAGATATTGTTAAAAAATCCTATAAGAAGTGCTAAACTAAGTTAAGAAATTACTAATGCACAATAGCGGAATAAAAACTATCTAAAGTAGTGGACTGCTTAGCCTCCGCTGACAGACTGTTCCATGTTAGTGCGCCCCTATAACGAAAACTCTTCTTGAGGGCCTCAGTGTTCGGCCGCGGAATAAACAGGTTATGTTGCGCACCTCGAAGATTATGTCTGTGGATGGTATTAACGCTGGCGAATTTATCAGACAGGTATTCGGGTACAAGGTTATTTACAGTTTTGGACATTAAAGATTTCAGTTGTTTTGCACGTCTGTCAGCGAGGCTATTCCATTTAAGGGCATGAAGAATCTGGGCAGATCTGGTATCCCAACTAGACCCTGTTATTATGCATGCAGCCCTGTTTTGTAGTTTCTCTAGTTTTTGGCTGAGGCTATTACCGATGCAGCCCCAGACAGCGCTGCAATAATCAAGATGCGGAAGAATCAATGACTTGTAAATTGTGACTAGGGTACTCTGAGGACATATCGGTCTTAACCTCCTCAGGGCAGCAAGTACTTTAGCAACCTTACCGACGACTTCGGAGATGTGAGCTTCCCACGAGAATGTTTCATCAACGTGAACGCCTAGGCATTTGTAACTATTGACTCGTTCAATTGAATGCCCATCAAGGCATATGTGAGGTTCACTAGGGAGCAAAGAGATTTTGTGCCCTGTGCCTGTAAACAGACACTTAGTTTTCAGGACATTAAGACTTAGACGGTTAGAATCGAGCCATTGTTTCAGATTGCCTAAATCGTGAGTCAGGGATGAAAACAGCTCTTTAGGGTCTTTGGAGGCAAACGTAAGATTAGTGTCATCGACGTACATCCTCACATCTGATAGAAGGTTACAGTTTGGGAGATCGTCAATGTACAGTAGGAATAGTAGGGGGCCGAGGATTGAGCCTTGAGGCACCCCACAACTTATGAAGCTAGTTTCAGAATTAACGTTGTTTATAACTGTAACCTGAGTTCTATCAGAGAGGTATTCTCGGAAAAGATTGAGACTTGCACCCTTAAACCCATACGGCTCCAATTTTGACAGAAGGATCTCATGGTCAATAGTATCAATCAATAAACAGAATGGCATTTGTCAAACTATAGTCGATGTTAAGATACCAATTGTCTGTGATATCAATAAGAGCTGTAAGAGTAGAGTGCATAGGTCTAAAGCCAGACTGATATTTCGAAAGTAGCTTATTGTCATTTAAATATGTATATACCTGATTAAAAATGGCTTTCTCAAAGAGTTTGGCTATTACAGAAAGTACAGAAATAGGCCTGTAATTGGCTGGGTCAACCTTCGAGTCAGCGTTGAAAATTGGAGTTACTCTAGCACTCTTCCAGTCTTTGGGAATGATTCCAGTGGAAATAACTAAATTAAAAATATGTGTCAGGGAAGACGCAATGAATGAAAATGATAACTTTAGGAGGCAAGTTGGAATACCATCGAGGCCATCAGCCTTGCCTACAGGGATATCGTTCACAAGTTTGCGCAGTCCGTCAATAGTAAGTAATTCAAGCTCGAAGGTGCTCTCACAAGATTCTACAAAATCACGAAAACTGACTCGAGGGGGATTTATGTTAGCCGCTAAGTTGGGGCCAATATCGGTGAAATGCCTGCTAAAAGCGTTGCTTAGCTCATGAGGGTCAGTTATCACCGTGTCACCAATAATCAAATTTGACGCCGGAGCAGAGTTTTTCTTTCGCGATACTAGTGTATTAATTCCATTCCAAGCCGCTTTTGCTTTTCCAACGTTATCCTCGAAGTAAGAATGATAGTAATTCTTCTTGCAGGCCTTAATAGAATGGTTTGCTCGATTATTAAGTCGTTTGTTCTCCGCCCATTTTAACTGGTCATTGGTGACGTTTGCAATTCGCTTTATTCTGTCTCTTTCCCACATCAATCGTTTGATTCCAGGGGTGAGCCAGGGAGCCTTAGAGTTTCTAACTCTCCTTTACTTACAGGTGCATGAAGGTTGGCTACTGCTAAAAATGATTATTTCCACACCTCCCACGCTCTAGTAGGATTATCTATTTGCTCTATTATGTCCCAAGGTACCAGCGCCATGTCATTCATAAAGTTATCGGGCACAAAATTTTTGTATAGTCTCGATTCAATGATTCGCGGGAACGACCTAGGGCATGTTAATTTTCTAGAGACATAGATTAGACTGTGATCGCTGCAACCAATATGAGACACGCCTGATGTAACAAATTTGTCGGGTTCATTGGTAAAAATAAGTCGATAAGTGATTTAGAACTTGAGGTGACGCGTGTAGGCTCCTTGATCAATTAAGCATATTGATACGATTCACAGAGTTCTATAAGGTGTTTAGTTTCATTAGCTGGGGTAATTGCCGTCATGTCACAGTTTAAATCACCAAGTATATTTGATTCAATATTTTCCGCTTCAATCTTTCCCAGAAGGACCTCAAACTTATCAAAAAGCTCAATTGGTGTATTCGGAGGTCTGTACCAATTTGAAAGAAGGAATGGCTTGGCCTTGGGTTTTTGAATTTCAATACACAAGAACTCAAGATCTGGATCAGAAAGGTGGGATTTGATTTTATAATCGATGACGTTACGAATGTACATGGCAACACCACCACCACCTCTGCACCGGTCACGCCTAACAATTGTATCACCTTCTATTGACACTGCAGAATCAGTGTATTGTCAAGACGAGTCTCACTTAAGGCTAGTATGTCTAATGACTGAGATTGCACTCTTAGGCGAAGCTCGTCCAGGTATTTAGGCAAACTGACAATATTGACAAATGCAATTTTAAAGCCCTTAAGTTTGGGTAAACTGAAAGTTAGGTCTGGTTCAGATGTACGGTCATGACCAAGTTCCCGGTTAGAATTTTCATTAGACCGGGACGAGGTAGGGATAGCAGGCTCACTACCAAATATTCAATTAGACTTAAGAAAATCAGCATAGCAATTCGAAAGAAGTGAAGACCCTCTGCGGTTAAGGTGGACACCCCTACGATTTAAACAAGTTTAGTCTATATTGGTGATGCGGAGCAATGTAAGCCCACGAGAGCTACAAAACGACTTTAAGATCTTATTGGCCTCCTTGAATTTTCGTTTAATTATAAGTTATCTGACCTGGGTAGCAGTAGTGAAATTGCAAGGCGCGTAGTCGGGAAATCCTGTTGAATCTGAGTTACCACGTTGGCAATGCCCTCAGCCACGCTGCGCGGACTTAAGTCGCGTATGTTATTAGTTCCAACATGGAGGATGATTTCATCTGGTTCCTTTCTAAGCAAGGGCTTTAAATAATCCTCCATATCTGCAATTCGAGCACCCGAGAAGGACTTGACTGCCACATGCTTATCATTCGTTGATAGATCCCAACCCTGGACGTGTTGAATAATGGAGTCCCCGGCTATGAAGACAAGCCTCTTTTTTCTCATGTGATCTGTTGATGGATTTCCACTAGAGACCGAAATAGAAGGATTCTGAGTTTGTTGTGCAGCATTCGGAGTGCCCCGATCTTGATGTCTGATTTGATTTCGCTAAATAGTTGGCCGTGATGGTTCAGTTGGATTTGCTTTCGTTGAAAATTTTGCCTTTTTGCTTCGTTTTCTTTTGGTTCTCTGTTTGAACTTCTCGTTGTTAACAGTTACCCAGGAGGATTCGTTGTCATGCACTGGTGACACACCATTCACATCTTCAGATATTTGGTCATGCAAATTTGTAGAAATAGTAGGAACACACTTTTCTTCATTGGGGTTTTGGAGTTCGTTGTTCGTTAGTCGGATGGCTGTTAAAAGGCTCTTGTTCCCTTCGCGCAGCGAATCAGCTTCCTGTTTCAAAATGATGTGGTGGGACTCCAACTCCTGCAATTTCTCTTGAAGATCTTTGTTCTCATTCTGCAGTAATATGACCAGCTCATTTGCATAAGACGCGCTCGCTTCGGATTTAAGATTCTCAATTTCCAGGCGGCAGACTTCTTTGACTTTAGCCTCAATAAAAAAAGATAAATCATCAATTATGAGCTTGCTATTAGAACAAGACCAGGCCGTTTCTCGTTTATCCATTTCAGCGTTCGAGCTGCTCCTCTCAATCGGCTCCTCACCATGGTCTTGGTCTTGAGCTTGAATGGCGGCTCGTAGTCTTTTTTTTTTTTTTTTTTTAATTTTATTTTATTTGCAAAGAAAAGACAAATTACAGAAGATTTCAAGAAAGAAATAGAATACATCAGCACTAGGACTACACGCACGCACACACCCACGCACGCACGCACACACACACGCAATAACGCAACACCTGACAACAACAGCATACAGGGGCAAGGGGCGTTATCTAGATTTAAGCTATTGTTTTCACAGTACTAATGCAGGTAGAGAAAAAGTATTTCTGTTAAAATTAAGATGGAAAAGAGATGTGACGTTCTTCGGAAAGGAGCCTGTTCTATTTCTTATAATGGAAAGAGAGTTTGTTCTTCTCTTTAGCAATTCGATGCTCCAATTCATAAACTGCTTTCACTTTGGTTATAAACACTGCTCTTGATGGTAACACACCCTTTAGCTTGCAATTATAAATATACTGTTTTGAAAGTAAAATCAGATGATTGTATAGTAGGGCATCTTCCGACTGATGAGTTACGCCAAGAATTACCTCACTCTCAGTAATTATATGATTCCCAAATAACTGACGTATGGAACTCCAAAAGCTTTGTATCACGGTACACACGAAGAAAAAGTGTGACATACTTTCTTCGTTACAAAGACAAAAGCCACAGAGAGGAGACTCGGTTTTACCAATTTTGAAAAGAAAGGTATTTAATGGTAATATTTGATTCAGGATTTTATACTGGAATTCTCGCAATTTTGTATCAAGCGCACATTTAAAAGGGAGTGTATAAATAGTTTCCCAATCAAGAATATTTGTTCCCGAGGCATATTGATTTTCAAACTTCTTTTTCGCTGTTGGAGGTTTAGATATCTTTGAAATAAGAAGATTGTAAATCTTCTTCGAGGATAGGTCTCCCTGAGCAGACATATTGAAAGATATCGTTTTATTTGTTGCCTGAGTCACATTGCTGTTAATTTCTTTTTTGCAATCTGGTGGAAGTGAATGATAAAGAGATTTTAAGTAAGATAAGTCAAGCACATTTAACATAGATTCGGTTGTGTGCGGCATCGTGCAAATAAACTCATATAAATCTCCGACTTTACAAAGTCCTAAAGAAAAGAGTTTCCTATTGAAAACAGATTTGTTGTCAATACATATAAACCTATTATTCCAGATTAGTTGGTTGACTATTTCATCCAAAGAAGAGGGATTGGAGTTTTTCAAGAGAGACCAAGCTATCAAACACTCCTTGTAGTACTTTGGTATATCTATAGGCAATTTAGAGTATTCGAAGTTGCAATAAAAAAGTAGTCTGCCTCCAACTTTATTGAGGTAGTGATTTAAAATACACTTCCAAGAGCATGGTGTGTTATCCAGAAATTTTTGGATGCACATGATTCTTTGTGCTTCAGTCATAGAGTCAATATGAGGCATCTTTAAGCCTCCTTCATTCACATTAAGCCTCCTTCATTCACATCATTTATTAGGGTAACACGCTTCACTTTGTCTTTACCTTTCCAAATGAAGTTGAACAAGAGGCTACAATTAGCCTAAACTCGGGTTTGCAAAAAACAGTATTGTATCCCTAACTGGAAGTCTGTCTTTCTTACATCGGACGCATTGTGTTTAGCTTGTGTTGGAGTCTATTTCCTTAGACCCCTATCAACATATATTCCTCTAAAAAACAGCTCAACCATTGAGAACAATAATTATAACACTTGTAAAAAATATTTCTAAAAGAACAAGAAAAAGAGAAACAGAAAAAATAAAGCCCGTGATATATACCACTAAAGGACATCGAACCCGGTTTAGCTGCGTCACAAGCAGGAACAATGACCTTTAGGCCACAGAGGTTTATCATTATGCAAGGTGATAAAAATAGTGTATTGATTCCAAAAAAAAACTAAGCACACTTGTTTTCGCTTCGATGGATAATTGTTTGAGGAAGGAAACGCTTATCGAACGATGTACGATTTTTTCGCATAAATGTGAATGGAGTCTCGGTGAAATGTGAGTAGAAAATTAATTAGCAGAGTGAAACTGTTTACAAATACGTCAATCCAGGGTCATTTGAAACACAAGAAAGGAACGTTTCCGGACAGTTTCAAGCCGCTAGTACATTTGTAAAAACTAATCGCTTATCATTCAAAAATTAAAGTCCAGAAATTGAGATATTGTGGGAAAATAGTAAATTAACTACCTGCCGAACAAAATCTCAGGGGTGTGTGATATCCCGTACTTGAGTTATTCAACAAAATGTACATCTCAATGGAGCGGATACGGGGAACACGGCAGTCCATCTGGAGTTAAATTTTGGTCATGTTAAAAGCTTTCTTCTCGCTGTTGAACTTGCAAATATTCGTATAGACACTTCTCTTAACATATTAGTTGTTCAGACTTCAAAGACACATGGTGAATCGACGTTTTCCGATACGTGACAACAAGTATCATTCTTGCTGTTGATATGAGATTTATACTTCCGAATCACTCGGCCGTGAAAGGTCAAACTCCCTTTGTCTGTAGTCTCTAATTTTTGGCGCTCCCCTCGCGTCGCGTCTCCTCGCAACTTCGCGCGCGCACGTGTCTTTCGCCCGCCCCACAATCCATCGCCAAAGTTAGAGACTACTCGCAGTCTACCGAAGCAGACACGAGGAAACACGGCAGTCCATCTGGAGTTAAGTTTACTCATGTTAAAAGCTTTCTTCTCGCCGTTGAACTTGCAATCATTCGCATAGACACTTCTCTTAACATATTGTTTGTTCAGACTTCAAAAGACACAACTTGAATCGACATTTTCCGATACGTGACAACAGGCATCACTCTGTTAAAAATAGTTGGTGCTTGCGCAGAAACGCCGGAAGTGCACTTTGTGGATGATACTCGACGACGAAAAAGAATAACCGTCGGTAATCTTAGACCCGGGCGACGCGCGAGACGCGCGCAGCCCGAGTAATAAAATTTGATTGATATCTTCGATAAAATTTTTGTTCGAGCAGACGAGACTCATACGATATAAAATTTTTGGAATGGCAAAGGTTTCTATCATCTGTATTTTACCTAACAGTGTGAGACCCCTCCAGCTCTAACTGTTTAAAGTCTTTTTTAAGGATTTGATGATGGAGTCCAAATTTAATCTATAAAAAAGTGCATAATCGTAAGTGAAATGTATCCCCAAGATTTTAACTTCTTTAGAGATGTGTTCCACATTTAAATCTTCTGTAGTGACTCTCGCAGAACCGAGATTCATAACTTCTGTCTTTTGTTTGTTCACTTTCAAGCCAGAAAACACCCCAAATATGTATAAGGTACTGGAAAGCTGATAAAAAGATTCCTTGTCTTTTAAGAAAAACTGTTAAATCATCAGCAAAAATGACTAATTTTAATTCTTGATTGTCAATTTTGATTCCTCTTATTCTTGTATCATTTCTGATATTGATGGCTAGTGTTTCCAGTACAAGAATAAAAAGATAAGGAGAGAGAAGATCACCTTGACGAACCCCTCGGGAGAGTTTAAAGGGCTGAGTCACGAAACCATTATTCATTACACTACTAGATATATCCGAGTAAAAGGTAGTAATCCAAGTAATAAAGGATGGTCCGAAATTGAATTTCTGCAGGACTCTGATAAGATAATTCCTGTTAACGGAATCGAAAGCTTTCTCAAAGTCTATTGCTACTAATAGAGAGCTTATGTTCTTTGAAGTTGTCAGAGATATAATATCATCAATCGTACGTACTGCATCAAACATTGTTCTAACTTTGACGTAAGCATTCTGGTTGTGGTGTATTATTTCTGGTAAAACCTTTTCTAGTCTCTTAGCGATTGCTTTAGTTCCTATTTTAACATCAACATTAATAAGAGAGATTGGTCTCCAGTTTTTGATTTGCCGTCGATCTCGATCTTTTTTCTCTATGAGGACAATAACTGCTTGTTTTTGTGAGATTGAAAGCTCTCCATGTTTATAAGAATAGTTCAGGCTTTTTACTAACATTTCACCAAGAACGGGCCAGAAACATGTGTAGAATTCGATAGTGAGACCATCGTTTCCAGGAGTCTTATTATTTTGAAACGATGATAGTACATTATAACACTCAGCTACGGCCAGTTCCCCTTCGCAAAGCCGCTGCATTTCTGGAGATAATTTTGGTATGCTTTCGGAATCCAGGAAAGGACAACTGTTGATTTCCGATTGATTTGTCTCGCTATAAAGGTCTGAATAGAAAGAGTACAACTCATCCATGATTTTTTTAGGATTTGTCGTTATAATACCGTTGGCGAGTTCGACTTTCCGGATCGTGCTCTTTGTCTTATTTCTTCTTTCAAGGTTTAGAAAGTACTTATTGTTTTTCTCACCTTTTTCATACCAGGAAGCACGTGAACGAGTGATTGCTCCTCTAGTGATGTATTCATATTCCTTTTCGTACTCTATCTTCAAATTTTCAAGTTCATTTTGGTTTGCTGTAGTTGGGGTTTCAGCTACTTGTTCCTCAGCTTGTTTCAATTTGTTCTCAATCAGATTCATTCTTTCCCTGCGCTGCTTTGCTTTTACCTTGCTATACTGCATAGTCTCTTTCCGTATGTTATATTTTATCCAGTCCCATTGAACTCTAACATCTTGATTATAATTAATTTCGGTGAGCCAAATAGGAATTCGGTCTGTTATTAATTTTAAATATGCTTCATCGTCCAAAAGACTATTATTAAACTTCCAAAAAGATGGCTCGTAGTCGATCGATTAATACGCTTTTATTTCCACTACGTTTGAGTCCACGCTTATTAAGTTCTGCTTTTAACTCGTCTGTCTTGAGAGACGAGACATATGTTGCCGGATCTGGAGTATCTTGTTCAGGGGAGATTTCACCTTGTTCGGTGCTTACGGCTTCAGAGCTCGCAGACACCCGTCCGTCCGCCATCATCCATCGCATCTGATAATTACTGAATGGATGGAGAAACAGAATGATAAAACTTACCTAAATCGTTAGAATCTGCGGAGTTGTTCTCTGCACTTCCTTGACTTGTAGACTGCTGTGAACTGAATTCATTAAAAACTTCCCATTGCAACCGTGGGCTGTTAACTACCCTTTCTATTGCGTCGTCATCCTCATCCACGTAGGTGTACTGAGTTACACCAACTTCATGTCCATCTGGTGTCATAACTGTAACTAACACCGTTCCGAAAATGTCCCCAGCTAAAAATAAATAAACAAAACGATAAATGAATACGCAAACAAACAAAAAATAAATGAATTTGTAAATAAGCAGGAAATAAAAAATAAAATAAAGTAAAATAAACAGAAGGTCGTTTTTTTACGTCAGGAAAGCTCTCCGTCATCGGGCACAAATTGGAAGTTTGTTTTTCTAAAATACATAAAGTTACCTCCTTTAGTTCAGACAGGTTTGCTAGGTGATTTGCGCAAGAGGCCGGTGAGAAACAGCGGAATGCACAAACAAGCGCCGTTAAATTTTTAACACCTTAGCCCAAGAGAAAATGAGGGACAGAGAAGGAGAGTAGGGGCGTTGGCCGGGATATGTGAATTTCACTAAAGTTAAAGGGAAGTCAGTTTCCCTGGAAATCCGCAACTATTGAGCACGTCATAAGAAGTCATCGGAGCGTGTCAACATGCCATTGTGTAATGGCGGCTGTTAAATATTCAGTATAGCTTTCTGAAGTGGAATTTTCAGGCGTCTATATTTCGGAATCAATATTGAAAGTGACCGCAATGAAAATGTACCGGGTACGAATTCCCCAGAAATTGCCGAAAATGTTTCAGATAACTCCATACCGCAAAGTAAAGTGAGAAAGCGAAAGCTTCGTTATGATCAGCCGTCGAGCGAAAACCGTGGCCTCAAAAGATGACACCTCTGCTTCTTTTTACCCGGGTGGGAAAGCAGCATGAAGAAATCCTCGAATCGCGGTTAAAGCGTCGAAAAACATGGCTGTCAAGAAATGCAAGCAGGCTGAAGAGCTGCACCGAACATCAAGTATTTCTTGAATAAGCGTTTGATGCGATTCGTAATGAATGGTAATGTTTTGAAACGTATTGTTGACTCAGCCGCTGATACAAGATTGCAACGCATGGGACGCTTCTCCTCTAGCTTGATGGTGAGGTCATCCAGCTCTTTATTGGTGAGCATATACACATATTCGCACGATTTGTTGGTCTTCTTTCTTCGATGCCGAGTTGCGCGATGTCGATGCAGCGCTCGGATCGGTATTTTTACCCGCTGTAGGACGTGTGTTTTTCCTTTGTTTACATCTAGAGTTTCGTTTCCGTTTTTGTTCCTCTGTCGATTTCGCTGCTCTTGTGCCGCCTGGAAATGTCGGGTCTTCCTCACTGTAATCGCTGTCGCTTCCATCGCTTGAAGTGACATCACAGGGTTCGCAGAGGAGTCCTATTTGACCGTATGTATGTTAATTCACCGAACAATGGCAGCGTGAATCAATCTTGTTGATTTGAATCAACGTACGTGATCAAACTACAAACATGCGTTCGTGTTATGCTGCGGCTGAAATCCCACTCCGGGATTTCGATCAAAATTTGTCATTTCCTTGGTTCTCAAACTCACTTTCGTCAACAAAGCGCAATTTAACACGGAACGCCGTTTTGAATTTCTTGTGATCAAGCGCGCCTGCTGACTTTGCGGACGTCTCGGGAAACAGACTTCCGTTTCTCTGACATCTAAAAATAACTTAACTGAAATTAACATATCCCAAGGGCCAAACTAGGCGTCTCCCTCTCTGTCCCTCATTTTCTCTTGCTTAGCCAGGCGGCCTGACAATTCTACGCCAAAGCAAATCCTGAATTCAATAATTAGTTTGGTGTTGTGGGAAACACCTGCAAATCACCATTTCGGGTTTATAAATTACATTGTTTCGTTGCCTTCCCTCAGTGAATTGTGTAATTCGTCTGCTGTTGCCATTAATCAAGTGCGCAGTGGAAAGCTTGCTAGATGCCGCATCTCCCTGTATCAATCTGACTGTCTCTAAGTGTAAATATGGCATCACATACTTTTGTAATATGCAGGAATACAGTCAAAGCTCGATTATACGGATTCAACGGGACTGGAGTGAATAGTCCGGATAATGGAGAGTCCGGATAATTGACATATGAAAATCAATGAGATAAAAATGAATTAATTAGGAAACCAAAATTTCACTTAGCAACAAAACAGGTCTCAGCCAATCGTAACTCCGGAATGCACTATGCTTACAACGCATGCCAGGCTTAGAAAACTCGATGTTTGAAAGAAAAACAGAGCCGTTTCAAACGCACTTTTCAGTGCCTAAATAAAAAGAATTAAAAGGAATAGCGTTTTAGGAATCTTTAGGAATCTTTTTTTTTTTGGGGGGGGGGGGGGGGGGGAGGCAGGATGGCCGAGTGGTTAGGGCGCTGAATTTCAATGCGGTTGCCCCGGGTTTAAATCCCGCCCTGGCCACTAGCTAGTGTTGTTCTGGGTAGTCCCTGGTTCAAATCCTCCGTCATCCTTGTAAATAGCCAACTGGTTTGCCTCCGGCCAGTTGGGGTTCTTATCATGTTATGATTACTTGAATCATTTGTTTCTGCTCACATAGCTCAGTTGTAAAGCGCATTTGATCATATATACACGTTAATTTGCGCTATAGAAATATTAATTATTATGGTACCTTATTGATATTCATGAAAACAACGGGACGAGAAGAAATGGTCCGGATAATCGAGAATTCCGGATAATCGAGGTTCGACTGTACCTGTAGCTCAAGGTTCCGTAGTGTGGAGACGTTTGATAAATAAAAACCGCGAAATCTTTTCTCTTCCTGCGACAGGTGAGTTTTATGCCAGGTCCACTATAGAAGTAAACACACTTGTGACGAACTGGATTAGACTCAGCACAAAATAGGTTGAAAGATGTCTAGCACTTACTTGGCGTCTCTCCAAACCACGATGCAGTTCGTCTATGCTTCACGACTTCTACTTGTTTTCTTTCAAACACAGCCCATAAATAATCCACCGCATCATCTCCGAGCTGGATGTTATTTAGTCGCAAGCTAAATGGAGTTCCACCCTGTTTGTAAAACGAAAAATAAAAAAAAAACTTACTTTGAAAAACATACACATATTCATTCTTTAATCTGCAGTTCAAATATATGATTTCCATATATTCATTCTCACTTATTCATCACTCACGGGTGTATTACGAACCATCAAAATGACTAGCTCCCAGTAAGAGTTGGCTTGTTAGCTCAGTTGGTAGAGCGCTGCATTGGTATCGCAGAGGTCATGGGTTCGACTTCCGTACAAGCCTGAATTTTTTTCAGGCTTTGTTTTCACTACTGCTTAAGTAGTGTTCATAGCTGCGATGATCATTCACATATTCAAAAATATTTAAGTTGCACACCCTGCTCACATTCAAGTGAGCAAAAAATCAATACAGCAGGTGTATTAATTTTCTTTGGTGATTTTAACAACAAGCTAATTCCTCATGCAGTCGAATCTTTCCTGAGCGAAAAAAAGGACAGGTCACCCCCCTTGCTAGCGACCAGGTACCGAAAGTCTTCTTTGTCTCAGCATCAGGAAGACATATCTCAATAAATTCAAATGGTTAATTTGTTTTTAGGTTTTGTCTTTGTTACTTTTTCACCTTGCAATCTATGGCAGAAAAGATTGCTAATGGCCCTCCTCATGTGCACCAGATTGACCTAACTCCTATACCTTCGCGTATAGATTGGGATCAGGAGCCTGCATGTACAGTGCTCTGTAACGAATCCTTTCACTGGTGGCAAATAAGTGATGTATTTGTGCTGCAGACGGATAGAAATAACATCCGTATTTCCCTTCATCTTTTAATCTATTCTTTGTTCAGTTCAACCGAAATAAACCTTACGAAAGCCACAAACATTTCAACTTATAACTTAAACTTATACAAATAATCATTTTGACGTACCTGGTATTAAGTGGTATATATGTTTAGTCCTGACCATGAAAATATAGAGTAGTACATTATTAATTACGAATTACGAATTGTTAAAGTGCCTATGCCCTAAAAACGCAAGAATCTCAAATTTTGAGGTGCTCGTGATTAAAATTGGCGTTTTTATGAGCGTTTGAAGTTGGGCTATTTTGCTTTAAAAATGGTCAGGGGTCTGGGTCGAGTTTATTCGCGAAATTCTTTGATGTGACGTCATTTTGGGTACAAAAATGTGTGTGCGCTTAAGAAATATAGTGAAATAGTTGGAATACTTGTCCCCAAAATTACGTCACAGTTACTGTCACGTGTCTGTTTGGCCACGCGATTTCAAATGCCATTTTTGAGGGCAAAATAGCCCAACTTCAAACACTTGTAAAATCGCCAATTTTAATCAAGAGCACCTCAAATTTTGGAATGTGATATTGCGATAGGTGATATTTGGAAACGCGAAGCGAAGAGTGTCGTACGGTCGTACTTTCCTTACTCCGCGATAATTGCTTTAATTTCTTAGTGAATCTTGTTTTACACTCAATTTTTGTTATCGCTATTTGCCATTTACGACTCTAACTAAATTAACTATGCCTGAAACTCGTACCACGAAGGCTGCTAGCACTCAAGGAGCTGATTCCGCGGGATCTGAACTTGTCACAATGGCGACACTGAGGGAGTTGTTGAAAGTGCAAGAAAGAATGTTTAAGAATTTATTCGACTCACTGTTGGCCAACGTAAACGCAAGGCTAGATTCCGTCATCGGCCAAGTCGCAGAAATCAAAGCTAGACTAGATATTTACGAGAAAGACACTAGCGACTTGAAGGTGAGCCTCGAGTTCTCCCAGAAAGATATCAAGGACTTGAAACCATGCTCATCCCGACTGCATGAGGTCGAAGAAGAGATTGAAAAGATGTGCGGTTCCCTCGATTACCACACTGATAAGATCGAATATCTGGAGAACCAAAGTAGAAGGAGTAATATTCGAATAGACGGCATTCAAGAGGAAGAAGCAGAAACTTGGGACAACACCGAAACCAAAGTAAAGGAGATACTTAAAGAGAAGCTTAACCTCGATGAAGAACCGGATATCGAGCGGGCTCATCGAGCCGGCAGAAGAGCAAATGCTAAAACTGGCTCCGTAAGACGTCCAAGGACCATCGTTTGTCGCCTCCGCGATTGGAAGCAAAAAGAACAGATCATCAGAAGTGCAAGGAGAATCAAGCCCCCTGGAATTTTTGTTAATGAAGACCTGGCACAAGAAATCCTTGACAAGAGGGAAGAGCAGCGTCCTAAGTTTGAAGAAGCGAGAAGAAACGGGAAAATAGCCTATTTCGTTTTAGACCGACTGGTTATTAAAGACAGAATTGAGCGTCCCAGTTAAGTAGCTGTGTAGTTTTGTGCTTTAGCGTTCTATAATATTTATAGTACGTATTTATATGTTTATTATTTATTAGCCATGGCTTCGATTCCTGATCACACTTTACCTTTTAATGCTTTAGACGATTATAGTTTTAACCTTGCAATTTACGAACTTCAACATGGCCCGGTTCGTTATGATCCTGACACACTTTCCAGCCTAAATTACGATCCTTTATTTTCAAGTCACAATCTTTCCCTAACTCGTTCTGACGATATAGATCCTGATTTCTGCACAGACGACGTCCATTGTGATTACTACATTGAAGATAAATTTAACGAAATGTTGAGAAATGATAATTTATGTGATGAAGATTTTTCGCTTCTACATCTAAATATTCGTAGTCTTCAACGTATAAATCTAAACAGCCTTTCTATTCTTTTGACATGCTTGAATATTAAGTTCTCTTTAATTGGCGTTTCTGAGACTTGGCTAAATGATTATTCCCATTCAGTAGACATAGATGGTTTCAATTTTATTCACAAACATCGCCCAAATAGAACTGGTGGTGGTGTTGGCTTATATATTTCTGACAATCTCGATTTTAAAATTCGCGCTGACTTGAGTTTTGATGATATTGATGTTGCAGAATCTTTGTTTATTGAAATATCAAGACCCCATGGGAAAAATATTATCGGTGGTGTTATTTACAGGCCACCTAATCAGAGAGTTGGTGACTTTGTGTCAAAACACAATGATCTGTTAGCGAAAATCTCTAGAGAGAACAAAATATGTTTTATTATGGGTGATTTCAATTTGAATTTAATTAAATTTCAACATCACCAAAACACTGGCGAATTCCTTGATGGATTGCACTCGTATATGTTTTTTCCCATGATAACACGTGCCACCCAAATAACTTCTCACACCGCAACATTGCTAGATAACATTTTCGCAAACACATTTTTTGATCACTCGAGAAGTGGTTTATTGATTACTGATATCTCTGATCACTTACCTGTTTTTTCGATTCATTCAAATAATGACTCTTCCAACAGCCACGCTCATGACCCAGTGGTCATTCGAGACAATAATAAAGAAAACTTAGCGAGTTTTCTCGAAACGCTAAAACAAATTACCTGGTCCTCCCTTGATGGTTATCATGACCCCAAAAACGCGTGTAATAACTTTATAAAGAAGTATTCTGAAAGTTATAATGTGTGCTTCCCTGTAAAGAAATTAACCAGAAAACAGTGTCGTTTAAATAAACCGTGGCTATCCAATGCGCTTATTAAGTGTATTAGGAAGAAAAATAGGCTTTATAAAAAATATCTGCGAAATCCAACAATGGATCGTCAATCAGTTTACAAAAGTTATAAAAACAAATTAAATCATTCTCTGCGGGCAGCAAAACGTCTTTACTACGAGGAGAAATTGAATAACGTTCAATCTAATACTCGTGCTACTTGGAAAGTTTTAAATGAAATTCTAAACAGAAGCAAAAGAAATTCCAATAGATGCTCAACATTTAAAGCTGATAATCGTGAAGTTACTGATCCTGTCGAAATTGCCAACAAGTTTTGTAGTTATTTTTCAAGCATCGGTCCTAATTTAGCTAGGGGTATACAGTCGTCAGCTTCACACCGTTGTTTTCTTAATGGTTCCTTTACACAGTCAATATTCTTCAACCCTACAACTCAAGATGAGATCACTGAGATTGCGAAAACTTTTCTTCCAGGCAAAGCAGCTGGCTACGACCAGATTCCAATGACAGTCATAAGGAGTCCATTCTACTTGTTTCTGAACCACTCACCCATATCATAAACTTGTCAATCCAGCATGGTATTGTTCCCGATGAAATGAAAATCGCTCGCGTGATACCTATTTTTAAATCTGATGATCAGTCGCTTTTCACCAACTACCGACCTATCTCGGTGCTTCCCAGCTTTTCAAAATTCTTTGAAAGAGTTATCTATAATCGTTTAATGCAATATCTGATGAACTTCAACATCCTCTGTAGTAACCAATACGGCTTCAGGAAAAATCATTCCACTGCACTCGCGCTAATCGACTTGCATGATAAGATCTCCACTGCCTTTGACCGAGGTGAATTTTCCGTAGGTATTTTTCTTGACCTCTCAAAAGCCTTTGACACTGTAAATCATATCATCCTTTTTGATAAACTCGAACATTACGGTATTCGTGGCTTAGCGCTGGACTGGATAAGAAGTTACTTTTCAAACAGAAAGCAATATGTTGAATATAATGGCCATTGTTCGTTACGAAATGAAATCTCTTGTGGGGTCCCTCAGGGTTCCATCCTCGGACCACTATTTTTCTTACTGTACATTAACGACATCAACAATGCTTCTAATCTATTAAATCTGATATTGTTCGCTGACGATACCAATGTATTCATGTCACATAAAGATCTGAACTATCTCTCAGATATGTTAAACTTGGAGATGGACAAACTGTCAATCTGGTTTAAAGCAAACAAGCTTTCTCTAAATCTTAAAAAGACTAAATTTATGGTCTTTAAACCAAGACAAAAGCGTTCAATTTGTAATATTCAAATAAGTATAGATAATCAAAATATTGTTAAAGTAAAGGAGACAAATTTTCTAGGCGTAATTTTGGATGAAAACCTAAATTGGAAGTCGGAAATATCTCACGTTGCAAGTAAAGTTGCGAAGTCAGTCGGTATAATATCTAGATGCAGCTTCTTTCTTCCTAAAGCGTCTTTACGTATGCTCTACTATTCCTTAATTTATCCTTATTTTCACTACTGCAATATCGTTTGGGCTTCGACCTATAAAACTAATCTCCGCCGCCTTGTTATCCTGCAAAAGCGCATTATTAGAATTATTAATAAATCACATTTTAATGCTCATACTGACCCCATCTTTAAGGACCTCGGTATACTAAAATTTAATGATATCCATTTGCTTCAACTGGGCCAATTTATGTATTCTTGCAAAAATTCATTCTTACCTCCAAAGTTTAATAACAATTTCTCTCAAAGCAATCAATTCCACTCTTACAATACAAGAAATTCCCAGGCCTACCGTCTACCGTTTTGTCGTACAAACACGAAAAACTTCTCGCCCTTTTTTCAAGGGCCTAAGTTTTTTAATTCACTTGACAACAAGATCATCAACTCTCAATCCCTCTCCTCTTTTAAGAAAAAACTGAAGATTAAATTATTGAGTAAGTATGAAAACAGTTTATAAATCTTTCCATCTTCGACTTTTCGCCTTCTTTTCTTCAATTGATGTGAAACAGCTCTAGCTCATAGTTCGAGGAGGCCTAACCTCTCATAAGCTCCTATAGTTTCTGTTAGGTCTCCTCGCCACTTCTTTTTTTTTCTCTTCTTTTCCTATATTTTTGTAATTAGTGTGGCAAATAAAATAAATAAATGTTGAGTTTTATGGATTAAACTTTAAAATTAGCGAGAAACAAATTTCGCTTCATAGGCACTTTAATGATTTTATTTATGACTTAGGAGACATTTTAATAGCACTATTTTACCTCTATGGGTCCCTTGTTTGGATGAATTGTAACAGAAGCTTCTTCGCCGAGAGAACTGGGCTGAGATCGTAGAACACGAGCCACGTCGATTGGTAGAGATAAGCTCTCTTTATTGAAATTAAGTTAGAGGTATAGAGAGCAAGTTAGTCACAATGTTCTGATCAAGATATAAATTTAATTAAGGCGCCACAACAAATCAGGTTAACAATAAAAACGATAACGTTACAGATCACAGTGTTAATTCTTCGCAGTGTACAGATAAGTTAAAACACATCCAATCAAAAGTGGAATAAATATTGAGGAAAAGTCAACTAGTGGCAAAAGGAAAATAAAGGAATCTAAAAAAAGGCAAGCACATATTTGAAACATCTTAGATTACTGGGGCCGGTTCCTGAAATTAAAGGTGTAATAACTCTATTCCAGGAATAAATCTGCCTTATTCCAGGAATACCTGTTGGAATAAGGCAGATTTATATCCCTGGAATAGAGTTATTACACCTGTCAGGAACCGGCCCCTGATCACAAAAAAGTTTGACGGAGAAGATGATGAAAAGGAGACAACTGTGACCTTCACGACTTTGAACAGTTATGTTTTGGTTGCCTGCATCGTTTTCGGTGCTAACTCAAAATAATGCTCCAATTTTGTTCAAAACTATTCTACTAGTGCAGCCAAATAAAAGATAAGACTCCTTGGCTGCAGATGGTCAGGATGGAAACGGATTGTGATTTGAAAAAAAGTGGGCCACGGTTTTTCAAGTTTCAGCTCTCCTGTCTAATAAGAACCATGATAAGCCGATATGCGTTGGTCTTCTTTAAAAAAAAACCCAACTTTTTGTCTTTCTGTTGGAGATCTAAGACCAACTTGTGTATAAAAATGTTCTTAGTCATAAATTAACCTGAATTTTGCTCCAAAGACCATAAAATAACCGCAACATGGCCCCTTTAAACTCGTACTAACAAGTAAGATTTGTGCTTGTGACAATTCTAAAAGATTGTCAAGGAATTCAAGATCGCGGGCAAGAACAACAGAATTTTGAGTCACAGTTCAGACTCTGAAACTACTACCAAAATTACATAATCATTGCACTAAGACTGTAACTACAAGTTTTGTCTAAATTTTGTCTAAATTCCATTGCAAAGACGTATTATTCCAATTACCATTACAAGTCTTAGAATGATTAGACTGCCACCTACAAAAAAGAAACTTTACGCGAGGTTTCTCACGCTATTACTAATTCCTTTTAACTTGCTTTTTTTAAGGAATGAAATAATCAGTCACGAAGCCCTTGTTGATCAGAAAACTGCCGCCATCAACTAGAATGTCGCATGAGAAAAACATCAAAACAAGTAGTCTTCATGTGACTGTGCATAAACTCGAGCAATTTCGAGATCCACACATCATGCTCACTGCATAAAATTAGCTATACCTAAGTTTCTAACCTTCCGTTGAGGAGATACCACTTTCAGATCGTCCACCAGCAGTGGGAACAATGGTAGGAATCAGTGGATGCTGCTACAAAAAACAAACAAAAATAAATAAATAAATAAATAAATAAAAACGAGGGCAAAGAACAAAAGGCGTAAAATAATTAACCACAATACACTGTCAGTTTTTGTCTCCGAGTCTGGCTGGAGTTTGTCATGCGACGAGATAGTAGTGTCCTCTAGCTCGTCTTCGAAAAATCTAGGCTGTAAACAAAAATCTTTAAGATGAAAAGGAGAATAAGAGAATATAATTGAGCGACCATTTCATTTGGGATATTTATTCAGCATTTTGATCTGAGCTCTTTTCGTACATTATCTATATTTCCCAAGTTACCTTATTATAGGAATTTAACGCTCGTGTTTAGTAAGGTATTCGAAATAAACGCGAATTGAAGCAAAAATTACTTTCCAATAAAAGAAATTAACGCGAAAAACGTGCTAAAATTTCAAACTAATGGAAATTAACGCGACTTGCCAGGGGAGTAGCCAGGATTTTTCCACAGGTAAGCAAGGAAATTTTTCGAATCTCTTCCCAACCGACACAAATCCTGAGCCTACGTAAAATATTACCGTAGATAACTTTCCTAAAAGTTACAATGGGTTTCCGTTACAGGTACAGAGCTAATTTTTTTGTCTTTCTTTCCAGCAAACTCCGTAATGACCTCATTTAAGTCAATTTTCTTAGGTTTAGGCACATGTGTCAAGACTAGCTAAGACAACCTCACATCCGACATAACGGAAAACCCTTTTTTAGCCCCATATAATCATAACACAAAATTTGAACCCAAATGGTTCTTCGGTTTCTTCATCCAGCTCTAGCATTCTGTCAGTGTCAACGGTAATGTGATGATCTGTAATTTGAGATGTTATACATTTGCTATTTTATTCAATTTTTGTTGCTTATTTTTTTACCTTTCCTGGAAAATTCAAAGAATTCCTTCTTAAAACTCAATCCAGTAAGTAAAATCATGCCAACGACTGCCTATATGTGCTTATTTTTTCGTCTTAGTTTTTAAATGTGTGTATCTGTTGTTGTCGTAGCTGCTACAATTTGTTTAATTACCTTTCCTTAGCTAGGGACTAACTGGTAAACGTTAGTTTATTTAGCCCCTAGACACCTTTAAATTGTAATAGTTTAGCTTTCATTTTTCTTTTCTTTTTTTACAGATCTAAATTCCTTTAAAAAATGTAACGCTAATTGTAGAGAAAGGTGTAAATAATCAAGATTGTTGTTGTTGTTGTTGTTTCATTTCATTTTATATTTTCAACTTACGTACGTATGTGCGTCCGTGCGTGCAGGTAGCTACGCCCCTGCTTACACTAAGATGCAGAATTAGTTGAGACAACAGGAAAAAATTTATTTTTAACACCCAAGTGTAAAAATCCGCAATACAAACAATGAGCGTGGAATTGTCCCCGAACGTAACTTGCCACTTTGAGCGTCTTTTCAGTGTCCATGATACCGGCAGATCTCCACCCATATAAAATATAATGCTTTTTTCCCCTTTCTCAAAAATAT
The DNA here is from genome assembly GCA_016490735.1 of Pachyseris speciosa. NCBI lineage: Eukaryota > Metazoa > Cnidaria > Anthozoa > Scleractinia > Pachyseridae > Pachyseris > Pachyseris speciosa. The sequence continues at coordinate 262,361 of JAEMWC010000616.1, read as the reverse complement.
TGTAAACGATTTAACTTTGTGAAAGATTGATCTGAAATGCAGTGCGCAAAAAAAGCTCTTGTCCCTAGTTGTAGTAGTCTCCTACGCTCTTCTGAATAGAGGGGATTAGTTTCTAAAGAAACTGTGGTGCTGCGTCGGTGGGGGAGTGAAACGCGAAAATTTGGTTTATCAACGGAGTTGATAATGTAAATTGACCACCGTACAGGGATTCGATTAGCTGACGTTTCGAGCGTTAGCCCTTCGTCGGAGCGAATCGAGGAATTGTGGGTTGTGTATGGTTTATATACAGAAAATGGAGCTACGCTATTGGTGGTAACATGGTAACGTGAAAAACAGGAATAAATTAATTGAATGAAAAGCGCTCGTTGATACCGTGGGGATTAACATTTGCGGAGGTACACGCGAAACGATCAGTGATCTTAACAGATCGCTTAGGGCCCGATATTTTGCCAGTGTTTTTGTAGGGTACGTCGAGTACCAATTCTTCAATCAGTACAACGGTCCTAAACCTGAACTCTACGGTCGCTACATTGACGACTGTATCGGCGCAATTTCGTCTAGCAAGGAGGAAATCAATCAATTTATAACCGCCATTAATTCCTTTCATCCGGCTCTAAAATATACCTGGGAAATTTCGGAAACTTCCCTAGCCTTTCTTGATATCAAAGTTTTTATCAGCGGCAACGGTTTATGTACCACGGTGCACTACAAGCCCACCGATTCTCACAGTTATTTGTTGTATTCATCTTCACATCCATCTCATGTCAAAAACGCCATTCCCTATTCTCAATTTCTTAGACTTCGACGTCTATGTAGTGATGACTCTGATTTTTCCAACAAATCAGAGAAAATTGTCCCATTTTTTCGAGAAACGTGGCTATCCTGATTCTGTAGTTCAATCGGGCCATCACCGCGCTCAGCAGATTGATCAACAGTCAGCACTACAGACGTCACAAAACGAAAAGAATGACAGAATTCCATTCACCCTCACATTTCACCCGCATAATAACCCAGTTAAAGCCATCATTCTTAATAACTTTAAGATACTGCAAAATGATCCAGAAACTGCTAGAATCTTTTCGGAACCACCGCTGATTTCATTCAAACGCGACAAAAATGTAGGTAACTTTCTAGTTAAAAGCGCATTCAAAACGACTGAACAACCTGGCACTTTTAAATGCGCGCGCTCGCGATGCAAAACTTGTCCTTTCATTCAAAACACTGACAAAATATCGGGCCCTAAGCGATCTGTTAAGATCACTGATCGTTTCGCGTGTACCTCCGCAAATGTTATCTATTGCATAACCTGCACATTATGCAAAAAGTTATACATCGGCGAAACAGGAAGACGACTAGGTGACCGATTCCGAGAACATCTTCGTGATGTTGAGAAAGATGACAAAGACGCATCCAAACCTGTCGCTCAGCATTTTAATCTTCCTAACCATTCCAAAGAACACATGTCGATCTCCGGCCTTTCCCTACATCAAGGTACCACGGAAAGCCGTAAAAATCTCGAGCAAAAACTTATCTTTCAAATTGGCACTCTTAATCCCCACGGTATCAACGAACGCTTTTCATTCAATTAATTTATTCCTGTTTTTCACGTTACCATGTTACCACCAATAGCGTAGCTCCATTTTCTGTATATAAACCATACACAACCCACAATTCCTCGATTCGCTCCGACGAAGGGCTAACGCTCGAAACGTCAGCTAATCGAATCCCTGTACGGTGGTCAATTTACATTATCAACTCCGTTGATAAACCAAATTTTCCTACGCCCTACCGGCGAGGAAGACCTTAGATAACGACCGAGATCAGATTCAGTGATCAGCGGTTTCAGTGAAAACATGGGTTTGTGGGGGGTGCTCATTCTCGCGGGCTCATAACAACTGGTTGCGGTCGTTGTTATCAAAGGATTTCCTATTGGCGAGGAGCGTTGCGTGACGAGACAAAGAACGGCTGCGTAGGAGACTATAGTTGTAGGGAATGTCTGGAATGTCTCAAAAATTTAAGGCGAAAATAATGAAAATTAAGGTCGCGGAAATTAATGCGTTACTATATTAATGACGCGGAAAGCAAAGCTAACAAAAATTAACGCCACTTAACTTATAGCCTGCGTGACCAGACGCCTTTTTCGGCTCTTGTTTCACACGCCGAGAAAAGAGCGACATTTTCCCCAGAAAACTCAGTTGGTTAGTTTTCTCTTCCCTGTTTCTTCGCTGTTGAATATTTTTAATTGACTTTACACAGGTGAATAAATTGAAACTAAATGTTTGTTCTTTTTCTTCCATGCACGTCTCATACCTGATCAACCAGCACAATGTATAGGGCAGAATTTCCTCTTAATCTACGTTTTATCGTATTTCCGTCCCATACTCTTTGGTTGCCATCGAAGTCAAGTCTTGCGTTGCCATAAGCACTCCGAGCTGCGCACCAAAACTGGATAAAAGAAATAAAGAAAACATGTAGCATGTATAAATGCTGAAAGCATCAAATTATAGGGGGATTCATGCTGACGTCATTGTTTACATTTTTGCTCATTTGCATACGGCTTTGCTTACAGAAGGAAACATGTTAGATGTGATTTGACTCCAGGCAGCTAAAGAGCTAGTGAAATTTAATACATTTTAAAATTTTTAACTCTTTAGGTATAGTATTCAAGGAGATATTGTCTTCCAAAAACTGCAAAATTCCTGGGTGGCAAAAGCACTAATGAGCTCATACATTCTTTGCAAAATTTTGAGTTTTTAAACCCGCGTTGCACAAAAAGTATTCAATACATGAGGCTCATATTCACTGGCAGAGTTATTCATACCACGACCTTTCAATATTCAGAACTGATTTATTTGTAGCTCCATCAGAAACTGAATTGTTCATGCTAATGAGGCAAATATTGTAAACAAGGATTCCCCTATAGAGCGGTTGATTATGAAAACACTGATAAAGGTTTGAAGTGATACCAAAGAGTTATTTAGCTAGATTAGAGTTTTTATTAATGCGATAAATCTGTTGTCTTTCTGAGGTTGGTAGTATATATTTCGATGTGAACAAAACATTATATGGGCTTATTATATGTCTTCATCTATTGAGCTATCGTTGGTGATCGATTGCAATTATAGTATAGGGTTTCATGCAACTGACCTAACTGAGTAACATTTGAGGGGCTTCACTACGAAACAATTGCGAGCTTCAGACTGAATGGTACTGCAGGACTCAAGACTCTTAAATAGGAGTTAAAACTGTGAGTGCGCACCAAATACACGTTAAGGTACTCTTACGAGCCCAGCGTGTTCGTATGGTTTATAAGATCACTTGTTGACTGGCTGATAATACATGGAAAAACATCTTGGAAATTTGTAATAATAAAAAAGAATAGAGTAGGCAAAATAGATCAAACTGAGACACACGAACGGACAAAGGAGCTCTCAATTTGTAAGTGGTTACGAAATTCGAAAATCCTCTTACCTCTGATTTATTAAGACAGGGAAGACCTGCTCAAGTTTCCTCCTTACATCAATTTCGGACATGCTGGCATGAAAATTTACGCCACTCTTGAACTGTTCTTCAGACCTCCTTAACTTATCCATTCCCATGAGATTTGGAGTGAACACTCCACTACTTCCAAAGGTTAAGTTATGTGGCATGAACAGTAAGACATTCTTCCTGAAAAGGCCTGCAGGGATCTGACCATCCATGGTCAACTGGAAGATAAATGATAAAATAAAGTGCACTATGAGCAAACTTATGAATTGAAAAGGTGAACGAAATTAAGTTTGGGACTAATGTTCAATGTCATCATCTACGTTTTACTTTTAATTTGCTTTTGATCTTCATAGTTTGAGCTTTACTCATTATCTTTTCACGTTTTAGACTAACTCTCACGTGGTTGCTCAGCCAGTTGTCAATGTTCCGTCTTTAGATGACCACTGGAATTTAAAACAGTAAATTTACCAGCAACCGGTTTTTAGCAACCGATGATTTAAAAGGAAACGTCGCAAGGCCTCACCATTTAATAACTTTTATAACATACTTGGATGACAGCATAGTTTTCTTGAAGCTTTGAAGCAGGTTCCGATAGAAAAACGATTTTAGAAAATACATAGCCTGCAGTAATTTTAAGACAAAAAAAACTGAGACATTATCAATCGCCGAGTAATACAAGTATAACTCTTCAGACTCTTGATTCAAAGCGCCCCTGGAAACTATCTTTCTTTTCCCAAGTACAATCGCTAATTTTGATGCCCTTTAATAGCCTCGTTGTCATGCAATTGTAGCTTCCAGTCGACTAGAGGATGTCTTCACTCTTCTAGGATCAGCGCTGTAGGATCATGCAAAGATCAATCACTGTAGCGTAATTTTGAAAAATTAAACATTAGAACACTATTGAGTAACACGTTTTCTTGGAAAACAGCGGAAAAAATAATATTCTTGGGTTCGAGGAGGTCGTGAGCAATCAAAGCAATCATTTGTTATTTCTAGTTGGTTTCTGGGCCACATTACTTTCTTTAAACGAACTCCTACGTGGTTGTCTCATTGTTTAAAAGCTCAGCCAGCTGTCAGTAATATTAATTCAGTCTTTGAATGACCGCTCCAATTTAAAACATTTTACCAGCAACTGTTTATACAAGAAGGAAATGAGAAGAAAGGCTCTCAATAGATTATATCATGAAGATTTATATTAGCCTGCGTCGCAGACGTAATGTAACGCCATGCGCCCACTAGTAAAATAGTTTTCAACACTCGAAGAGAAATTTCGTATCTCCGCGCTGCCATGTAATGTCGTCTTTATACGCTATTACAATGGCAGCGTATTTTTCTTGGAGCCATTTTTCCATGGTTCGTAGACCAAGAAAATTATTCTTATAACAGAGTGCTAACGGTGAAGTGAAGGAAAGAATTTTTCCATACAGCAAAATAAGTGATAGTTATCTAGTGATCAAAGACGCAGTCTTACGCATTTTCGTGTTAAAATTCAATTCAATTCCAAAAATACAGCGAGCAAAATTTTGTATCCTATATAAATCCAACACGTATCCGATTTGATACCCTTGAATAGTCACGTGGTGCAAATGTTTTTGACAAAGAAAATCATTCGAGGAATCGTCTCAGACGACTTTAACGTCTCTAGCATAAAAACGGCCATTAGAGACGTTAAAGTCGTCTGAGACGTTAAAGTCGTCTCGAGACGACTTTAACGTCTAGTATAAAAACGGTGAATAAGACAGACGCATTTAACGTCTGACGACTTTAACGTCTTCATTTAAGTGCGTCGTTTAGACGCACTTATCAGACGACTTTAACGTCTCAGACGTTAAATGCGTCTAGTATAAAAACGGGACGACCTAACTGGGACGCATTTAGCCCTGAACTCCTTTGTTAATCAGCACTTTGTTCCTTCCTTGCTCTCTTGGTCTCCAAGGTGGACAAGCCAAGTGCTTCGGCCATATCTGTTTCCTCGTCCATCGATTGAAAAACCGATTCCTCGAATGATTTTCTTTGTCAAAAACATTTGCATCTCCATTTCTTGTCTTTCTTGACGACATCGAGAATTAGATTTCAGAATCTGCAATTCCGCCATGTTTATTTGTTCTTACACCCGCGTATTTGAAGTTTATTTGGCACCGAATTTACTCGTGCCTATTGTCTTCCGAGAATAGAACCCAGTCTATTTTAGAAAAATCTTGTTTTTTCTGTTATGTCGTCTACTTTTATACGTCCCGTTTTTATACCAGACGGCTTTAACGTCTCAGGCGTTAAATGCGTCTGGACGACTTTAACGTCTCTAGCATAAAAACGGCCATTGTCGCCTTAAGTGAAGCGAAGTTGTTCAACCGGAAAGTATTTTTGTACTCAACAGAAACCAATAAGACCCACTGAGACTTTTCACTCTCTTGTTTTGAAACATTCATAACCAGGAAACACTGCTGGCAACCCAGAAATGAGAAACCGTCCGTGAGATAAGTGCCCTAGAAGTATCTTCGAGTCGTCCATGACAGAGAAACGAGACAAAGGCAGCTTAGTCGGGGAGCCTTGTTTGGCAACGTCGAGACACCGAATAACTCAAGGGTAAAGAGAGAAATAATACATAACGGTGATTAATATCACGTTTCACATAAATAACGAGCAAACCTTTCACAGTTCAAGGATTTTATTTCGTATTTTCACTGGTCACGAAAAATGTTAAAAACACTTATGCAATAACCCCTTTCCCCTCTCTCCAACAAAGCTCATCATTGTCAGCAGCATGGAGTTATGTCAAAGAATTACTTCAGAACGGTAGAAAAAACTAACAACAGAAACATTGTTGACAGAAAATGTAATAAATTGAATTGCATTTTGAACTTGTAAAGGCAATAAATCTTTGGACCGTGCTTATCAGAGGTTATCGAAAGTTAAGCAGACCGCCGCGGGTTTGTTATTCCGAATTCAGACCTGAAGGTCGTGTTTTTAGCGTAAAATTTGATTATCGGCGACAAGAGAACGTTTAGGCTCTCAATAGATTCTATCATGAAGATTAAAATGGTTCAGATCTTAAGTTTAGACTAGCATCTTTCTCAAAACACAGGGTACAATTTGAAGCTTAATGAATCACAAAACTAAAGGCGGAAGTTAATAATGTCAAAATATTTGAAGCTAAGAACCATTTAGATCCAGTGCTGGGTATATTTAATCTTACCTGTGAGATAAACAACAGTCGTCCCTTCGGCCTTCCTAGAAAAAAGTGGAAAGCTTAATATTCTCTGGCGCAACGCACCCAGGAGAACGTCAACCTTGTAAGCAACCTTTCGGTATTCGGTAGTTGGTTTTATCGTCGCGCTACTTTTTTTGAACTAACTGTCACGTGATTGTCCCATTGTTTGAAAGCTCAGCGAGCTGTCAGTCATTCCATTTTGGATGACCTCTGGAATTTTACCAGCATCTGTTCATAAAAAAACGAAATTTCGGAAAAAAGGTAGAATAAGAAATAGATTTTTCCATTTAATACATAGCCTGCAAGGATGAAGGGGTTATTCCCGAAACGTCAGACTTGGAATATACAGTTTCTTGGCACTTGAAAAACACAGCAAAACTATCACCTTACAGCGATTCTAAGACAAAAACAGAACGCCATTATATCAGTTACAAAAGCCGAGTAATACAAGGATAACCATTGATTTTATCGCTCTCTTTGATTTTGCTTTCTGTCTATACAACCATGGTTCGTGGACCAAGAAAATAATTTTTATAACCGCCTGAGTGTGCTAAGCGCGAAGAGAACGAAAGAAATTTTCCAAACAAGAAAATAAATTATAGTAATCTGAGACGCAGTTTTACGCATTCGCTGATTTTGATACCCTTGAATAGTCACATGGCCATGGTCATGGGTGGTCATGCAATTGCCGCCGTCTCAAATCTTCTTAATCGGAAGCAATGATGCTCAGCGGGAAAGTATTTTTGTACTTAACACAAACCAAGATGCATTGAGAGAAGAGGGTATCTTCTCTTTTCTAGGATCACTGAAACGTTGTTTTGAAAAATTTATTCCCAAGAAACACAGTTGGTAATTGAATGAGGAATCCTCCCAGACAGGGAGCCCGGAAACTGTTCAGCCACAAAACTATGATATGAAGGAGTAAAATTTGCATCGAGTGGTCCATGACAGAGAACGGACCAGAGCCAGCTTAGCGTACATTACAATAATAAAACAAACTCTTTGAAATTAGTGCCGGCAGCAATAACAATGACGTGAGTCGGGGAGCCATGCCGGTTTGGCACTGTTCGCGTGACACCGAAACTCAGTCGCGCTCATCATTGTCAGCAACATGGACTTATGTTAAAGAATAACTTCAGAACGTTAGAATCAACTAACAACAGAAACATTTTTCATGGAAAATGTAATCAGTTGAATTGAATTTTGGTCTTGCAAAGACAATAAACCTTTGGACAGTGCTTATCAGTAAAATGATATCGAAAGTTAAGCAGATCACCGGTTTGTTATTCCGAATTCAGGACCTGAAGGTCGTGCTTTTAGCGTACATCTTGACTATAGCAACAACGGAACGTTTAGGCTCTGAAAATATTCTATCATGAAGATTTATATGGCTCAGATCTGAAATTTAGATCAGCATCTTTCTCAAAACGCAGAGTACAATTTGAAGCTTAATGAACACAAAGCTAAAGGCGGAAATTAAAAGTATCAAAATATTTAATTGAAGCTTAAGACAATTTTAGATTCAGTGTTCTGTATATTTACTCTTACCTGTGAGAAAAACAACAGTCGTCCCTTCGGTCTTCCTAGAAAAACGCGGAAAATCTAATATTCTCTGGTGCAACGCACCCAGGACAACGTCAACCTGGTAAGCAATCTTTCGGTATTCGGTAGTTGGTTTTATCGTCGTGCTACTTTTTTTAGACCAACTGTCACGTGGTTGTCCCATTGTTTGAAAGCTCAGCGAACTGTCAGCCATTCCTTTATTACGACGACCTCTGGAATTTTACCAGCAACTGTTTATACAAATACGAAGTGCAATTTTCCGAAAAAGGTAGAATAAGGAATAAAATTTTCCATTGAATAACTTTTAATACCTTCTTAGCGTGGCAGCATATTTTTCTTGTAGCCGCGCACTTTTCCATGAAGCAGCTCCCGATCGAGTAACGATTCTAGAAAATACATAGCCTGCAGCGATTTTAAGACACAAACAGAGCAAAAATAGCTGAATTACAATAGCCGAGTAATACAAGGATAACTACTGAGAATTAATATATGACAATCATCTTGATTTTATCGCTCCCTTTGATTTTGCTTTCTGTCTATACAACGATGCTTCGTGGACCAAGAAAATAATGTTTATAACTGAGTGCGCTAAGCGCGAAGGGAACGAAAGAAATTTTCCAAACAAGAAAATAAATTATAGTAATCTAAGACGCAGTTTTGCGCATTTCGGCGTTGAAATTGAATTCAGTGCCAAAACACAACGAGCTTAGCTAAAAAATACCCTGACTAAACCCAACACTTATGCAAGCCACATTCGCTGATTTTGATACCCTTGAATAGTCACGTGGTCATGCAATTGCCGCCGTCTCAAATCTTCTTAATCGGAAGCAATGATGCTCAGCGGGAAAGTATTTTTGTTCTCGATACAAACCAAGATGCATTGAGAGAAGAGGGTATTTTCACTTTTCTAGGATCACTGAAACGTTGTTTTGAAAAACTTATTCCCAAGAAACACTGTTGGTAACTGAATGAGGAATCCTCCCAGACAGGGAGCCCGGAAACTCTTCGGCCGTAAACTATTATATGAAGGAGTAGAATTTGCATCGAGTGGTCCATGAGAGAAAAATGGACCAGAGTCAGCTTAGCGTACATTACAATAATACAACAGGCTCTTTGAAATTAGTGCCGGCAGCAATAACAATGGCGTATGTCGGGGAACGTTGCCGGTTTGGCACTGCTCGCGTGACACCGAAACTCAATCGCGCTCATCATTGTCAGCAACATGGAGAACTTCAGAACGTTAGAATCAACAAGGGAAATCAATTAACAACAGAAACATTTTTCATGGAAAATGTAATCAGTTGAATTGAATTTTGGTCTTGCAAAGGCAATAAACCCTTGGGCCCTGCTTACTGAGTAAAATGACATCGAAAGTTAAGCAGATCGCCGGGTTGTTATTCCGAATTCAGGACCTGAAGGTCCTGTTTTTAGCGTAAAACAACAACGGAACGTTTAGGCTCTCAGATCTGAAATTTAGATTAGCATCTTTATCAAAACGCAGAGTACAATTTGAAGCTTACTGAACACAAAGCTAAAGGCGGAAGTTAAAAGTGTCAAAATATTTAATTGAAGCTTAAGACAATTTTAGATTCAGTGTTCTGTATATTTACTCTTACCTGTGAGGTAAACAACAGTCGTCCCTTCGGTCTTGCTAGAAAACGTGGAAAATCTAATGTTCTTGGGTGAAACGCACCCAGGACAACGTCAACCTTGTAAGCAATCTTTCGGTATTTGTAGTTGGTTTATCGTTACGCTCCTTTTTTTTTTAAACCAGCTGTCACGTGGCTGTCCCATTGTTTGAACGGCTCAGCGAGCTGTCAGCCATTCCTTTTTTACGACGACCTCTGGAATTTTACCAGCAACTGTTTATACAAAACCGAAGTGCGATTTTCCGAAAAAGGTAGAATAAGAAATAAAATTTTTCATTGAATAGCTTTTAATACCTTCTTAGCGTGGCAGCATATTTTTCTTGTAGCCGCGCACTTTTCCATGAAGCAGCTCCCGATCGAGTAACGATTCTAGAAAATACATAGGCTGCAGCGATTTTAAGACACAAACAGAGCAAAAATAGCTGAATTACAATAGCCGAGTAATACAAGGATAACTACTGAGAATTAATATATGAAAATCCTCTTGATTTTATCGCTCCCTTTGATTTTGCTTTCTGTCTATACAACGATGCTTCGTGGACCAAGAAAATAATGTTTATAACTGAGTGCGCTAAGCGCGAAGGGAACGAAAGAAATTTTCCAAACAAGAAAATAAATTATAGTAATCTAAGACGCAGTTTTGCGCATTTCGGTGTTGAAATTCAATTCAATGCCAAAACACAACGAGCTTAATTAAAAATTACCCTGACTAAACCCAACACTTATACAAGCCACATTCGCTGATTTTGATACCCTTGAATAGTCACGTGGTCATGCAATTGCCGCCGTCTCAAATCTTCTTAATCGGGAGCAACGATGCTCAGCGGGAAAGTATTTTTGTTCTCAACACAAACCAAGATGCATTAAGAGTAGAGAGTATTTCACTCTTCTAGGATCAGGGGAGCAGAGTTGGCGCAGTGGTGAGAGCGCTCGCCTTCCACCAATGTGTCCCGGGTTCGATTCCCGGACTCGGCGTCATAAGTGGGCTGAGTTTGTTGGTTCTCTACTCTGCTCCGAGAGGTTTTTCTCCGGGTACTCCGGTTTTCCCCTCTCCCCAAAAAACCAACATTTGATTTCATTTGATTTATTTAACTTTGATTTGATTTAGTCTCCCCAATTAGTAGAGCATCTGTGCTCGGCTAAATACATTTGAGACTTAAATAAAGTGATTATTATTATTATTATTATTCTAATAACGGAAGCTTTAGATAAACAATTGAGAATAAAAATTAGTGATAAAAATTGTGAATGACGTTTCGATGAATCGTTCATCATTTTCAAATTCGTAAAAACTAAAAGTCAAATTCTTGTGAGTTCTTTATATGCTAAAATGATGAACGATTCATCGAAACGTCATTCACAATTTTTATCACTAATTTTTATTCTCAATTGATTATTATTATTATTATTATTATTATTATTATTATTATTATTATTATTATTATTATTATTACATTGTTTTGAAAAATTCATTCCCAGGAAACATTGTCGGTAACCGGAACGAGGAATCCTCCGTGAGATAAGTGCTCTCAAAGCACCCAGACAGGGAGCCCGGAAATTGTTCAGCCATAAAGCATGACATGAAGGAGTATAATTTGCATCGAGTGGTCCATGACAGAGAAACGGGCCAGAGCCAGCTTAGCGTACATTACAATTAAACAGGCTCTTTCAAAAATTAGTCTCGGCAGCAATAACAATGACTTGAGTCGGGGAACCTTTTTGGCACTGCGCGCGTGACACCGAAACTCAATCGCGCTCATCATTGTCAGATATTTGGAGCTAATGACCATTTTAGATCCAGTCCTCCCTTCGGCCTTCCTAGAAAACACGGAAAGCTGAATATTGTCGGGTGCAGCACACCCAGGAGAACGTCAACCTTGTAAGCAATATTTCTGTATTTATAGTTGGTTTATCGTCACGCTACTTTTTTAGACGAACTGTCACGTGGTTGTCCCATTGTTTAAAAGCTCAGCCATCTGTCAGTCATTCGTCTTTGACATTTTGGATGACCATTTGTTTTACTACCATCTCAAGGGGGGATTTCATACAACCCATGATGCATCGCTTCCAGTTTACACAAATGAGAAAAAAAGAAAGTTGATCCTATAAGTGAAAACACATTGCAAGGTTTCTTCATCTTATAACTTTTTGTGTGCTTCCGAAATGGCAGCGTATCTTTCTTGATACCTTTTTTGCCATGAAACAGCTCTCGTTCGAGTAGCGATTCTACCAACTGACAACATACTGTGGTAGTCGCTGTGATTTTAAGATAAAAAGCTGGGACATCTGCTTTTTAATAAAGCAGTAAGACAAGGGTAAAAGTCGTGATTTTGTCGCCCCCTGAAATCTTTCTTTCTGACTCGAATGATGATTTTTGGACCAAGAAAATAATTTCTATAAACGAGTGAGCTGAACGGGAAGCAAGCAATCTCGTTCCCAGGGCAACGAGGTTGGGAAGCAAGAGGAAGAAGCTTTCCATGCAATTTTCTGAGCGATGCTGTCCGACAAGATGAGAGCCTGTCGCCGTATTTCAAGGGCTTCTCGGGATTGTTGAGCGGGTCTTATAAATTCCGCTGTTGCCACCCAGGACCCACTTCCCTTCCATAATAAACAAATAAATTAAAACAGGAGCCCATCACTAGGAATGTATAACTGCCCCATTTTCCTGTCACGGTATTTCCACAGACCAATTTATTTTTAGATTGAATTTCCCGCCAATATCAGATTTCCGCAGGAGCCCCGATGACCAATCCCAAGTCGCTGCTCATGCCACAAGAATATGCACGTGCAGAGTCTTTGTGTTTCGCTCATTAAAACTATTGTTTTCTGGCGCTCTCGTGGCCTTTGCCGTCCTCGTTGCCCTTTTTCGCGGGAAGAGATAGTCTAAAAATAGATCGGTCTGTAAAAATGCCGTGACATAGGCTTAGTATGGGAGTTGTACGCTCCTAGTTTATTGGCTCCTGATTAAAACAAATAAACAAACATGGAACATGGTGAAGCTTGAGTATAATATTCCACTTACACAATTTCCATGCTAAGAATGAGGGCCACTCGAATTAACTTTGTGTTAGCTTTTTGTTGTCATTTAATTATGCACACACTAAAAGACTTTTCTCGGAGAAAGTGCTTTCAACCAATCCGGAAAAAAGTCCACTCCAGCGGTGTGAAAATTTTCGACAAAACTTGTATCCGCGGGAACCAGAATTCTTCGACTTTTCTCACGACTCAAATTTAATTTGATTGTAAATTCATAGAACAAGTTGAAGCTTTAAAATCTCAGCAGCACTCAAAGCAGAATGAAAAATTGAAACAAATATTTCTCGTCTTGCAAACGTTAAGTGTGACTTGGCTTTGCGACTATTCCCTTTGTGAATTTTGGGCTGGAGTACACGTGTAAGTCAACGCTAATTTTTTGCAGTAGTTTCATATTTCAATTTTTGTTTTGAACCTCAGTTTTCTCGACAAACTTCGAAAATAAGGTCTCACTGTTTGAAAAAGATCTCGCTACATGCTTATGTGGCTTAAACAAGTCTTTAACCAATTCTACTCTTTAGTGCATAAACTATAAACTCAAAGAGGAAAAGATCCCAAAATCAGAGATGTACATCTAGAAAGTCTTCGTGGAGGTTTGGGCAACTGGCCATGATCCGTGGCACCTCCAAGAAACGTTTTGCAAATTGTGCCATTTATCTCTGCTTGGCAAAGAAGGCGAGGAAGATACTACGTGAAAGGGTTAAGCAACCATGATTAGTCTGTTATGCTGCCGTTAACTTCCACCCAGCTATTTCTGTAATGAGGTTTTAATAGTGTCGTCATAATTGTGCCCCTTTGTGTTTTCCTTCCAATGCATGACACAATTCACGCCTTCCTGTTCTGTATTTGTTTATCCCTGAATATAAAGTCTATAATCAGAACTCAAAGTTATGACAACTTACTAGCGATCTCTTTGGTAAAGCTATTGTTCGTGGAATTAAATTTCTTAGTTCTTTGAAATATTTAACAGAAAAAAGCACTGGTGCACAGTCTCAAGTATAAGATCGCGAGGCTGGTTGAGTAATTATAAACTTCATTAACACCATACCCAACTCATGAACAAGAGCTATTTTTTCCATTCATGTCTTCGTCGCCATAGGCTGTCGAAACAAGAAGTCTCATTGGTTTGGCATGAATAACCGGACACTGTCTAACCTTCTAGTCAAAGCATTTTGGACACGATTTAATAGCTGCACGCTTTCGACGGTGTTGGGGTGATCTTCACCAAGCAATTCTCTCCTTTGTCGCGAGGCCTCTTGTAGAGATGCCAAGGCTCTCTCTAGATCTCCTGTGTCATGCTGAAGTGCACCAAGTAAGTGGTAGCTCCGTGCGGTAGCTTCATTATCACCAAGAACATTTGAGTTCATGTTTACTGCAACCTGAAATGCTTTAAGAGCTAACGTCTTGTCGTCAATCTTGTAATAGACACATCCCAACTTGTAAAAACTTGCCGCCGTATCTGGGTGATCCCCTAAGGATTCTCTCCTCAGTTGACAAGCCTTCAGTAGAGACGTCAGAGCTCCTGTGTGGTCTTCCATCAGAAGCTGGGCTGTACCGAGGTTATGGTAACTGGACGCTGTCTCTTCGTGCTTACCAAGCACTTTTGATCTCATATCTGCCGCTATTCGAAATGCCTCAGCAGCTGATTTGTTATCCCTCAATCCCAAATAAATACCTCCAAGGTTGTGAAAACTTGTGGCGGTATCGGAGTGATCTCCTTTTACATACTTATTCAGTCGCGATGCACTCTTTAGAGATTCCAAAGATCCAGTAAGGTCACCGATGCTATGCTGCGCTACACCAAGCAAGAAGTAGCTGTCTGCCGTGTGTTTGTGATCACCAAGCACTCTTGATCGTATATCTGCTGCTCTTTGAAACGGCTCAACAGCTGACTTTCCATCGTTCATTTCCAAATACACACATCCTAAGGAATGGAAACTCGCAGCGGTTATGATGTGATCCCCTTCAACTGCCTCATTTAGTCTTGACGCCTTTTGAAGAGAATGCAACGCTTCTTTGAGAGCCTTCATCCGAAGCTGTATTACACCAAGGTAGTAGTAGCTGTGCGCCGCGTCTTTGTGTTGTCCAAGCACCTTTGATCTCATTACTGCGGCCACCTGGAATGCTTCAACAGCTGACGTGTCATCTTTTAGTCCTAAAAAAACTCTTCCTAGCTCATGAAAACTTGTAGCGGTAATGGCGTTCTCCCCTAAGAGTTTCTTCTTCAAGCGCGATGCCTTCTGAAGAGATTCCAAGGATCCAGAAAGGTCTCCGATTTCATGCTGCGCTATACCAAGCAAAAAGTAGCTGTCTGCCGTATCTTCATGATCACCAAGCACATTTGCTCTTATGTCTGCAGCCTTTTTAAGTGATTCAACAGCTGACGTTTTATCGTCTGTTGCCAAATACACTTCTCCCAGGGAATGGAAACTTGCAGCAGTATCGATATGATCCCCTTTAATTTCCTCATTCAGTCTTGACGCCTTTTGAAGTGAATTCAACGCTCCTTTGAGATCCTTTATCCGACGCTGTGCTACACCAAGGCAGTAGTAGCTGTAGGCTGTGTCTTCATGATGTCCAAGCACCTTTGATCTCATTTCTGCGGCTATCTGGAATGCTTCAACAGCTGATCTGTTATCACTTAACTCTAGACAAACATGTCCAAGCTCGAGGAAACTTCTGGCAGATGTGGGGTCATTCCCTGAAAGTTCCTTGTTCATTTGCGAGGCCTTTTGTAAAGATTCCAAGGCGCTGTTGAGGTCCTTCACGCGAAATTGCGCAACACCAAGCAAATAAAAGCTTCTCGCCGTATCCTTGTGATCACCTAGCATACCTGATGCCATATGTGCTGCTTTTGTTAATGTCTCAACAGCCAACTTGTTATCACTCTTTAACAGATAAACACTTCCCAGGGCACCGAGGCTGTAAACGGGCAAGGTGTCATCATCCGACAAGTGGCCCTTGCTTACTTGTATAGCCTTCTGTAGAGACAACAAAGCTTCATCAAGGTCTCCCATTTCAAGCTGCTTCGTACCAAGGTTGTGGTAGCTGTATGCCATGTATTTTTGATCACTAAACATACTTGAATTCACGGCTGATTCTCCTTGTCCTTCCGTAGACCTTTTATCACTAATCTTGAAATGAGCACATCCAAGATCAAAAAAGCTTGTATTGTTACCTTCCGTTCCACGAAGGGTTTGAGGTGAGACTGGTATCTTCATCACCTGTAGCTGATGACCAGAAGCATTTCCCAACTCCATGGGCGGATTACACATCCCAACAGGAGAACCTGATACATAAATTAAAAAACCTTAAAATATGTCTGGGACAGCCACTGTGCATAAATATGTGAGCCCAGGGCATGCATTTTTAAAGGTCCCTTTGTGGCGTAATCTCGCACCCTCCTACGCTTTGATCGCCAGGAGAGACTACTCTAGAGGCACTACCCGGATTTTTACTGCACAAATTTGTCAACTCTAGTTTCCCATAATGCACATTTTCATCTTATCAATTGTACTCAAAGAGGAGCGTCTTTGCCTTGTTTTGAAAGAATGATGCAAGAAGATGCCTCACTTTCACACGCATTGCGTCTGCATGATGGTCATACGGACGAGGCGACGGCAAAGAGAACAACACAAAACATTGAACAGAAAACAAGAAGTTATAGCTAACCTATACTCAGGCCAGTTGCTTACAGGGTAGTTCAGGTCAATCATATTTCAATCTTGGGGAAACTTTTGACTTTAGAAAGGAAACAAGTTAAGTGAAGCACGCATGGTTACGTATCAAGTATGCCAGTAAACGACCTTCCATGAAAGCAAAAATTGCTGAAGAAATTGGCATCTTGATGTAAGCCGCTCGCGTGTCAAATTTCAAGTCGCTTATGCAAGTTACGATATTTTTTCACACAATTTCGCTCATTAAACGCGTTAATACAGGAAAACCAACCAGCAAAACTGGTTTCCAGTCCACCTTAATTTTTCAAATAAACAATAAAATAAAATATAGTCTCGCCACCAGAAAATTCCACAAAATCAAGGAAGAAAGTTTTGTTCAATTAGCCAAACTTGGTAAAGTAAAAGAATTACCTTCGAGATTCTCTTGCTGCGTTGTTCCTTCCAGTTCCTTCTGGTCCAAACGAACGTCTTCCACCTTTCTTGAGTCTGATCCGACATCACCTTCTGTTTGCTTCGCGTCTGTCACTCCCGTTTTAGCATCCTTAACGTTTGATCGGACGTTATCCACTTTTTTCTTGACAGTTGTCACTCCGATATTCCCATTTTTCGCTTTTGTCCCGACTTCCCCCTGGTTTGTCTTCACATCTGTTTCTCCAGTTTTCACATTTTTCACTACTTCTCCTTTCACTTCTGTCTTCACATCTGTTACTCCAGTTTTGACATCATCACGTTTTGTTTCAAAGTCTTTCACTTTTGTCTCAAAATATTTTATTGCACTTTTCAGGTTTTTTTCGTCTGACTCAACATCTTCCATTTCTGTACCTGTCTCCCCCGTTTTCACAATTTTCGCGTCCCAACGAAAACCGTCCTCTGTCGTCTTCGTATCTGGCACTGAAACTTTTCCATTTTTCACCTCTGACCTGACATTTTCTGACTTTGTCTTCACATCTTTTGCTCCAAGTGCCTCCCAATACTCTCCTTTAATTGTCATGCTTTCTTTCTCCAGAGTCTTCAAATTTTTGTTTCTCACAGCTAACTGGGAATTCTTCAGTTTGGTCTTCAAATATTTTTTCACGTCTGCTTCGGCCTCTTCCACGTTCATCTTTCCATCTGGTGCTCCCATTTTCACACTTGCCAGATGTGATCGAACGTTTTCATCGTTTGCCTGTGAATCTGTTTCTCCAGCTCTGAGACGTTTCACTTCCGACTCGACATCGCCCACTTTTGTTCTCACATCCATTTTTCCTTTTTTCGGATTTTTCTCTCCGGACTCGGCATCGTGGACGTTTGACTGAACATCTGCTTGTCCAGTATTGGCTTCTTTCAGGTCTGACTCGACATTTTCTACTGGAGCTTTCTCTTCTGTTACTCCCGTTTCACCTTTCTTGTCTGACTCAACATCTTCCTTTTTCATTGCTTCGTCTCCTCCAGTCTTCACATCTTTCACGTCTAACTCGACATCTTTTGTCTGGACATGGGGCAGTGCAGTTTTGACAGCTCTCAACCCTGACGCAGTGTTATCCACTTTTGCCCCCTTGACATCCGTTTGTGGGATATGCACTTCTTTCACGTCTGACTTGTCATCTTCCACCGTTGTTTTTGCATATTTTCCTCCATTTTTCACATCTTTTACGTTTGATCTGACGTTCCCAGCGCTTGTCTTCACATCTGCTACTCCAGCTTTCACCCCTCCAACGTCTGACCCGACATCTTCCATATTTTTCTTGGCATCTGTGCCATCTGTTACTCCACCATTCACATCTTTGAAATCTGATCTGATATTTTGAGCCGTTTTCTTCATTTCTATCCCTCCACTTTTCATTTCTTTGACGGCCGACTCGTCATCTTCCAGTTTTGTCAGTTTTTGCCCTTTTCTGGTTTGCACATCGTCGCCGACCTGAGGCTTGATCAGTCCGCCCTGGGCATCCTCCATCTGGCTAAACATAATGGCTTCATCCTTCTCTCTTCTTAACTCTTCCTCTAACTGCTGACGTCTCCCGGTGGAAAAGTGCTCTTCCCCTAGGTTTTCAACAGCAGTAACCCTGGTAATATCTTGTTTAAGTGCAGCAAACGCATCTTTTGTCAGGCCGATATAGCGGTCATAACTTTCCTTGTCGATTGTTCGCGTGCTGGTGTGGCGACAAAGAGTGTTTCTAAGTAAGCGAAACTGATCCAGAGCTAAGGCGAACGTTTCGGGTTGACTTCGAAATAGGCTTCCGCTTTTAACACGTGTGTGGAATGCCCCAGGTGACAGACGCTTCACATGTAACTGGTTTAACGGGCGATGATTTCCACTTGCATCTGGCCTTCCGAAAGTGTTAGCAAACAGAGTAGCTTTCAAAAGAGCCGCGCAGTTCCACTTCTCGTACGATTTGTTGGTCGGTATTTTCGTGTTCTCGCCTTCTTCCTTACAGAACAAGTTTCGAACCTCTTCAGAATCGTCCCATTTCTTAGCTGGGTAAAGACGAGCAGGACACAAGGACGGATTGTCCCACATGTATACAAATACCTGGCGAAGGGCGGCTGGAAACTCCTCAAGCACAACAGTGGAGAATATGTAAAAGTTAAGCTGCTCAGAGGAAAGCGAGTCCATTCTGCTGTGTTGAACAATTCTTCGATTAAGCCATTGACAGTGTATCACATGATGATCCAACCGAGAGTGTTAATCGAATCGCTCGAATTCAAAATTCATTTTGGCATTTTCAGCCTGCAATAAAGAAATGATCAGCAGCAGTAAGTTGGAAGGACCAATTAGAATTACATTACCCAATGCACCACTAGTCACGCTGAATATAGCCTGCGTGGCAGGCGCTAGAAAGGGAAAGAGGAGGGGAAAGCGGACGTACGCGTGAAGAGAGGGGATCGCGGGGGACTCCCTTTCCCCGCGCTTCCCTCGCCTCGCGCGCGCGCGCGTTCTCCCCTTTTCCCCTTTCCTTTCCCTTTCAAGCGCCTGCCACGCAGGCTACACTAAAAAGAAGCGCTTCGATTTGTTGACGCTTATAGACCGTGGGTGGTTTTCGTATTTTTCATTTTTAGGAGTGCCCCATGGTGAAAAAATAAAGGCAGGAGAAATACCTATGTATTTTACGAGTGTATGTCAAGTAGCAAAAACCTGTTTAAGTATAAAGTAAGTCCCTTAATGTTCTGTGAGTCTTCAAAGTGTAACGACAAAGTAAGCAACTTACGATGGCCTTGGTGTGCAACTTTTTATAAACTCTGTCGCAAGTTTGGAAAATTGTGACACCTGATTTGTGCAGCGCTTGGTGTAAAGTGATACTAAAGAACAATGCTTTCATTGTACTACAACCTTAACAAGGAGCGCCGCGGCATGTCCAAAAAGCAGTCGTCCGGCTGACTTTGCGGTTAACCTAATCAAAGGATCACTGATTCGCCTTTCTTACTGAATACCGTAACCATTGAGACAAAAATATCCGCAGGCATAATGAATTGTAGCATCGACATCCAAACTTAATTAAATCTAGGTGAGGTTGTTAAAGGAAGCACTGATAAAGAATAAATACATAATATAGATGTAATAGTTACGACGCTTACAAAATTGAACGTACACGGGTTTTCGTTGTTCAATTTGTCCAAGAGTGCAAGGAGTCACAGCTTTTATAAAATAGGCAACATAAGCTGCAGATTTCGTCATTTCACTCGAGGAATAAAGACCATATTCGTTTTTGAAAGTTGTCTAATTTTAGATACCTAATTTGTGGACTGCTCATTATAGATAACAAAAAACTAGCTACATAAGAACACTGTTAAAAAACAAATGAATGAAAGGTCAAAAGACATCTACAAAACGTTTGCCACGTGAATATGTTTAACCATTCACCCTTGTTTAGTGGAATAGTTGTATCTAGAAGCTTCTATGTTAATTTATTTTTAACTTAAAAGTTGAAGGGACTTTCCCTTATGTCATAGTGGAAGTGAAAGAAAATACCAGTGTGTCATCTCATGAGAAAATTGCCACAAAATAGTGAGATCCGTGCTCCGAAGTGTTGTAATTTTGGAAGAAATGAAACGTGATGACTAAACATACCATTTGAGAAAGTATAGACTAAAACCTGGACTAAAGCTGAGCTAATTATAAATGTATGTAACACTTCCGCCCTCATTCGACATGCACTCCACACAAAACCAGGAAAAGCCCTCAGTGGAAAATTCAACTCTTAATCCAGATCAAGTTAGCTTTCTTTTGCTTTTCTAGTGCAAAGCATAAAATAAATCATTACAATATACGGTTTAAAGTTTGCAAACTAGAAACCAGGTATTGTTTTGACGAGTAAGCTTGAGTTCAATGATGGCGGCGCACTCAGCCGGGCCAGTTTGTTCAGCTTGAGAAACTTTCAAACTTTGACAATGTTTGATAGCTCCTGATATGCACCGAGTTCAATGCAACAACGTCTCAAATCGAAAGCGCAGGCAAGGTAGCAGCGAATCTGTGTTACTCACCGATATCAGATGAACGAAGAGCTTGAAGTTTTCCGCACCCCGGCGTTGCTGCTGTAATTGTTGCAAATGCGCAATGAACAGTAACCTAAGAGGAAATATGCATGAAGAAGAAGGAATTTTCTCACTTGTAAGAAAAGAGATTGGGTACTGATTTAGTTCCCAGACCTAGCCTGCGTGGCAGACACTAGAAAAGGGGGAAAGCGGTGAAGTGAAAAATTATAATTACGGAGAAGTTCATTTGGATCTATAAAGAGCTCTAAATATTGCCGAAATCGTTTATTGGAAGCTTACTGACAAGTTGTAATAGTGAGGTGCTACCCTTATAGAGTATCCTTTGTTTTGTATCTGAAAACGATTAAGGGATGCAATATTCGGAGAAAATTATCCCGGTAAGAGAGTCTAAATACTTGAAACTACCACGATAGAGAAATCAGCTGCTAACAGTATCCTCTTTCGATGATACGTCGTGCGTAAATACAGTTTTCATAATTTGTCTTCACATTTATGATACGGTAAATACCCGCTCGTTCCGTAGCAAAAACACTGCAGAAACAAAGAGATGAACTTTGAGGCTGTTCAAATCTGTGGCAAATCCTTTCTCGGCTGCCCTGTGTTCTTACAGATTGTAGCCACACCACACGCTACACACGATGGCCTCAACATTCTGCGTACTTTGTCTTTCACTAAGGAAATTGTCACAGTATTCATGCACGAGAACAGGTTGGCGTTAGGTATAAAGTAATGAGGACAATGCTTTCTTTCTAAAAAATTTTCTAAACAGCGGAGCACGTCCAAGAAACGATCGCCTAACTTTTCTGTGGACCATTTCAATGGATCATTGATTTGGTCTCCAACGTGAAAAAGGGCGGTTTGTAGTTGGTACAAAGATAATTCACGTATTGTTTTGTCTCGTTCTCGTATTTCTGACAGGCATTGAAACAGGCGATATTTTGTGGTGCCCAAAGAAATAAATTTTCGCTTTTCCGAGGACAAAAACGACAGTTGCCAGAGCGTCTCTGGGTCGCTCATGGGAAGCTGACAGGGTTTGGCGACCACATGAGAGGGAGGCTCGGATTTTGCGGAGAATCTACGACACCACTCCGAGGTCGTCTTCGGAATCGGAATGGTAGGTATCAACTCCACTATTAACAAGCCATCGTTTATTTGCAAAACTATAGTGGAGCCTTCGCAGAATATATCCACAGTCTCCGCACCACTTGGAAACTCATCAGTGCCCTTTTCGATGTTATTGTTTAAGTTTTTAAGCGCACTCTTCATCGTTAAATGGAGCTTTGAGCGAACAAGACTTGCTGAGAGAAATCCGTCGGGGTCGAGACAGTCCTCCCAAGTTTCACAATCTTCAAGTTGCAGCCTTGCAAAACCATCTTCTTCGGTGCGATGAATAAAACAAGTTTCAGCATTGTCACCAAGGTACACAGGCACCCCAAACTGAAACCGATGACTCTCTTTTTCAATCATGTCTCCATATCTTGCTCCTTTACAGAGCATTTCGCCAATAGTAAACCGGTCGTTAATGACTTGTGTATTAATCAAGACTTTAAACACAACAGAAAAAGCCAGGCTTTTGTTTCGCTTCATTTGAGCCCTCTTTCCTTTTACCTGAAGCGAATAGAACTTGTTGAGTTCGCTGGTTAATTTCTCCTCATACTTGAAGACTTCGCAGTTTTGATGTTGTTCTTGTGGAACGAATTTGTTTAACTGCACGCAGGATGCAAACTTTTTATGCAGACTGGTGTGCGACATGGCTTTTTTGTGCAAAACTTTTTGATATAGATCTGAATCAGAAGGAAATCGTCTAAGGTGTCGGTGAGGATCGGCGTTAGCATCCAAACTTCGTTTTCTGAATGCCAAAGCGCTCTTTTCCCGCCAGAGATTTTGGGAAGACATATTAAACAGAGAAGCCATGGCGAATATTGATGTCATACGCATGTAAACAACCTTTGAGTTAAGAGGAAGACACCTGCTGCAAGCTGGAGATACGCCAGCCTGATCACGTGACTTTTCCAACTCCTCAGTCGCCCGGAAACAGTTGACAGACATTTATCTGTTGTTTATTTGAATTTTTTTCGCATGTGTCACTTAGGAGACACACAACAGAGATAAACATTTATCGCTAAATGCCAGAAAAATAGATGGATACAGAGCGTTTGTTTAGTGGTGTGTTGTCCATTAGATCGTTTATATTGTACAGGGAAGAGCTAAGTAACGGTAATCTTCAGCCCGCTTAAAAGCTATGATAAAATGAGGTTTAATTTATAACGAACTTATTTTCGCAGTCCCTTTGCGCATTTTGTGACATCCTGGTAATTAAGCATGAATCTTAAACTTCCGGTTTGGTTTGCTCACCTTCATTCCGGTCAGCGGACAGAATTGCATCATCAGACGATGACACGGCAAGTGACGTCACACCTCGTTACTTCGATCGAAAACTGCACTGTTGTCGGTGGATTTGTGTTGGTACTCAACACTAAATTTCACTATGTCTACACCAGCTAGAAGACGACTAATGAGGGATTTTAAAAGGTAATACTATTTTCCTTTAACGATAAAATGAAATATTGACTTTTTGAGCCGAAACTTCTTGCTAAAGATACGTAATCTCGCCTTAGCTTATTACTGTGTTTAACGTTTCGTGTTGTATTTGAGTGTTGTTTCTTTCGATTTCTAGACTTCAAGAAGACCCCCCAGCTGGAGTTAGTGGCGCTCCATCTGAAAATAATATTATGATATGGAATGCTGTTATCTTCGGGTAAGTGGGAACTGAGATATTTTGACAAAAACTTTAAAACAGGCAACAAGTACTAACCGCAATCTCTCTTCACACAGCCCTCAAGACACACCATTTGAAGACGGTGAGTTTTCGTTTTCATAACTCTGCACAACTCAGTTTATCCTTATCTACGACATTATAAAACGTTATTGTGTTATTAACTGCCTTGTTATTTCATCCTGTTGGTATAATATAATCACCAATAATTGAATACAATTTTGTTTTTCGCAACAGGGACGTTTAAGTTACAGATGGAATTCACAGAAGAATATCCCAATAAACCACCGACTGTTAAATTCATATCAAAAATGTTTCACCCTAACGGTAAGTCCAAGAATATAATAGAGTAACAATAATCCCTTGAAGCATTTTTCAGCTATTGAATACGTTCTTTGCGAGATAGCTTCCTTGTTTTGCACTAGAAGCTACTTCAGAATGCTGTATACAGCGGACACCACAAAAACAAAACTTCATTGGCCATACAGTCGCTCATTTCTGTCTAAGAAATGAATGCAGACCGGGAATTTTCATGTCGCTGAGATCAATTTTTCATAAACTTGATGGCAAACAATAGCCCGTTTAGTAATTACCGAAACGTTTCTGTTCAGTTTGAAGTCGGTAATTTAACCGGAAGTTCGATCTTGTCAAGGAATTAATGTCGTACTCCACAGTACCATCAGTTTCATTCTAGGTAACTTTGTCAAAGGTTCAACCTTACTACTAAGCTTAAACAGTACTATGATTTCCAGTGTTTACAGAACAGTGGCTCAACCAATGAAGATGATGCAATTTTTTTAATTTATCGGGTATCTTGTTTTTGTCAACAGAATTAGATATAAATATTACTGGCAGGGGTTTCATTATAAGCTGGCAACATGCGAAAATTGCTGCCTACTTTGTCAGAATTAACCTCTTACCACACCCTACTTTGTCCATATTTTTCACTCAAATTATAAAAACAATTCATCAGGTTGCCACCTACTTTAGTTAGCTCAGATGGCTATTTCAAAACTTATTGAAAACCCTGTATTGGGGTTTGAAATCAAGAGTCATAATCTCACAATGACCCGAATGCATCATCTTCAGTGAAACTATTTGTCTTAACAGCCTTGTGATCCATACTATTTTATAAAAGATTATGATTTGTCAAAGTAACCTCATTATAAATACCATTGAACTGATTCATTTGTGTATACCTTGTTCTTTAAATGTGAGTCAAGAAACAGCGTCGCAATACTCCATGATTTGTCTCCTTTATCTTTGGTGCCAATGGTACAAATCGTAACCTGGAGGGAAACTAGCATCCCATCCATTACCCCAGAGTAGGGCTGCACCTCTTTGAAACCTCTAATTTCACTGGATCTTTATAGGTTGCACCTCTATTGTTTTAGGGCTAGGTTCCATTGTTTTCATTCTTGGGTTTATTGGTTTTTTGAACCAATCTTGTGACGTCTTGCAAATGGTGCAGGTTGCCCCTCATTACTTTTCAGCAAATTAGTGTTTTAAATAATGTTTATAAGTATTCTTTTTATCCAAGGACGATAGTAACATGGAACAATCTACCCATTAATGATGATGTAAATAAAAATAGTTTTAAGTGTATTGCTCTTGCAGCCATCAAATCGTTTGAATAATGCTATTTATATGTATACATAATTGTACTTGTCATATGTTATATTTTCCTATTTTACCATTTTTATACTGTTGTATCTATTTATTTACTTGTTTATTTATTCATAATTATTTATATTTAATTTTGTTTGTACGCATATTTCACTTTAAACTCCTAGTATAGTTATTGCTGTTTTAGGAGTAAACTCATTAAAGATGAAAGCCAGCCTGTCTCTGTATTGGTTGAGGGCCTCATGAAACCTTTACCCTTCATTTTTGGTGTCTTACTGAACCCCAGTGTGAATTCTCATTACACTAACTGTGACAGTTGACAACCTTTACTGTGAGGTCCTCTAGAATTTGCTACCATTTTGCTATACACTCACTTCATACTAAACTTCTCCTAGTATACTGTCAACTGTACCTAACATTTTGAGTGCACCCTATAGGAACAAACAACACAACTTTGGTGTGAATAGTGGTAAAATCTTAAACTTGTTTGGGATGCCCATATCCTTAGACCTTAGTTTCCATTTCCATATTATGATCTGCACCTGTCAGTGATGAAAAGTTTCAAGCTGAGAATGACAAACAATTACTTCAGAAGGTTCACCGAAAATCAAAGAGCTCACCATACAGTATTTGTTGAAATGACTGTCACAGTAAACATTATTTTAAGGAATGCCTCTCCTGGTAACAAGTAACTCACTTTGGAAAGGATTACGGGTAGAATCAAGAGTAAAGTGCAACTAGCGATGGTGGGATTGTTTGCTGGGATGCTAAAGTCAAGGAATGTGTGGGAGATTTTGCTCTTTTGTAAAATGTTAGATCCAAGAAGTCTCTGAAACTATTCTTGCACAAAGACTAACAGCCACTTACATTTATTTATTATTTCATGACATTTTCTTTGTAGTTTGCATCACCCCACACAATGCGACCACTTTATTCTTACTGTGATAACCTATCTTTGCAGTTTATGCAGATGGCGGCATTTGCTTAGATATTCTTCAAAATCGGTGGAGCCCTACATATGACGTGTCTTCAATTCTTACATCAATACAGGTTAGTTGTCCCCAGGATAAAATATGATCACTGTCTTTTCTTCAAAGAGCACAGGTGTGGCGGTTGGTTTCATTATCATAATGTCATAATGAAAAAACTGTGAGTGCAGCAGATCATCTCACTTCTACTGGTCCATAAGCTTTACACTTTAGATGCTGTAACTACAGCGTAGTTTTTAACTCGTGTTGTAGGTGCAAATCTTGTAGTTGTGGGTGTGAGACAGATTTCACTCTGTCCTTTGCTCCTTCAATTCCTGTTACATGTAAACATTTTGCGAATCTGCTGATCAGTGCATGGCACCTAGCATATACATGTATTCTGCATATGTAATAAACTAAAATTCAATCCACGAAACTGCACTACCAAAATTACAATCATGAAAATGACCAAAATGAAAAACAAACTTAATCAAAATACTACAAAAGACTAACAGAAGATATACAGAAGAGGAAGAACTTGCATTGGATAATTTTGTCTGATAAACAGAACAGATACAAGAGGTCTGTAGGTCTGAAGAGGTCTGTTACATTTAAATTTAACCTGACAAAGACTTATAAAATCATTTGTAAAACGTAATAATAACAAGAAATTCTGCGAGAATTAGAAGCGGCCTTTTTGACCATCCGAGCCGGATGAATGCACTTTGTCACCTTTCAGTTGGCATGACAGTCAATTCGTCACTCTGAATGACAAAGAATTTAAAATTCGGTTATGCGTTAGAGAAGGTTTTGGTGGCCTGGTGGGTTAGTGCGCTCTTTTCGTACTGTATTGACAGCTTAGGGTCGGTGGTTCAAGCCTCAACAGAGTGAAGTTTTTTTTTCTTTGATCTCTTTTTTTTCTATTCCTTTTCACTTGTTTTTCTTTTTTCTTTTGTCAACGCTTAAGCTGTAAACCTATTTTGCAATTTAACACGGAAAAGTAGTGAACCGATACTATGGATATTCGCTACGCGACAAACCAAGGCCAGCTGAAGCTTGACAAAACACTGGCACTTCGATTTGTTTGACAATTTCAAAGAAAGCGAACAATTTGGTATAAATCTGAGTCTTCGATCCGTTGACCAGCTTCTCGACGATAACCGATATCTCAATACTACCAAGGTATGTTCAAACAACGCCACGCAAAAGAGCTGTATTTCACTTCCGGTATTGTACTATCACTAGTACTTCCGGTATTGCACCATCACTAACTCGGTCAATATTTTGGGCCAAAAGGAACGCTCAAATAAATTCATTTCCTATAATTCTGACTAAACATTTCTTTTTGAAAGGATTTCGCCATTTCCGACTCTGACCCCTGTATTTTATGGCCACCAAAATCTACTAGTTCAGTTTAAAAACATTTACGGTCTTCCGAATAGCTTTAGTTAAGTCATCGGTGTTGTGAAATACTGCTCAAAATAAACGCTTTCGAATAAATTCCTTTCCTACTGGATGTACATCGGAGTAATTTAATTCTGACAAAACATTTCTTTCCTCTGTAACCCTTGAGCATTGAAAGGCTTTTAAAGAGACGATGCGTGACCGACGTAATGACTTTATTTACTACAAAATTATCTAGTGACCGCAAGAGATGTCTGATCAGCGCAATCGGATAGCGCAATCGGATATGGGATTTGAAGGTCACGAGTTCAACTCCGGGCGCCGTTATTAGAAAACTTATTTCTTTACTTTATGTAAATGTTTCTTCCTCTGGCTGAGAGAGGCACGGAACGCTCAAATAAATTCATTTCCTATGATTCCGACTAAACATTTCTTTTTGAAAGGATTTCGCCACTTTCGACTCTGACCCCTGTATTTTATGGCCACCAAAATCTACAAGTTTAGTTTAAAAACATTTACGGTCTTCCGAATAGCTTTAGTCATCCGAATAGCTTTAGTCATCAGTGTTGTGAAATACTGCTCAAAATAAACGCTTTCACATAAATTCCTTTCCTACTGGATGTACATTGGAGTAATTCAATTCTGACAAAACATTTCTTTCCTCCGTAACCCTTGAGCATTGAAAGGCTTTTAAAGAGACGATGCGTGACCGACGTAATGACTTTATTTACTACAAAATTCTCTAGTAACCGCAAGAAGTGTCTCCTTACCGCAATCGGATAAGGGACCGAGATTGGGATCTTAAGGTCGCGAGTTCAAGTCACGGAAGTGAAAGTAATAAGCAAAGGACCGCCAACGATAATGCTGTAAAACGTAGGTGCCGCTATTAGAAAATTAATTGCTTTACTTATGTCATTGTTTCTTCCTCTGGCCGAGAGGGGCACGGGCCTCTCGGCGGACACCACGACAAAAAAAACTAAAAAAAAAAAACGGGTAATTTAAGAAGCGGCTCGTCACTAAGCGACGGCCGCTTAATAACTTTATTTAAGTCTCAATAATTATTTCTAGCCGACCACAGGTGCTCTACTAATTGAGGAGACTAAATCAAATCAACTTTAAATCAAGTAGAATCAAATCAAATGTCATTTTTTGAGGAGGGGAAAACCAGAGTACCTGGAGAAAAACCTCTAGGAGCAGAGTAGAGAACCAACAAACTCGGCCCACTTATGCCGCTGAGTCCGGCAAGTAATGCAAGTGTCAGGCTTCTTTTGGATCTTTCAGTAACGTTACTTTACTAACAAAGGAATGAAAACCACACAACTGCGAGTGGTTATTAAGTGGCTCATAGACAGTTTGACTGTTAAATAATTCTGATTGTTTTGTGATGTCAAATACGTTCAAGGAAATTGTTTTAGGTATTCACTATAATCTTTATTCACTCAAGGAATTTCTCTTCTGGGGTTATTCCTGTGTTAATGGTTAATGCAACAGTCTTGGACAAAACTGTTGAGAAAATTGAGCTTCAAACCTTTCTTTGTGCAAGTAAGTAAGTAAGTACACTGTAAGTAACTTTATTCATGTGTCAGTCGGTGCAAAGTATAATCATGACTTTCAAAGCCCCCCTTCCCCAATTCAATGTTGCTTGTGCCTCCTAAATGTTTCTCTAACGATGGCAGCTTCCTATATTCAACACTGAATAGGGGTAGGGGTAGAGGGGAGTTATGACTTGTTAGGAATATTGCTGACCCACCCATACTGGAGGATGATTTTGGTTCTGTTTTCTCAAGTAGTTTTGTCCAAGATTGAAGTTGTTGCTTAATGTGTGCAGTGCAATTGTTTGAGAAGGCAGAGAGAGTAGTAGGCATTCCACTAACTTTTGATTTGGGTGTGTTTTAGTCTCTTTTAGATGAGCCTAATCCCAATAGTCCAGCGAACAGCTTAGCAGCCCAGCTTTATCAAGAAAACAAGCGCGAGTATGAAAAGAAAGTTATTGCAATAGTGGAGCAGAGCTGGTTGAACAGCTAATCTCTTCACCTGTCAGGGGTTTTGCATGTCTTTTTGATCGCTGCAAGTTTTCTTCTGCCTTGTTAATTTTAATGGTTTTGTTTGTATTCCTCCAAGACTTGCATCTTAAGAACATGGCATAGCTGAGAGCAAAATTTCACAACTGTAATTTTTGTACAGTTGTCATGAACTATTGTATACTATGAATAGAGGCGATGTCATATGGTGTAGGTATTAACTAATATGTAAATTTTGCAATACACTAGGGTTATGAAGATGATTTTGTATATTAGCAGAAAGGAAATTTTAAAAGTCTTTTATGTTGTCCATGTAAACTAAAGTGCTTGGTTTTGTTTGTTTGTTTTTTCTTTTGTGTTTGGTAAGCCAAACTGGCTTTGGTTGAATACTAAATGTACCAGAAGCTCAGTGTACATACCAAGAAATAAAATAACTAAACACCATATATGCAGCCTGTTGTTGAGGTTGTTAAATTAAAGGCTTGACAGTAGAGTTTATGGGGATAATTTTGCTCCAGATCTAATATTTTAGAAAAAGAAGACTTGGTACTTAGCAGTTGCCATTTTTTGCACTTGTAAGCAAAACATTGTTTCCAATTTCTCTTCTGATGATTTAACTGTTTAGAAACTCTTGCTCTGTGTTAAAGCATTGACCGTCAACTCCCAAAATTCTGTCTTCAAGGAAAAGGCAGGCATGTCATGAAAAACATCAATGGGCCAAAACCTGTCACCTTTTAGCCTCTTCCTCAACACAAATACATGTACCACTCATGGAATTTGGAGTAACTGTTACCAGTACTACCATGAGGTGCTTCAAGTCAAGGGTAGTGGCAGTGGAGTGGTAGTGGCAGTGGCAGTGGCAGTGGCAGTGGTAGTGGCAGTAGTGGTGGTGGTGGCGGTGGTAGTGGTAGTAGTAGTAAATTAAATCTTAAGTGGATACATCAAAAGTAGGATATTTACACGTACAGGTATACAAGCAGAAGAATCTAAAAAGTAAAAAATCTCAAAGCATATTAAACACATATAATTATTCCTAATGAAATTAAGCCTAAATTTAATCAAACCTCTAAGAAAGTTAAAAACATGAGTCACAATTCCTGCAGTCTTCCAAGAGAAGAGTTAACTGTTTTTTTCTTAACATTTTGTTTAAAACTGTTCAGTGTTGGACACTCTCTATTGGATGGGCGTAATTTGCTCCATAAGAGGGGTCCAAGATAGCGTAATGAGTGTTTACTGTAGCATACAGTTCTAAACCATGGGATATTAAAGTCAGCATTTCTTAGGTTGTATCCCTTATGGGATGCATGGAAAAGTTTGGAAATGTACTTAGGTGCAAGACCATTTTTAACTTTGTACATCAAGGTGGCTATGTTTGACTCAATGCAGTGGCAACATTAATATTTTACCAATAAATCCAGAGAGTACAGTGACTCTCTTGCTTTGACAGAGTGAAAAAACAAAACTAACAAAACCTAAAACTGATGCTGAACAGCTGAGGTTTCAACTTAATTGTAACTATTATTCATATGCTCATCCAAGGTTTAACTTAAGGATCATAACTTATGTGTTAAACTCCAAAGAAACATGAGGCACTCATTGAACTGTCACCTTTAGATGTTTTAGCATTAAAAGCATAACACTGAACATACATCATTCTAGACTTGAAGTCATGATTGCGTCAAGTTACTAGTATCTTCCCCAATGAGGTGCAATAATCACAGTACTGGCTCAATATAAAGCAAAAATAAATATTGTAGTGAAATAATATCACTTTGACATCCACATAAAGACTTCCCTATATCTGTGAGTGACATTGTCAATTTCATCGATTTATCCATTATAAAGTTCAAACACTAACATGCTCGGATAAATTTCAAATGCATTTAATCAAAGAAAGACGTTGCTTTCAACTATGGATGAAGATAAATAAGTCCGTTTGTTATTAAATTTTGTTGTGTTAGCCTGGGATGAGGGGAAAGAAAATGGTTGGTCTTTGTTATGTCACTGCTCCTAGATCTACCTAAGTGAGTAGAGAATTCCATATTACAAGATTTATATGCGCAGCAATAATATAATTTCTTGCTTTTACACGTACATGTATGTTACTATTTTTTGAATAATTGAAATTATAAGGATTAGGAGCTGCAATGCAGGCCTGTTCCTGGACAGATCATTGAATCACAGCTGTGTGAACCACAGCTTGGCAATTCGTGAGCCACATGAATCCCTAAGTCTGAAGGCTGCAAGCTTATCCTTGTTTTGAGCTCTAACAATCTTCATAATTAAGTTAACAATTTGCAAATCTTCCACAGCACTTGTTCAATTTCTTTTTGTTGTTGGAAAATAGTTAGCTTGCTAAGGGTCATCTGTCACATCTTTTCTTCTTGGAGTAATGGTGACTAAGTTCATTTGGTGACATGCTTTGATCCACATACAATTTTGGAACATCTGAAAATGGCGACTCTGTGTAACCATTATAAAAGAGACAAACTCTCTTGCTGTATTCAAATGACAGGAACATGATCCCAGCATTTGGAACAATCTATAAAGACAAAACAAAAGAATTGGAAAGTACAATGTACCACAATGCCGCAAAAAAGTGCACAAGCTCCAATCTTCCTGAATAGTTGACCCATTAAAAGACTTCACCTTCAAGTCAATAACATAATAATTGTTTTATAATAATGATGATGATAATAATACAACTCTTTATTAATAACAATAATAACAATACCTATTTACATCTCAATTTTAATTACCAAGATAATTATATTCCACTGATAATGTACTCTAAAATGGTTTCAGCTAATTTTTTTAAGAAACCCAGCTCAACCACCTAAGGAAAAATGTGCACTTCAAGAGCATAAAATTATTGTACTGTTCTTATAATGGCCATTGGAAATTTCACAGAGAGGGGGTCTCCAACAGCAGAGAATTTAAGGAAAAGTATTGTATCAACTTGGAAGTTCTATTACAGGGGGGCTTTCAATCTATTATAATAAAACCCTGTGGTAAAGAATGAACATTTTCATGTCCACCACAACAGTGTTCTTTGGAACTGTAAGTTAGACAGAGCAACAAAAAAATCATATCATGGTGTATAAAAATTGGTCTTTCAAAACAAGCATCTTGTAAATTCTTAGCCCAATTTCATGGGTCTTGCAGTCTCCAATTTTCATGAGGCCTTCTCAGTGCCTTGATTTTTTTTGCCACCACAGCTTTTCAGAATAATAATATTGGTGAGTGAATCTAGATACATAAAACCATGTGTACCTTTAAAAGATTTGCAGTCAGACCTCTCCACAATCCAGTGATTCCATTCACCTTCACAGTTTGAAAAAAGGCGCTGCTCATTCCTTTGAACTTTATGTCAACTCCACCCTCACTTGGAAGAGTGTTACTTCTTGCCTGTTGAAAAGAAAAAATAGTATCCCATAGTACTGAAACAAGTGTGTTAAACATCAAAATTAAAAGTTGGCCTCATCTATTAGGGGTACATAATTCTTGTTTTAATATAACTTTATATCCATGCTGTAGGCTGACCTGCATTTTCTTCCTGATTGTGTCAAAGGGAAATGACAATGTCTGCAAATTTAAACAAAATCAAACATGTTAAAAGACTGGCCCACAAGACATGCATGGCTTACAAGGTTGCATGCATGCCTGGTGCATAAGCACCTTAATTTCTACCTTACCTCTCAAATAAACCCTATAATTATAATAAGCTCCCCTGTTTAGAGAGAGAAAGTTATAAGCCAAACAAATTACAATAAATGAGTCGAGACATAAGTATAATTAAAAATTACTTATTACACTTCATGTGTGCTTATCAAAGTATGGTTTTCCCATTGCTGGAAGTTCACATGAGTTTGAACTTTTCCACTTTGCCCTCCAGTTCCTTATGAAGAATTGCTACTATTTCTTTGCTGTCATGTTTCCCTAAATAAAATAACCCCCCTCTCTCTGCTAGTCCCCCATTTAACATGCCCTTTAGGTCAGTTGTGCCTGGCACCCTTCAATCATTATTCCACCTAAAAGTTGCCAGAATTAGGAACCCCTTATTCTCCTCATTACTGCTATAATAAAATGCACAATAAATCAAATTTATGACCCCAAAGTTTCTATTTAATAGAGGAAACATTGTTTTGATACCAGTTAAATGTTACACTGTAATTACTTTGTATAACCTTGGCAACAGCAGCAGCCAAACATCCACTGATGAACATGTAAACAGGTGTGAGCTGGTCTCCAGGGGGCTTAGCAAAAGAGTTGTCGGAAAGACTGTAAGCTAAATATGAACCTCCAGCAAATGGTATCACACCTAAAATTAAAACATACATTGATAGGTTATTGCAAACTTCAAATATCAGTAAATCATCGTTGTTTGTCGACATTTGGAGGTTACACATTTCCTGGACTTTTTTCCCTTGGGTAAGGAACCATTGTCCTGAGTGAATTTTTCTGTTTTTACCATAATTTTTCAAGTTCAGTTGCAAGTCTAAATGGACTTTGATCTGCACAGTTTAACAATTTGACCTTATTTGCACACCACCCCCCTGACCCCCACCCCACCCCCTCTTCACTAATAAATGAGTCTGTCACCTAGGCCTTCTAAGGGGTGGTCTGGTGTTGCTTTGTCACTTGTTTACAACTCTGTCTGTCGCTTGTTTTTTTTTAATTGTTTCATTAGGGACAAATGTCACTGTCTAATGGTATATGTTACAGGTTAAATTTGATCTTAGGTTATTTTTTAAATCACCTAATTGTAGGTCAAAATGAAATTCCTTTGTCTTCTCATGAATAATTAGGGTTACGAGACAAAGGAATTTCATTTTAACCTAGGTTAAACCAAAAATCACCTGAGATCAAATACTCACCAAGAAATGTTGGCAATAACCCTTTGTATAATGCCAAGAATCCCTCAGCTTTCCAGACTTTTCTGAAGCCATGGAGTATTCCACGATAATGCAATTTTGAAGGTTCAACATTCTGAACAATAAGTCTAGTTTTAAGCATGTCTGTTGGGTAAACTAAAAGAGCTGCAATGAGAGCACTTCCTGAGCCTGCCACTATCCAGGTTTTACCATTCAGGTTTGCTGGCATGTGTGGATCTTCCAGTACTACCTGCAAAAAAGATAAGTAATATGTCATGAAATGCCTGAACTGGGGGGTTATGTTTGGAGAATGCCAAGACAAAAGGATACAGTTCTAAAGGTGACTTGCCAAATGCAACAATTTAAACTCTCAGGAAGACACATGTAAACTTGGTTGTTTTTCTTTGTATGCATTTTTTATTCCCTGAATGACTAAATACAGTTTTGCCGTCTGTGGGATGAACTCACTGTTCATAATTCTTTAATAATAATATTCTTTATTTATTTACACTAAAAAGGGCATTTAAATACATTTTTTAAGGTAAAAGAGATGGCAATAACAAATCATTAAAGAGTGTTAAGCTGTTAAGGAATAAATTTATATGTGAGCGGTGGCCAAAGAAGCAAAAGCTTTCTGGTTGGACACCGCCATGGTCAAGTAAATGGCAGCACAAGAAATTAAATATTCAGCTAAGTTTGACTACATACATTGTATTTATGTTGCCAAAAAAGAGAACAGCAAAATGAAATTAATTAACAGGAGCAGCGACAAAATCAAGTTTAATTATGCAGAAGATAGTATTTATACTCTTTCTTAAAAGTATGGTAGGGCAGACTCTTAATTCTGAGAGGTATAGATTTCCATAAACATCTCGTAATTATCCCAGTAGGTCTGTTAACATATATTCACCCTGGGATCACAATCATGTAATTTTGGTAAGTTTAAGGTGGTGATGAACTCGTTAGAAGATAAAACCATGCAAGTAGCACAAATAAGAATAATACCCCATGGTAAACATTATGTAAAAGGCTTCCAACTGAAAACTTTTCAGATATTTTTGTTCTTTGATTTAATATTTGCAATAGGGGTGGTGAATGGTCCTTCAATAAATATGTCTCCACACAGAATTTTTGTCAAATTTCACCAGTCCTGCCATCTCAATTTTTTTTGCAACATCGTCTCGAAGTCTCAATTTCTTTTGCAAGACTAAGAAAGTCTCTGGCTCGCAGAAAATATACTAGTGTCATGTCTCTCAAAGTCTCAGATACATTTGAGACTTTAGGACTTTGAGACTCAGATACATTTGAGACTTAAATTAAGTAATTATTATTATTATTATTATTATTATTATTACCATTTGCCATATTCCCTTACAATGCCTATGTGCAAGTAGAAAACAACTGAAGGGCTGAGGGCATAACTGACCCAAATGACTTTTAGGGCCTTTTTGCATATGGTTTTTCTTGAAAAAGAAACGGAAACTGGCAAAAAAAAAATACAGCTGATTTGGATCAAGAAATAAAAAGCCCTTCGATTGGAGGTATAAAACTGCTGAAAAAGTGGTTAAAAGAATAAACAGGGCTCAAAATAGCTGTGTTTTAACCACGAATCCGCGTGACTCTTACACAACGTACTTACTGCGATGCTCACTGCTGAAAAGTGTTTTGGCAACTGCGGTGAGTGAAAAAGAAGGAGAGGAAGAGAAGAAGAAGACCAACAGCAACTTACTGAGTAATTACAAAGCACTGTTGATGAAGATCTGGTAAGATTTCTGTCATGTTACAGGAATTACAGTAAATTAAGCTTACATGTGTACTTCGATAGATGAATATCGCACCGTAAGTACTTAGCTCACAGCTCAATCACTACTGATGGTTTACGCTCACTTGTGAGAAAAAGCCGTCATACTAAGGGGCTGTTTACATGGAGGCAGGAAGATCCTAGAACTAGGACGATCCTAGACGGCGAACCAACTTTTCGTTTGGTTTACATGCAGAAATTTTGGTCGGAAATTTCGACGAAATTGTCTTCCTTTAGCCGCTGATCGCCCGGCCGCCGCCATGTTTGTTTGGTTTGTTGTTTTTGTCCCTCGTGCTAGGATCTTCCTAGCGAAAGCAGTTTACATGGTGCTAGGATCTTCCTGGTGCTAGGAACTTCAGCTAGGATGATCCTAAGACTAGGAAGATCCTAGTGTTAGGGCCAAGTACGACCCTTTGCATGTAAACTGAATGCAGAAAACATATGGCGCTAGGATGATCTGCCTTCTAGGATCTTCCTACCTCCATGTAAAGGAGCCCTAAAGCCCCATTTATACTACTGTAAAAAATGGGTCTGGACCCCAAAAAAGTTGGTACGGACCAGATATTTTTGCTGTGTAAACCTTCCATTCCATGTTTGCATGCAATGGATCCAGATTCTGGTTTTGGGGCCTATGGTCCCAAAAGCGAAAAAAATGAGTCTGGACCCCTTTTGCTTTTCGAAAGTGCTGTGTAAACATACCAACTTTTTTTGGGTCTGGACCCATTTTTTCTGTAGTGTAAATTGGGCTTAAAATTGCCATCGTAGAAAGGGCTACTGCGTTGCCAGTTTGCATAAGCTATTTAACGTTTTAATGGGCTAAATAATTTCAAATCTGGTCAATCCGCAATAGCTTTATTTTCATCCTCAAAGCAGATGATGGGCGCATCACAGTTGATCCATCACCTTAACCTGCGATCAGGCGAACTTTTTTTTTTTTTTGTGGCGGGAGGACGGAAAAAAACTACACCTGATACAATTTCTTGTCAATTTGTCTGCTTCTCATCCAGAATCTGGACTTTTTTCTGATTGGTCGAAGAACAAAACAATCTTTTGAGCCCTGTTCCGATTGGCTACTTGATTTACATATGTGACTACCACTGCAAACTCAACACAAGTAAGCTGTTATAATTTATGTCGGCTCATGGGGCACAGGGTGAATTTGCGGCAGCTGTAACTCAGGGGCACCCAACGAGCCAAATCAACCAAAAGCTGTAGAAAGGCATTTTAAAGTGCCTTATAGTGTTTGAAGTCTGTTTAAAGCGATGTTTGCATGAGCTAGAAGAAGTTCATCTGTTCGGATTCCCTAGCTGAAATTTTAATCGCCCGAAAATGTTAGGGCACAAAAATCTTCCTTTGAGAAAATGCAAGCTGGAATGAACTTTCCACGAACTTTCTAGGGAACTACTTTCTTTCCAAAAATGCTAGCTGACGTTTTTGACCGCCAAAAACAGCAATTACGACCTTTCCGAAAACCTCAGGGGCTATGATTTCCCAATTTCGAATCTTTTAGGCCACGTTTTAGTTACGAAAATCCGAGTTCATTCTTTAATCGACGCCGAAAGCGCAAGGCGAACTACCCTTCACCGAACAGATATCCACCGAAACTTGTCGTTGGGTGCCCTTGGTAACTTACTCTCTTCAAT
This sequence comes from Pachyseris speciosa, assembly GCA_016490735.1. Lineage (NCBI taxonomy): Eukaryota > Metazoa > Cnidaria > Anthozoa > Scleractinia > Pachyseridae > Pachyseris > Pachyseris speciosa. Next base: position 224,159 of record JAEMWC010000616.1, on the reverse strand, counting down.
TTATTCACAAATCCTTGAAGGAAGAGCTAATGGAATGCATCTCAAGGATTGTTTGACTAAAAGAAGACATTTTAGCTGTACTTCCCATGGGATTTGTCAAGATCAGAGTGTCATTTACTAATTGTCCCAAAAGTGATGAAAAAAATGCATTGTTCTGACTGATTCTAACACTCTGTAGCTGTGGTGAGTCGGAACCAACAATTCGGGAATCTAAAAAGAAGGCAGATTGTGCTGCTGCGACTGGGTAGTTTACTAGTCAGTCGAGGTCCACAGAGAAATCGAGAAATCAGATCGTGGAAGAACTGTGTTCACGAATCATTTATTTTACGGGCATGCTGTTGGCAAGAAGTGCTGCTGCAGAATCAAAGTTTATTCAACACTTTTGATCACTTTGCAATAAAATAAAGGATTCTATCATTCCACCGGCAAATTTTTTCATTAAATTCTTTATTTCTTGACGTTTTAAACAGAGGAACTGTATCAACGGTTGAGCATTATTAAAAGTTCCTTTCCTTGACGCCAAAAATTGCATGGATTTCTGGTAAAATCTGATTGGCTGACATTTATCATATGACACAAAATAACATCGCTGTTGACAGCTCATGCTTGTCTCATGGCATCTGTCGTTCGTGTTGACAGAACCGTTAATTTAGAGGGTGGCATACAAATTGACAAGAAATTGTATCAGATGTAGTTTTTTCCTTCCTCCCGCCGCAAAAAAAAAACTTCGCCTGATCACAGGTTACCATCACCTAGGCACTCTAAGTGCCCTTAGAGTGGCTTCCGTCAGCTTACTAGATGACATTAATTTGTGAGGTATCCTTGTCACATTTTGAGTGTTAGGTTCTGTAAGACTAATTGGCTTAAGTGATGCAAGACTATTGCTTGGCAGTTGCAATTCACACCAGTGTCTGCTGCTAGCAGGGTAATTTGCACCAGGATAAAGCACCAGTTTTTTAATTATGTCACAATACTTTTCTGCTGATTACGTTGTTGTGGGATTTGGGACAAAAAATGATTATGATCCCAGAATCTCAACCCGCGGAATGATAAAGATGAGAAAATTTGTAACAGGTTGTATTTCTACAGATCTAAGACTTAATTGAGATGGAACACGTTTTGAACAAATTATGCACAGAATTTATGAGTTTAGGGAATCGAAGCAAAGCAAATATTAATTTCAACTTCCGGTTTTGCTATTTTCAACAACAATCCATATGGGTTTACTGTGGTTTTGAAAACCCAAAACTGATGTCCAGGGTTCGACATCTCCACTAGCCCTGTAGCCAGAGGTTAGTAAAAATCACACATTTAGTATACCTTGGGCTAGTAGACTTAAGATGACAAATCACATATAGTTTTAATGAGAATGACAAAGGATGTATTTAAAAACTACCATTCCATGTGGTCTTAACCAGAAAACTGTGGATCACCTGAAGCCCTCTTTTAATCTACACATGGTCTTGGTAAGCATGGTCACCCTTACAGTGACCAAGATCCTGGGAAGGAGCTTGGGCTCCTTAGTTGCACTGTGGGCTAGTAGTTTTCTAAAGGTCATTAGCCCAGTGGCTAGTGATTCAGGTGAATACAATTTACTGTAGATGTCTAATCCTGGATATCCATCAATGCAGCTGGTTATGTAAGAAATTATAATCAGGTATTTAGTATGTGCAGTTATAATGTAAGTACTTGTGAAATGAACAAATTGTTCTTTGAATGTCAGCAAATCATTTATGCTGCACACACCTATTCTCGAATGAGAAAAACCATTTCCCATAGGAGTTGAGGAGGAGTTTCTCCCAAACTACCGGTAAGTTTGTTCAGGTGTGAGAATGTCTGCTCGCTTTCACATTCCAAAAGCTGAGGACTAGGAGAGGTCTTTCCTCCAGATGCAGTTGTTCTGAAAAGTACTTTACTTCAAAAATTCATTAATAATTCATGAATGGAATACAAAAGAAATCAATGTTAAATGAGTGGCTTTATATCTGATATAGACACAGTTAATTTTTGTGAGTTCAATTTTTTAGGCCAAAACAACCCAAAATGTGCAAGAATGGCACTTTATACAGGTGCTTGTCTACATCTGCATCTACATCAAAATGCTTTCGCATCCAAAAGAGATAACTAGAAAAGTGATAAAATACACAAAACAATATGAGAAAAATGAGAAAAACTTGTCTGAGGAATTTTGTTTGTTATGCTTTTGTCTTTCAAAAAGGGTTTTGATCTTTGTTTGTTTTTTGACCTACTCAGATCACCTGGGCCAAGGCTTTTTGTTTTTGTTATTTTAGTTTTTTTACAGGAATTTCAGCTTTCATTAGTGAGAGCTCCATTGTCCCCATTTCTGTTCTGTGAGCTGTCAGCCCTTGGCCACCCACTCCCCTCTCCCCTGCCAAAGCCCAGGAGTGAACATGCAATGGGCCATTTCAGAGAATAATATTATACAATTCCTTTTCAGGAGGGGAATCCAGTTCGTTGGCCAGCAATTGTTAGTTTGGATTTCAAATTTCTCATAGTGTTTCCCCGGGACTGGGGAGTGGTCAGAAATGCAATGAATAATGTAACATTCATTTTCCGTTTCAGAACAGACAGTCGCTTACAGCCAATTTGGAACAACTATGGCAAGCCACAAACAGCATGGGACAATGGGTCCATACCTTGGCCCTGCTAAAGAGGTGTGGGCCATTGGCCCCAACACCAAGCTGTTCCTTTAGCAAGTCGGTCCCCCCTCTTAGGGGGACTATAAGGTTTACCTTCTTCAAAATGTAAGTATAAAATAATTATATTAATTTTGACATATGTAAATTTAAAATGCATTATGTTTTACTACTGACCAACACATCCCACTGTTTCCACCTGGGGGGAGTCCTCATTCGAAAATCTGGCCCAAGGGGGAGCTTAAAAGAGATACAAACTTCCGGGAATTTTTCTCTTTTTTTTTTCTTATTTCTGTTTGTGTTCAGCACATATCCGCTGCTAAAAACAACTGCAAAAGTCTAAAACGTATTTTTGTTGCAGGAGGAATAATCAGGAGAAAGGACCGGAGAAAACACAAGAATTAACACAAGCCTGGAAAATACAAGATTAAAATGATTCAAAAGGATAATGTGTGTTTTATGGTGCTGAAAAGGATTTACACTCACTACAAGCAGTTTTCAAAAAGTCTTCTAATGCCATTTAAGGGGGAGAGTCTGAATTAGCAATCCGGGGCACTTTGTTTTGGTGGCGGACTTTCTGGCGATGGTCTACTTATTCACTTTTACTATTAATTTTCAACCACCCACAAATCCAAATGATATTTTCCAGTTGTCCTTACTTATCCACATTACCCCGTCCCCCAAACCTTTCTTTAAAGCAATAAAAAAAACTTGTAAGAACAACACTCACAAACATTTGCTGTAGAGGTACGCCAAAATAGATGAGCCATTTCACGATTGAATGAAATCTGGGGCGAGATTTTCAAGTAAAAGTGCACTGAAATATAAGAAGGATAAGGCATTTGACCGGACTACCCTCTTAATAGCGTCTGCGCCCACATTTAATCGCGGGAGGAGATGGATAACCGTATCTTCTGCTGACTGATCTAACCAACGTTTTATGATTCCATTAACGTCACAAACATGATTGCCATGTGGTTTTTTTTTATTGATTCTCTCCACAATATATATGTACAATACAAGGTCAATAAAGAAATACGAAAATAAAAACTATTAATAACCTATGGTTATGAAATATTATTTTTGACCTCATTTGACCACCTTAAGTTATAATTTAGAATTAAACACTGGAATAATTCCAGCGACCATTGTCGGAAGCAATCATATCAGCCAATGCGGCGTACGATTCAGTTGGTATGTCATTTTCTTACTGAGTTCTGGATCATTTAGGCAAAGTGTTTTTTAAGGAAAAACGAAAATGAACCTTGTAACGATTAAATTCTGAACAAATAGGGACACGTTTTAACGGCATCAAAGTTTTATGTCCAGTCCATTCCAGTTCTATTTCATTGAGTTTATCATCGCAATGGCGTGGTGGATGTTGGCGCCACGGTTGATAACGCATTTTTTGACCTCAGTTCAACATTAAGTTAATTCGTAGTGATTATGAATGGGAGGAACATGGTAAAATACCGACAACAGGTATAAGGAAGCAATTTAAGAAACTCCTTCAAATTGGCAATGTAAACTTCAGCTGCTGAATTTAGAGAGAAATATGGACGTCTCGCTAATACTGACCAATTGGGTCTAAAAGGCAATTTGGTAACATCACAAATTGCACAAGGCGTTTTCTTTTAAAAGCTCCCATGCGATCGCATTCAAAGTCTTAGCTCCCGTCTGTGTAAAATTCGATCCAGATTACGTGTCACTTTGTCTTCACATAATTAAAAGTCTTCGATAGAGAGGAATTTTAAAAAGGGTACTGTTATAACAGTTTGAGATGACTGAAATTCCACCAAACAAGCAAAAGTAAAGCTTCCGCGTTGATCTGATTTCGGACAAGATACATGCCCGAATGTTTCTATCAGCACCACTATTTAGCTTTTTCCTAGCTGATTCACAACGTGCTTTACAGCCCGTGGTTAGTAGAAGACAATTTCAGACCCTGAGGAACCACATCGACTTATACATACTTGACCACGGTTATAACAACCACATCAATCAATCGTACATTATTAGCATATTCAGTGGTCTGGAAGGTTTCAAGTGGAAACATAGTTTCGAAAAGGAGTCGAATAAGAAAAACTCTTGAATATTTAGAAATCCAGATCTGCCTCTGAAGAGATATTTATTTTCCGTGCATAGCAATTTTCTCTTCAGTTCATTCCAGCTAAAATCCTAAATAATTCTAGCTTATGCATGATAGATGGCCAGCTACAGGAGTCCATTCCCAGCCAGCTGTTGTTTCCTTTGAAACACGGCTACAGGTTTCTCTTCCTTAGCTAGAGGAGGCTAAGGTCGTGGTTAACTGAAAAACCAGCCTTAGTTTACCTCTTTATTTTACCATCATAAGTCAATTCGTTCTCACTGGAAACTTTTCAGTGGTCAATAGTGAGGACTGCTTGAAAGGAAAACTTTATTGGTTTCTTTTTATTTCAATAAGGAACAGGGTGTCATTGCAACTTTAAAACGTCTTATAGAGAGTGGGATCTTCCAAACTTTGTTGTAATCCCAAACTAAGCTTGTGATGAAAACGGCATAACGTTGGCTGCCAAGTGAAGGTTGGGCGCCCATTTAATCTCGGGAGGAAATAGAGATTCGTATATTCCGTCTACTGATCTACATCAGTTCTACGTTTCTAAGCGCATCAAACCTTTCAACGCTTTTATGTTTCCCTTAACCTCTCCTTACTGTAAACATGTCTATCGCCATGTAGTTTTAAAGCCTGTGGTTACTGAAATATGATTTTTGACCTTATTTGACCGCCTTAAGTTATACTTTAGAATTAAAAACGGGAATGATTCCAGCGACCACATATCGTCGGGAGCAATCAGAATAATCAATGCGGCGTACGGCTCATTTGGTATTTCATTTCAGTTTAGTTATGGAGTCATTTATAAAAACAAAGACTGATTTTAAAGGAAAAACGAAACGGCAGAACCTTATGACGGACTGAAAAATCCAGCACAATTAGAGAAATCTACTTCTTAACCGCATCTATGTTTTCTCCTAAGTGCATCCCAGCTGAAATGCCTCACTGAGTCTATCATTCCTCTCGGCAAAGCCAAGGTATGATAGGTAGCTTGTTAAAATTATCGTTTGAAGAAACGATTTCTCTATACGTAGTGGATGTTAATACCATGGTTGATTACACATAGTTTTTAACCTCATTTCACCATAGGTTAACTGATTCGTTGAGATTGTGAATGCGAGGAAAGTAGTATTATGGGCTACTATAGACCCAAAAACTGTCAAAAATTTCAACCAATCAGAAGCCAGAACGAGCTGTCAATCAACTCGTCAAACTCGGAATGGACCAATCAGAGAAGAGCATCGCTGCATCACGTGACCGAGACGGGAAAAGGAGTCTTAGAGTGGACTACAAGGAACACACACTGTTTGGATGGAATGAATTTAATGATATTGTTGAAAAAAAGAGAAAGAGAGACCTCGGTAGGATTCGAAATTGCAACCCCCTGATCCGTAGTCAGATGCCTTATCCATTGGGCCACAGGGTCTACGGCAATGAGCAAACACGTGAAATCAGTTTGCAACCTGTTTAATGACACATGTATAAGTTTTTTTACATTTGATTTTCATTCACTTGGTTGGCGTGGCACTCCGTGTTGGTAGGCGTGGCGGATGCCGCGGCCTCGTCCTCGGGTTTGCCCGAAGCGCTGTTCGGCTCTGCCTGGTTGACCCGGGAGAGAGATTACCAGATGCCGTTGCAAGTCTTAGGCCTGTGATGCTAGGCGTTGGCCGCGGCGTGGAGGTGGATGGTCTGTTCTCGGGTTAAGTGCGGGCCAAATTGGGAAGTGGGTGTGCAGTCGAGTGTGGAACCTGGGGCAGCGGAAGTGATCTGGTGTGACCCGGATGAAGCGTACCACGTGTCTGTACAAACAAGTGTGGTGCAGGGCCACGGAACAGTACGGCAAACGTTCGGTGCAGACGAAGTGGCCGTCGATGTCATGGGACTGGCATATGTGACACGGGTCGTTGGTGTGGTTTAACAAGTAACCCGACTGTCGGCAATGGGGGCAGGCCCACTCTTACCATGGCATGCGACGGTCGTTGAGGGACTGCAGCCACTGGTAAATACAAGGCAGATGCTGGCTGACGTTGCAGCAGAGGGCTCGGTGGGGCAACTCATTCGTGTCGTCATGGTACAGGGGCATGCAAATGACGCACGGGTCGGTACCCACTTTGTCTGAAAGCACATGATCACTGATTCATTGCGACGTCGCGCCATGATGAATGTGAGCCGTGGGAGTGAGGGCGGATTGTTATATGAGATGCTGAGGGACCAATGGGAGAGGGTGGGAGGGGTGTTATGTGACAGGTGAGAGAGGGAGGGGGACCCCCATCGCCCCGGTGGATGACGTCATCCTGAATGGTGATTGGTGGATGCGTGGTTTGTGAAAGGGAGTCGCGGGCACGTGGGTTCATTGTTCATCATGTCGTTGCGTCGGAGCAAGTCCATTGACTTTTGCGCGGGACACCTGTGTGATTTGCATGGACATTTTGTACAGTGAGAAAAACGGGTGGTCGGGAGCGAGCCGGTTCACATCGAAAAGACGACAATGGTGAGGCGTTGCTGTGGATTTTACGTGCACAAGCAGTGCCTGTATCTGTGGTGTAGGAGGCAATACCAACAACAAGTGCCTCATCAATACTGGGCGTGCCCCATTGCCGCAGCCCCTGGACCCGACCCACAAGATCAACGTGCGGTGAAGAAGACACCCCGGGTTTTTTAACCCCCACCTTAAATCTGTCAAGAGTCATGACCAACACTATGATACTGTGTTTTTAATGCTTGGCAGTCAAACGAGTGACACGGTCTTGATTGAAAAAGACATGTCTCTGGGTAATCCGCATTGAGCGCGCATCCATTGAATAAAATGATAACATTCCACTTTAGGGCAGTGGCGTTTGGGGGCTTTAACGTGGTGTCCACAAGAGGCCGCGGTGCTTAGGCGTGTCATGTCGTCGAACTTGGGGCAACCGAAGGCCTCTAGGTCTAATCTGGGCAGACCCATCTCCCTGAATAAGTCTTGTTCCACTCGAACGCCCTTGTAAGCCACGACGGGGCGCTGGCTGCCAATGGCTGGTGGAATGTTCGTCGTAGAGGGCTTTGAGGTGTTTGCGTAGGTCCTCCGAGGGGTAGGCGAGTTCGGCGAGGGCGGGGCGGAAGGGTAACCCATGCACCTGTCGGATGACTTGCCATATCTGGCGTTCTTGCGCGGAGGTCACGTCCTTCATTGTAAGTCGTGACTGCAATGATGCGAACCGCAGGCTTGTCCGTGGTGATCGCACTATCCCATTTCTCTGACCAGGAAACGATCCGGTAGTACAAAATCCTCCAAATCGATGCAAAGGCAGACTTTGTTCATGACGGTCGCATTGGTCATGCTGGGAGGCTTGAAAGAGGTATTTGAGTTCGTCCATCGCTCTGGGATACAGGTAAAGCTGTCTGGCGCCCACGATGGGACTCCGGTGGGACAAGGTGGGTGAAATGACAGTAGAATGAAGAAAATCGTATTGGGGCGAGTATTTGTACCAGCGATTGAAGGTGACGTCATAGAAGAACAAACGTTTACCCAATCGTTTGGCTACAGCCACGCTCCACCCGGTGCCACCTTCCACGGCGGAGGTCTCGTGCAGGGGTACCTCAGGAAGGGTCTTGGCGGGGTGGAAACGACCGAAGGCAAACACGGTGTCGACTTCTTTGACGATGTGATAATTGCGCGCCAGGAGATCCTCGGTGTAGGGGTTGGCCAAGGTTTTTCCCAGTGCTTGGGCCACGGCGCGTACGTGCGGCAGAGCTTTGGCCATGGCCGATGGGTGGAGAGGTTGAATGCCCTGGTGTATCCGGGGATGCAGGGGTCCGATGATCACGCGACAGGGCAGGCCGCGTTGCAGGGCTAAATGTTCTGCCAAGGTGTCGGTGACTGCGGCGCCGCCGGTGATGATGTGGATGGGCATGCTGCGAAAAATGGCACGACACTGGATGGAAGAACTCTTTTTTATTTGTCACGTGGATCAATCAAAAAGAGGTAAAGGTCTGGCGTGATCAAGCACGTATACGGTCTGAGAGGACGGGAAAGTTCTTGGGCGGTGCGCCCGCCAAACACTCGTGCACCCTCTTGTGGGGTAGTAGCATGCGATCGACCTTGAAGCGGTGCATGGAAAGCAAAGGGGGTGACCTGGGAGGCTGCCAGGTGGGTCTGGGTGGCTTGGGATGTTCCCAAGTGGGTCTGGGTAGTGGAATGGGTGAGGTAAGCGTTCATTTGATGGCCGCGGCTGTCCATTTCTTGCAGGATGCGTGAGGACCAAGGCATGTCCAACCACTGAAAGAAGGAACAAATCCTTTTGGCACAGGCCAGGAACATGCGGCCCGGATTGTTCTAGGAGTGACTGGTGGTTAGCCGCAGGCGTTGATTGCACCAACAGTGCTGGTTGGGCAGCGTCTTGCCATCTCCGAAGTGGAGGTCGGGGTGACGTTGCTGACGAATGCTTTGCAAATACATGGGAGCCTACTCCTGAGACGTGAAGATCACGCAGTCGGGTAGGGCTCCACCGTAGGGCAGAATCTTTACGCGACTGCATCGGACGTAGGGCCAATCGTTTTTGGAGGTGAGGTACTCCAAGGGACACCCGTGAAAAGGACACAAGGGTGTGGTATTCACTTCTTCTTCGTAGGAGGGGAGCTCGGCCATTAATTGGCGAGGAATGTCGGGAGCTGATGCGCGATGCGTACGGGTATGACACGCACGAGGACAAATTGTATTGGCAGCCCGATGGCTGCGCGCTTTGCAAACGGTACAAACTACCCGGAGGAAATGGCGGACTCGGACACGTCGGACGATATGGTGCTCTCGTCGGACGACGAGGAGGAGGAGCCCAAGGACTCTGACTGGAGCCTGTCAACCATTGATTCCCAAAAAGTGATGTAAAAATGTAAATAAAGAGAGTTACGAAGGGTGTGTTTTGCCTGATGTCCAAGCGGAGAGTCAAAAAGAAGACCAGTGCGGTCTTGGCGGCCGAATACGACTCCCCGACGGGAGTGGGAAGTCTGGGTGGAGTGCGTCGGTTTGCCGAGGCCAAGACGATTTCGTTGCGCAGAGCGCGAGATGTCTTGGAAGGGGTGTGCAGTTACACCTCGCATCGGCCGGGACGTGTCCGATTTCCCACCCTGCCCGTGTTGGTGTTTGACCGCGATCAACAGCTGGTGGCCGATTTGATAGAAGTCCAAAAATTGGCCAGCGTCAACAAGGGCCAACGGTATCTGTTGGCTGTGATCGACGTGCTGTCCAAGTACGCGTGGGTGGAACCGGCGAAGCCCAAGACGGGACCGGCCGTCAGCAACGCCTTTGTGATCATTCTGAGACGCGCCCAGGGACGTCCACCCCATCGGTTGCAAACGGATGCGGGCAAAGAGTTTTACAATCGGAGTTTTCAGGCGTTGTTGAAACTTTGGGGCATTGCTCACTTTTCCACCAGAGGGAATACCAAGGTGACGGTGGCCGAATGGTTTAACCGCACGTTCAAAGATCTATTGTACCGCTACTTCACGGCTCAAGGGTCGTACAAGTACTTGGAAGCGTTACAGGATTTGGTCAAGGGGTACAATGCATCGCAGAATCGGGATGGCGCCCCATGAAGTCACAGCGGGCAACGGGCGGCGGTGTGGGAACGCTTGTATGCGGATCGACTGCGTGCCAAGCCCCGGCGGCGCGCCAAGGCACCTGCCCTGCCGGTGGGGACGCGCGTCCGTTTGAACAAGAAGCACCGAGTGTTTCAAAAGAGCTACCTGCCGGGCTGGACGGAGGAGGTGTTTGTGGTGCGTCGACTGGTGCCGGGGTTCGTGCCCAGTTATCGGCTGCAAGAATGGGATGGTACGCCGGTGGAGAACACGTTTTACCAACAGGACCTGAAACGCGTGAACATGACCGATGAGCCCTTGTTTCGAGTGGAGAAGATTTTGCAGAGGAAGAGACGACGTATAAAAGTCAGGTGGTTGGGGTGGCCTGCCAAATACGACAGTTGGATAGACAAGGGCATGCCCATGAGATGGGGTTGCTTTCGATCCAACCATGGTCGTTTAATTCACGATCACAGCGGTCTTCCCTTCGGTGTTTTCTCTTTTCCCAGGTCGTCATTGATCCCCTGATACGCCTAGCCAGCCTCGATCCCACCCAAGAGCTGATTGTCAGACGCCTGCGCTTCTTCACTTGCGATCGATGGTTGATTTTAAAAACAAACATTGTAACCACCACACCATTCGTTACTGTTATGTCACGCATGTAGATTATTAAATGCCTCTCATCTCCTTCCCTTTGCCTTGTTTTTTCCGCAGACTTTCATTGATCCCATGCTGCAATTCAACTGCGCTCACCCCACCCAAGACAGAATCGTCATATGCCCCCACTTCTTTGCCTGCGGTCGCTGGCTATACGTACCCCACCGCCACGCCATGCGCCATATCCTCCAATTCAATTGACTGCCTGTTCTCTCCGCAGATGTTCATTGCTCCCATGGTCTGTTGGTCCTATGTGCGCCCCGCCACCAAAGGGTACACAGTCAACCCAGCCAAAGTCATGATCATCATCTGCCCTCACTTCAGCCACTGCGGTCAACACATGCGTGCACGCAGTACCTACGCTTTGCACCATTTATGTGATTAAAGGTGGTAAAATGTCATTTTTCCTCGGTATGTTTCAGATCTTGCCCCACACCCTCCTCTGTTCAGCCATATATCCCAGTACTGGGAACGAGTGGGTCACACTTGCCTCCATCTCCCCACCCGCTTCTTTGACCAAGAGATTGACTACTTCCATTCCTTTCCTAATGTCTAGCGGACCATTGTCACAGACTCCCCACGCACCCCTGGGTAGTAAGAGTAATCTGCGCACATGGTGTGCGAACTGGGTTGCTGTTATGCAGACATTGCGACACTCGCACCATCTACGCATGCAAGACAAACTCCGGTCACAATCATCGCTTCCAATAAACATGTTTCGCTTACTTTCCAGTGTTGAACAGACGTCCAGTATGTATTCCCCACGCATCCCGACGCCGGTGTGACCATTTGCGAACACTTCAAACGCTAGTGGGTTCAACAACGTTTCCTGCGCTGTCATCATTGCAACCACTTCACTTTGTTATCCGCTTGTCGGTGATGCATCTTACGACCACAGACTTTCCATTGCAAATATTGTATATTACGCATTTGATGGACGTTGACCCACCATTAAACAATTCCTTTTTCATTTCAGCGTTTGGTGACTGTCTCCGGGGGTCTGACCACCGTCGCCCTACCCATTTTTTTTCAAAAACCCGTTCTACCGCACCGATACCATCTTCAACCAGATACATACATACATACATACATACATACATATTCGTTTTGATAAGGCAGGTCGGTCTGAGGCAACCCGAGGGCTGGTTTAGACCTGTCATAAAATCTTAACCACGTAAAAATACCTAGCAAAATTTATAATCTTAAAATCTTTAAAAATTTCAAATGATAATAAAAGTTTGAGACGAAGCTAACCTAAAACGAAAGACAATCTAAAAACAAAGTATTAAGAAAAGCTAAAAGCATAAAAAGTCAGGCTCTTTCGATTTAATTAAACAAGCCTCTTCCTCGAATTGTATTTTGTCCAATATTCTTGAGGCATTTTTAAGTCTTCCTTTAAAAAGGTGGTAAGACGTTGACTCCCTGATTGCTTTGGGTATTAAATTCCATTCGATGGGGCCCCTGTACCTCACGCTGTTTCTTCCAAAGTTTCTGCTATAACGCACTTGCGAGAAGTCTTTGGCGTGTCTTAAGTTATAATTATTGGCATCTTTAGGGGTTACAAGTAAAACTACAATTTGCTCAGGTAGGTTGTTGTTGTACACCTGGTACATAATGGAGGCAAGCCTACGCTTGTAGATATAGTTCAATGACATTTAACCAGAAAACGAACTTTCATTTTCCAGATGACCACCCATGACAAGCTCAAGTTCAAGGAAGAATACTGGCTAGCTGTACACTGTCCGTATTGCTCCCTGACCATTCACATTTCCTGTTTGACCCGCTTATGCCAATGCCGCCGAAGCTGCCCTCTACCGCGACTATATGATTCCAGCACGTTTCGCTTGCGCCACTTGCCGACCTCACTCACATCCACCGTCTCCATCCTCAAACCTATCGTTTTCATATTTTTCCTCCTTATTTCAATCATTTGAGTGACATGTCCAAACCACTTTATGTACAATGATTAAACATTCCTTTTTTTCGTTTCAGTGTTTGGTAACTGTCTCCGGGGGTCTGCTCAGTCTCGTTCTGCCCTCCTATTTCAAACATCCCTTTTATTACGACAGTCGCACCTACGCCATGCAAGCCAGCTACGTCCAATTCAGGGAGCAGTACACCCGATCTCTTCGCTGTCGCCATTGCGTTCTGACCATTCACCTCTCTTGTTTAGTGGACTACGTAGATGCAACGCCTTTGGCCGAAGACAATGAATTCTGTCTCCCCATCCGTTTCGCCTGTCCAGAATGCCAACCACGGATCCAGACCGGTCTCCATTTGCCTGACCACCATTTTAATTCGTTTTATTAAACCTATTTATTCAATCCAAACAGTGTGTGTTCCTTTTCCCGCCCCGGTCACGTGATTGAGAACCCCTTTCAATGCAGCGCATGCTCTTCTCTGGTTGGTCCATTCATGTTTGATGAGTTTGATTGACAGCTTGTTCTGGCTTCTGATTGGTTGACAGTTTTTTGGGTCTATAGTAGCCCATACTACTACTGAGGAACTTGGTTAAGTATCGACGACAGCTGCAAGGAAGTAATTTAACAAACTAATCGAAATTGGCACTATAACCTTCTGCTGCTGAATTTAGAGGAAAACGTGGTCGTCTCGCTAATGCAGAACAACTGGATCTAAACTTAAACGGGGTACATGTAACATTGCAAAGTGCATCAGGCGTTTAGCGCAATTAGAGAAACCTACTTCTTAACCACATCAATGTTTTCTCCTAAGTGCATGCCAGCCAAGCTGCTTCACTGAGTCTATTGTTCTCGGTAGCTTATGATAGCTACAATCTTGGACACAATAAATGGAACATTTGAACCATCCCTCCCCCCCCCCCTATTTCAATGATGCCAAAAAGGCGCGTTTTGCTCTTCGCGCGCCTTCATCATTGCTTGGGGGGGGGGGGGATGGGGGTTAATTAGTCCATTTTATTCCGTCCAAGATTGATCTTGGACACAATAAATGGAACATTTGAACCACCCCTCCCCCCCCATTTCAATGATGCCAAAATGGCGCGGTTTGCTCTTCGCGCGCCTTCATCATTGCTTAGGGGGGGATGGGGGTTAATTAGTCCATTTTATTCCGTCCAAGATTGTAGCTTGTTAACATTATCTTTTGAAGAACTGAACTATTCGTTCTCTATACGTAGTGGATGTTAATTAATACCATGGTTGATTACACATAGTTTTTAACCTTATTTCAAGTTAATTCGTTGAGATTGTGAATGCGAGCAACATGGTTGAATACCGACGACAGTTATCAGGGAAGTAACTTAAAGAATCCTCGGAATTGATACTATTAACTTAAGCTGCTGAATAGGCCATTTCCGAATTGCCTTTGGCCTCTTTTTCAAGGCGAGGCCTGGTGCACAACCATTCACATGAAAATGAGTTTAATTTGCATGTGAATTAAAACTAATTTTCATATGAAAGAATGAGCACCAGGACTCGCTTTGAAAAAGAGGTCAAAGGTAATTCGGAAATGGCCTATTTAGAGGAAAATATGGTCGTCTCACTAATGGGTGGCGTAAAAAATTGCTCAGATGCATGTTATAGGGTGTAGTCAGATTTGTCAGGAAGAAGCTTACATGATCAGAGCAGCTTTTCAGTGCCCTATAAAGAAGTGAACTTTCCCCTTTGTGCTTATCTAACGTTACCACATGGCATCAGTTGAGATTTGTTTCGCGCATTTATTCTATACGAGTTAGTAGTTGCATATGCAGAACAACTGGGTCTAAAAGGCAACTTGATGATATCGCATGAGGCATATTCTTTTAACCGCCTCATGTCTGTTTGTTTAAAATTCGATCCAGTTTACATGCCACTTCAGTTGTCTTCACATAATTAAATGTGTTCGGTAGAGAGGAATTTTCAAAAGGGTACTGTAATAACAGTTTATGATGACTGAAATTCCACCAAACAAGCAAATTTAAGTAAAGCTTCCGCGGTCTTCCGCGTCGATCTGATTTCGAACAAGAAGAGCTCAGCACCTCTGTTACGGCTTGTAGTGCATCCGTCCAAACCTATGACGGTTTTCATGATTCTCTCAGCCAATTCACAGCGTGGTTTACAGCCCGTGGTTAACAAAAGACAATTTCTGACGTTGCGGAACCACATTGGCTTATATACTTGACCACGGTCGTAGCAATCACATCAATCAATCGTACATTATTAACATTAGTATATTCAGTGGTAGGAAGGTTGACGTGGTAAAAAATTTTCCAAATTAAAATAATCGAATAAGAAAAGCTTTTAATTATATAGAAATCTTCTTCTTCCTTGGTAGAGATATATGTTTTCTTTGTATAATAATTTTAAATTTATTCCACGACTGAAATGCTTTTACTGTTGAGAAGACGTAAAGTGAATTCGCGTTGTTTTGAACTCAGTTGATCGCGACATTTCTAACTCGCTAAAATTCAGTTTAGTTGTAGGCGAATTCTCCTGCAGTCGGGTTCTTACTGTTTGGTTCCAAGTTGAAAGTTTATCCTGTTTTGTTTAAGTCCTCCTTCAAACGCGTAATTAGGAAATCTCACGTGGTAGTCCGCGTACAGTAGTGACGCAAACAAAAAGTGACATCCAGGTGAAAAGCTATTACTCAGCTTACTGAATCTACTGCTTTTTTGACGTCCTTGCTGCGCATCTTAAAGGAGCACGGTCACGATATTTTGGGTTATTATTGCAGAGATAAAGAATGCATTTAAATAATGCGAAACAGTTACTGAATAACACATTTTCAGAGAAGATAAGCACCAAAGAGACAAGAATAAATGCAAATATGGCGAGAATGGTGAAGGATGGAGAAGATTGAAACGTGGATAACAAATAACATTTTTAAAAAATCATTGCATAGCATTTATGTCCAGCCCATTTTCTCAGTACTCAGATAATAATCAAATGCGCTTTACAACACTTTTTGGGGACTTACCCTGAGATTGCTTATAGGGAAAATTGCTCCTTCGCCAAAAATTGCTCCTTCGCTCCTTCGCAGCTCCACAGATGCCTTCTTTAGTGAAACATTTCCAGCAGCTCAAAGCTAAATGGCTACTCTCAAAACAATTTTTTTTTATTTAAAAAATTGTAGCTGGAGGCGATTTTAAGACTTTTGGTAGGGAATGAATGATTTTGATCAGTATCAATCGCATCATGGTCTTCAGGTGACAAGTTTACGCGCTTATTTAACCACACTTAAAAGTACGCCAGCGCTGGTTTTTAAAGCCTAAATAATCGGTTGAGACGTTTCAATATATATATATATTCGTTACAAGTACACGAAATAACAATAATAGAGTCTCTGCGAAAAGATATTTGGTGATATTATTCCGTGGTTAAAACTTAATCGCTATGGTAGAGAACGAATGATTTTAATCGGTATCACACCATGGTCTTCTGGTGACAAGTTCACGCGTTGATTTAACCACGCTAAAAAGTACGCCAGCGCTGGCATTTAAAACCTAAATAATCGGTTGAAACGTTTCAGAATTAATATTTTCGCTACAAATATACGAAATAACAATGATAGAGTCCTTGCGAATAGATATTTGGTGATATTATACCATGGTTAAAACGCACGTATTTTGAGCCCTGTTTAATCTTTTCAACCATGGTTAAGTGCCACTTTTTGACTCGTTTCATATCTGTCGATTGAGCTGGTCACATGTAGCATAGCCTCTTACACCAACAAGGCATGCTAACAGTGAACAGTCCTGTTCTGTTTTCATAATTTCATCTGGAGACATGTGATAAGAGTAACAAAATATTCAATACTTCTACTCATGAAACGAATGGATAAGCTTACGTATGTCAGGGCAAAAAGGTTAACACGACAAGAATAAACAACCTTACCAACAACTTGTGGAAGGCTGCCAGCTGAATAGCACTGTAGGGAACAAGCCGCAGACAGGAGATGCCATTACCCTTCCAGAAAGCTTTCAGCCCCTCACTCTGATAAATTCGACTGAAAGATCTGGTAAAACCGGAGCGCAATTCAGGAGTTCCAACTTGAGCCAACACTTTGACCACTTCAAGAGGAGACGTGACAGTTCTCGAGAGAACTCCGGCAATTCCCCCACATAAGAGGCTCTGCAACAGCGTCAACCTTTCATCTTCTGCAGGTTTTACCATTATAGTAATTAAGATCTCTTTTACAGTGCTTCACATCTTTCCCTGTAGTTTCGTGCAAAACATCACAATTCGACAGCCATCTTTGTTTATTAGTGGCGTGAGACAATGGTAACTAGGGTCCAGGTTTCTTCCGCTCCGGGCAACGTCACGCGATCTCAAAAATGCTGGAATGCCGGCAGTCCCCCTGAAGTTCACACAGCATAGACAAGCGCTGAATATTTCATAACCCCCTGGAGACTTTGGCTAGTGCACCATGTACCAAGTCCGTTGTCAGTCTATTGTTTTCTTCCATTGTGTTTTGTTTATTGTATCGTTCTGGTGTATTGTTTCTCCATTGTTGTGTGCTTGTGATGTGCGGGGAGTCTCCGCCTGAAAGGGGTACCTTTTTCACGTTTCAGGTATTTGAAAGGGTTAGGGATTTCACGAGTCGAAGTATATGAAAGGGTAGAGGAATCTGTCATTTAGGTATTAAAAGGGTACCTTATGACTGTCCTGTTTTAATTTATTGAACGCTACATGAAAATGACAAGAAGACGTCTTGTTTTAGGTATACGAAAGGGGTACCATTTCTCAATGGAAGGTATATGAAAGGGGTACATTTTCTGTCAAAAATGGTATATAAAAGGGTAAGGAGTCGGACATTGGGCGGAGCCTCCCTGTGTTAAATTTTTCTTAGTACTCCCTCCCCGGGGGAGGGGGGGGGTGATTAGTAAGTAGAAAATAAATCGTTTATATGAAATATTGTGGACTATCAAACAGTGAAAATTCTAAACATTTCCGTGCCGCAGTTACTAAATGCCATCTTGCTAAAAATTTTAGTTGTCACTATTACCGTTACGTCCACACCACAGGGCGACCGATGCAAATTGCGCTCTAGCCTACGTGTAGCCGTACCCAGCCCCCGAAGAAAAACGTATTTCCTCGGGGTTGGGTACGGCTACACGTAGGCTAGAGCGTAATTTGCATTGCAGATTTGGTGTGGCTTATTCCTTGTGGAATATTGCCATTCACCCGTAAACTGGGGAATTGTTGTTTGTATAATAATAATAATATAATAATATATCACATTTATATTGCGCATTTTCTATGCAATATTCAAATGCGCATTACAACACTGGCCGGGGACTTTGCCAGACTGCTTATAACGCAGTTTACAATTAATGAAGATGAGTTATGAGTGCCCCCGTAGTGTAAATATCAAATTAAGACAGACACTAGGGGTGGTCACTGCCAGAGTTTTGTTGCGTCCCTAGTGGTTCTTTTACGTCCCACAGAATCAGAGAATTATGAAGAGTTGTGAGACGGGGCCTACGGTTTATCGTCCTTATCCGAGAAGACTAGAAAGTCTAACCGTTTGTAGATGTCATTACAAAGGCAGCATTTTCTCCTCAATTATTTAAAGACCCTGAGTGTTGGTCCGGCCGGGGTTCGAACCCACGACCTCCCGCACGGTAGTCCGGTGCTCTACCACTGAGCTAACCGGTCGGCGGTTGTATGTGCTATATACAAAAATATGCAGACTAGAAAGAGCTGTGAATATTCAGAGAATTAAGGTCCACAACTGGCAAGGCATGAAGTGTCAACAGTATTTTAAAAATAGGGAGAATTTCGCAGTTTTGTAGTAGATCATGGCTTTTTGAGTGTCAACAAGTTAAGACAGAACTCAGCAATGCTCTTAAGCATATTTTTAATGAGAATATATACATTTGCAATGCGATGAGATTTCCTCTTATCTTGTATTTATGTCACTGTCCGATTTAAGGTTTTTCACAATGGATCCTTTCCATAAGGCTGCCAGATGTAATTTACCAGTCCGCAGAGTTGAGCAGGTTGAACACACAAATAAATATCATGCCTGTTTAGTCATCAAAACGCCAGCTAACATACAGCTCCTTAAACTTGTCAAACCCAGCCAAGACACCAGCCCCAGCCATTCCACGCAGGATGTTAGCTCCGGCACCCTTCATCAAGGACATGGCACCCTCATTTTTCAAGATCTGGATTGTGCAGTCGATGGAACCCTTGTACTTCACTGCCTGGCCAGACGTCATCATCATACGTCGGCGAATGGTGTCAATTGGGTAAGAGGCAAGACCAGATGTGACAGTCACTGCGTAGCCCAGAATGAAGGACAGTATCAAGGAGGCATCGTCACCCAAGAGCAGTGGCTTCAAAGTGTCATACAGCCCAAAGTAGAAGCCACGGTACACGACAATACCAACGCAGGAGATAACAAAGCCTCGGTAGAGCCCAACAATGCCATCACTTGCCAGGGTCTTGCGGTAGACATCAATGAGGCCATTGAACTGGCGCTCTGCACCTTTACCAGAAGACTTAGCGTCATTGGCCAGCCGGGTTCGTGCGTAGTCCAGCGAGTAAACAAAAAGTAAGGACATAGCTCCTGCAGCTCCGCCGGAGGCAATGTTCTTGGAGAATTTGGTGGCATAACTATCAGTCTTCTTTGGTTTGAAGACAGCCTTGATTTGATCCTTGAAAGCAAAGTTCAGAGCCTGGGTTGGGAAATATCTGATGCAGTTGGCCAGATTGCCTGGAAATTATAAATGAGAACATGTCATTGTGTTTTCCATTGAACAATCTAAGAGACAGCTAAATTTTACAACCATATCTTAAGATCACAGCTTTTTAATCAATTCCTGTAAACTTCTGTTGTCCAGTTCAATATATTGCAAGTAGTGAAATTAACACACATCACAATTTACTAAAAAATTATCAGTAATTTGATTGAATGTTGATTATCTGGGATTTAATCTTATTTGACCACACTGTGCTGTATGCGATACTAGGGGCTCCAGAATAGTTAACAATTATTCACCGAAGTGGAAGTGAATAGCGATAGATATAGTAAATATCCACTACTTTCTCCGACACTGAGGTGAATAATTGTTTTAGTATATACCACACAAGCTGAATAACTAGCGGACCAAAATATTACTTTATGTGTGACAATATACCGACAAGCGGTAGGAAATTTTAAAATCCAGCGCGCCGGCTGCGGTACTTCGCTAATCACCTCCAAGTTAACCAATCAGAGAGTGTGAAAAGCAGTATTCACTTGTGTGGTATATACTAATGACAGGTATATCAAGGAGCTTCTATAAATTCAAGCAAGCGGAGAGTACTTTACAAGTGAAACAGAAATTATACATAAAGCTGAGAGCAATAGTTACCCCTCCAGAAGGATGCAAATCCTTCTGCTTTGTATGTCCTCAAGGTACAATCAATGACCCCCTTGTATGGTGAATCAAGTCGGCCAGCCTTGATCATTTCATCCTGGTTTTGTACAAGAAGCTTCACTCGCTCAATAGGAGCTGCAGCGGTCTTGGAGATGATAGCAGCAGCGCCACTCAAACCAAAGTTCTCCACAAAGTGAAGTTTTTTCTGCTGTGCAGCAGGCATCTAAAAGAAATAAAATACAGAAAAAATTTCATTTACCGTAAAAGCTCTATTAACCCCCCCGCCTCTATTAAACCCCCCGCCTCTATTAAACCCCCCTCCTCTATTAAACCCCCCGCCTCTATTAAACCCCCCTCCTCTATTAAACCCCCCGCCTCTATTAAACCCCCCTCCTCTATTAAACCCCCGCCTCTATTAAACCCCCCTCCTCTATTAAACCCCCCTCCTCTATTAACCCCCCTCCTCTATTAAACCCCCCTCCTCTATTAACCCCCTCCTCTATTAAACCCCCCTCCTCTATTAACCCCCTCCTCTATTAAACCCCCCTCCTCTATTAACCCCCCTCCTCTATTAACCCCCTCCTCTATTAAACCCCCCTCCTCTATTAAACCCCCCTCCTCTATTAACCCCCCTCTCTATTAAACCCCCCTCCTCTATTAAACCCCCGCCTCTATTAAACCCCCTCCTCTATTAAACCCCCCGCCTCTATTAAGCTCCCCTCTCTAATAAGCCCCCCGTTTGGATGTCGGTTTTTGTAATAAGCCCCCCCCCCTCCCCCATCCCTAATAAGCCTCCCTACCCTTTTGGGACATAAAATTTTGTAATTAGTCCCCCATATTTCCTCTTGAGAAATCACCTTTATGTGGCCCAATTGGTTTGATTTAAGGAAATATACACTCAAACACGTAATGCTGTTGGCTGCTCTTTATTAGCTAATAAAATTTCACTGTAGCTGTTTGAGTTTTGTACCAATTTGAAAACTGTTTTGAGACGAAAACAGGGTGTTTAAGATTTGAAATAAGCCCCCTCCCCTCTCCCCCTCTCTAATAAGCCCCCTGTTAATGAGACCTGAAATTAAATAAGCCCCCTGGGGCTTAATATAACTTTTACGTTATGTTTTGATCAAAGCATCTGATCTGATGTGTTGTTCTAGACAAAAACCTTACATAAAAATTCCAGTTAAGCTGTCTACTTTCCCTTAACCAAAGAAACGTGTGCTTTTATTAAAGATCCAAGAAAGCCTAAGAAATCCCAACCACCGTCCGTGTTGATAATAATGTCACTTATGTTTTTATCATGTCAGGAGCCTGATCATGTATTTGTTCCTCTCAACTCGATTAGCCACGTGCTCTGATTTTTGGGTGGGACTGTCATTTTTTTTATAACATGTATTAGGAATAATAATTGTATCAGATAAATATTGTTGTTGTTGTTGTTAGTCAGTGGCAATTCACAGGGACCAAGGAATTGAAACTTATTTTTTTGTCCGAAATTACTGATTAGTCGTAATTTTACTTTGTTCTCTTAACAGCCGTGGTTCGTCTCAAACAAAATGTTATCTGCCGTCGAACACTCTCTCTGATCCGACGCGCGGGATGTACGACTTTGATTTTGCACCAACTGTCAAAATATTATACTTTCCCTGTCATCGCATCGGCACAGAAAAATTCGAAATATTGTCATGGTCAAACCTGTTTCATTATGCTTCCTTTTGCTCGGACGATTCTTGAAAGAAAAGGTAAAAGCTTGCCCATTAAACCGTTTGCACGTTGATTATCAGTGTTATAAACCGTAAAAGGGAGCAGGCGGTCTTTCAGTAACGTGGGGCGTTTTTCTTACACGTTGTACAATGCTGGTTTGGTATGTACTTACATTTTCGTTAAATCCGGTAAGTTGAACGAGATAAACTCTACGCTCTGCTGTATTGTAACGACAAGTCCGTGAGAGAGAACGAACGCGCGGAAAGTTCGCGATCAAACACTCCAAAAGTACGCAATTTTTGACGTCACTGAAGTAATTGGTCAATCAAGAAGTGAAATAACCCTAATAAGGTAATCTCTCGCGGGAAAAATAATTAGAATTTGTTAATTTATGAACATACAATTTTTATGAAGTGTTTTCTACGCAGCGAGAGTGGGTAGGGTCACTGGGGAGTGATTTCTGCCCGAAACCAAAAAAAGCGTATAATACCGTATTTCCTCGAATAAGCGCCCGGGTGATTATTTAAAAATTCGGAGAGGAAAATTAGAGGAGAGCGCTTATTAATTTGTTATTTCAACGAAATGTAACTTTATTTGGTTAATGCACCGACAAGAACCCTGAAAGCGCAAGGAGACAGAATAACTGGAAGTGAAGTAACGGAAAATAACTGTTCTCCTACATGTTCTGATGCCGGTGTAGTTGAAGCTTCAGTAAAAGATTATGAATACAGTGACAACAGAAATAGGTTTCCTTGAATCGCTACTTAAGAAAGTGAGGGGGGGGGGGGGGGAAGAAGCGCTTATTTGCTATTTTGGCCGAGGGGGTGGGCGCTTATTCGAGGAAATACGGTATTTGAGTCAGGTTTATCTGATGTCATTTTGCAAGGGGACCGGAAAACTACTGAATGGCTATTTCTTGGGTATGAAATTATTGCTGATATAAATCAGTCTAAGCTCCGGAATAGCATTATTCAATAACCCAGCTTTTTAAAAAACAAATAGGCCACGAAGCGCTCTGTGGGAAAGGAAGTCAAGTGGAAAAGAAGCCCGAATACGTTTAGTAGCGACGCAGTGAGATTTTGTAGTCTCTAATATTGGCGATAGATTGTGGGGCGCGAGAAACACACATGCGCACGCGAACTGGCGGAGACGCGACGCAAGGGCATCTTTATCTTTAATCTTTAATGAGTTTACTCCTAAAAACAGCATTAACTATACTAGAAGTTTAATTCAGCAATCCAACTTTTTGAAAAACAAATAGGCCACGAAGCGCTCTGCGGGAAAGGAAACCAAGTGGGAAAAGAAGCCAGAATACGTTTAGTAGCGATGCAGTCAGATTTCTGCGTCTCGATGTTTGGCGCTTATTTAACTATGACAACAGTCAGGACGAAGGTCCGACTGATTTACAAACAGTGGTAAATCTTGAGTGTGTGGCCATTCTCAAGGTGATGTTACTCACTCATTTTTAAGACTGGCATTCTCCACAACGACAGTTTAATGACCATCTTCATTTGATTGCTATAAACACAAATTAATGCACAATTGATATTCAACATAGACTCGTTGGAGCCGCTGAATTACAGAATCGGAATATATTCACATTTGATAAAAATAGTTAAATTGGTCACAATTTAAGCAAATGTTTGGACTGTTTCTTTCCTCGACAAAACCGCGGCCTTTTTGAGCGTCACTGGATTGTAACGCAATGCTTTATTACCAAATGTTGCGCGACGAGTTTCTCAACATCACCATGTGACTTGAATTCTCGTGCTGCGACCTGCGCATCACGATGGGTTACGTGTTCGTCGATAAAAGAAACCTGCGATATAATTGAAATAGCGATTTAGTTAACACCTTTAAAGACTGATTAATCCCCACGTTATATACAAGTAAATGTAAATAAAAATTAAAGCTTTGCGGTACACACGCTTACGCATCTGCTTGGTTTAGGAAAGGGAAGGGTTGCCAAGGGAACTCAGAGTCTGTCCACAATGATAAAATGCAACATCAATGTGGTGCTAGCAATGCACAAGATAGGCTGAGAAATCAGAAAGCAGACTGACTGAGTGGGGAGGGGGAATTCCTTTCTGTCGAGGTAAAAACCAACAACTGGCTATACAGTCCATGGAAGCTCTGCATGCCTGTATTCTCTCGATACTAGGGTCTAAAACTAAGCTGCAATCCAGTTACTTCAAACTCAAAGTATCCCAAACAACCCAACTTCCCAGTAATTTTTCTAACAAAGCTACGAATATACTACAACTTTTACATGTAAGTACGAGAGAAAATAAACTTGATTCCGATAAGTTATATATACGCCTAAAACGCAAACACTATATTGCACTCATATTATTTTTCTTCCTATGTCCACACTTTGTTGCAGTTAAATTTTACGCCAAAATTTGCTACTTCATACAAATTCACGTCGAAAGGACTCGAGCTTAAGGGTACGAATTCTGATTTAGTTTACTTCAAATTTTTAGAGACTTTCGGGAGGACTCATCCTAGAAAGCCTAACATTGTTTTCACGAGTGCTAGTTGTAAGTTTTAAGCAATGCTGTGATGTTAAACCTTGTTTACTCACCGCGATCAAAAGCAAAGAACAGACACCACTTCCGTGTTTTACTATCTTGCATCGTGTATTGATACAAAGTGTTTTGTGTGGAATTTGCGAGAAAGCAATGCAATAAATACCACGAAAAACAAAATTTATAACGAAAAACAAATTTCGTTAGCACGAATATCAGGAGCGGTTAATCAGCATAAGATGAACGGACGAACGTTTCCAGTTTTAAGTGGAGGACTCCACATTCCTCTTCACATGACGGGAAGTGCGCATGCCTTGCGTATTTGACCACTGTGAAGGTCTCACGTTTGCCCATATGCGCTTTTATCGCGTTACAGTTACTTTTAGTATCTGTTTTCATAGCAGTGATACAAGAGACCGTTAGTCACCCATTTAAATTTTTGTCTAACTGTTTTAAAACTAAGCACCAGGCAAGGCAGCAAAGCTGCCAATTTTTCCAAGTAACTGAGTTACAGTTCTGTCTACTTAGAAAAAAACCAGACTGTTTCCTAACATCCGCGATACAAAGGCATGTGTGCACGCATGCTATTTTGTTGATGTAGAGAGCATCACATCTCGAGCGTTCATAGCTTCTTTAATCTTTCCAAAATGTCTTGCGCTTCGTCTTCCATTTGTGCCTCGGTTTTTTCTCCTCTCCTCTGTCGGTTTCTCGAAGGAGGGACTGGTTGATCATCCAGAGGAATGTTAACAGCGTTATGTTGTTGATCGATCATGTTTTGAGCTTCCATTATTTTTTGTACCGGTATATTTGTGCGTGTTCTTGAGCGCATCAAGTCTACAGGTCGAGCTGGAGGAGAAAGGAAAGACCATAAAATATCTACTTCAAAGCAAAGTTAGAAGCTACGTGAAAAAAGAAATTTGTTCAGAATAGCTCCTTTCAAAAGAAAGAGTAAATGAGTTGCCTTTCTGATAATACAACGAGCTTCTATTATATGCTATAACATTCTCAACAGCTGGGTAGTTTCACGACTGTCTTTTGCCTCTAGTATGGTCTTTATTAACCTCTACACAGAGGCTACAGAATAAACGATAGACCAGGATGTATAATGGACTTACAAAGATAACTTCATTAGTTCTGATTTTGTCATTTGTCCCTTTACTGGTAAAAACAGATTATAAAACACCTACCAGTCTGTTGAGTTCATGCACGAAACGGGTAAATTTTTTTATACAATTAGTTAGTCTGGAATTAATGGAGCAGTTATGGCGAATAAATAAAGTGAAAGGAAAAGTAAGCAGATTACGTGACGAGCGATGGATTGCGTGACAAGCGTAACCTCACCTTTCTTGCCCCCATGCGCCTTTTTTCTTGCTGGTCTGGAAGGATCTCTGAACGCAGAACCCGTGTTAAGCGCCTCCATGAGCCCGTCCAACACTCCCTCTTGATCATCATCTACAGAAAGACAGAAAAAACACTTATAAGATTTCAGTCTGAAGTGACTTCATTTACTCCTATGATACTGTACTTGCATGGAAGTGGTTTTTGGTAAAGAAGCAAGTCAAGTACAAACCCGCATTCATGTCCACTACTGGTTTTCTCTTTGTTTTCTCAGCTTCCATGCGCTTTTTCCTCTCTTTTTCTTTTTCCTACAAAGCCAATAATGCCAATAATCACGACAGGTTTTAAGGAGAAATAAAACAAACGAGACAGGCAGTCCCATTTCGAAAGAAAACAGGGGTAAGTCACTGTGGACTTTACCAAGTGTGGAGGGAATGCACGCAACTGGAACGAAGCGCGGGAAACTTAAAATCGGTGTCAAACGCGGGAAAATATGCGAACAGTGCAAAGTGTGGGGAATTTGTAACGGGTGCCGAGCGCGGGAAAACATGCAAACGGTACAAAGTGCGGGAAACCATGCAAACGGTGTAAAGCGCGGGAAAACATGGAAACAGTGGAAAGCGCGGGAAAACAAGCAACCGCCGTCAAAATCGCCGCAGAAAATCAAAATAAAGCCGGTACAAAGCTAAGTACAAAGCGCGGGAAGACAAGAACCAGGGAAACCACTGTTGCAAAGCGCGGGAACACATACAGATGCCACCAAATGGCAAGCCTGCGAGCAGCCTCACTACTAAATAATTCTCGCGCGAGCGAGCCGGCGAAGCAGGCGAGAGGAATAGGGCGGAAAAAGTGTTCTCGGCGGTTTTGCCGGTTCGCGGAGCAGCTCGCTCGAGAATTGAGAATTATTTAGAAGTGAGCCTTCTCGCAGGCTACCAAATGGTGAAAACCCGTAACACTTTCTGCACCGAGCAAGGCGAGTATGTATTCTGTGCCACTGTAACTCAGAAATACTGCTTACCGCCCTTTCTTTCGCTTTACGATCTTTCTCTTCTTTTTCTTTTCTCTTGGCGTTCTCCTTTTTAGCTTTCTGTGAAGACAAAGAAGAAACCGGCAACGCAGTTTTGGGAGAAAGTAAAACAAAGCGTTTTAAGCTGTAGTAGTTTCTTGGAAGCCACCCAACACAGACGAAACCAAGTTTTTTTTTTCTACCAAATATACAATTTACACTACCTCATAGAAGTCCAAGAATGTTTTAATGTCCCCAAAGAACTCCTCCATCGAGGTTTTCTTGATGTCTAAACAGAAATACTCCACGAGCTCCTTGTACATAGTGGTCATGTTTTTATGCATCTCAACCAAGACATCGATTTGATCCTTGGCGGTTTTATAGAAACCGTAAATACTGTCAAGGAAAACGGCTGCATAGTCACATAAAACAAACAAGCAAGAGTCTTGTTAGAACGGTTTTCAATTGAGTGTCGAAGGTAATTACGGTTTTGCTTTGGTTTTGCATTACTTCGTTCTGTGATTGGCCAAGAAAACTCGCGCCACTTTCTCAACCAATGAGAAGCAAAACCAAAACCAATAATTGTGGTAATTGTGATTTGCACGAGCGTATTTTCCCGCGCTTTGCGCCGCTACATGTAATAGACAATATTCGTATTCCCGGTAATGAACTGGATCTAGCATGAAGTGGAGGCTCATGCGGGGAAATACATTTACATATGAAAAGATTCCCCCGCATGAGCCTCCACTTCATGCTAGATCCAGTTCATTACCGGGAATACGAATATTGTCTATTGCTTCATATTCTGATTGGCTCATTGTACTGCTTATTTCTGTTGTGTTTGGTAAGAGTAATTGCTCTGGTTTTGGTTTTACGACACTCAATTAAAAAAAACCACTCTAAACAAGAGTGTATATGAAGTGAAAAATATCAAGTAGAATTTTTCTGCGGTGCTTTTCTGCGGTGTAGAATTTTTCTGCGGTGCTGAAATCCTGAAGTGTGAAAATAAAACTACTGAGCAGTACTTTCCTGTGCTGCTGTTTCTCTTGCTGTACGAGGTAGATGTAACTTTTTGAGTGTGTGGATGAGATCCGTAAGTGTGATCATTCAAATGAAAGCAGTACTTTCCAGTGGCGTTGTTTCTTTTGCTTTATGAGGTGGTCGTACCTTTTGAGTCTGTGGATGAAATCTTTATTACAAAAACAAAGCTACTGAACTTAGATACTGAAGTGATTTAAAAGGTGGTTTTGACTCTTGCCTCAGTTGGTAAGATCCTTCAGTAAACTTTCACCATTTAAACGAACTTTGTTGAACTCTATTTTGACAGGCGCAACTACTACACCTCTATTTTGCAGCTAAAGATGTAAAGGATATCTTCATGACTGGAATGAATTTATCTTCAGGATCACCGAGAGGTTTGTATATCTCCAGTTCTTTTTCAAGCTTCTTCAGGTTTCCCTGCATGGTGTTTATTGACTTTTGCAGAACTTCATCTGAGACTACAAGAGAAGACGCAAATCACAGAATGAGAAACAAAATAACACAGCAAATTACTTTTACCATTTCCTGGGAAGTAAGTCTTAAGGTTGACTTGGTGAAAATGATGTGGCCCTCTTGCCTAGTTCCCATGCCTCTCTTTTTCGGGTGACGTCATCTCGGATACATCATCGGATCGAATTGACCGTGAGGGACTGGAAAAACGGCAGCAAAGGAACCAGGCAAAAGACCTGTGTGATTCTAACAACTGCACATCAACCAACAGTAAAGAGAGCTTAGTATAAGAAAACTATACAAACACAAATATAATTTACCCTCGAGTAGGTTCCCTACCTCTGGCGGCTTGTTCCACATGGCCTAATTCAAGCTCGAAGCCTGAAATCTCTGGGTATCTTGTTTCAATCATTTCTTCCATAAAGTGTACCAAGGTTGACTGCCCGTCTACTGATTTTGTTGAACTCAGCTGTGAGGCAAATGACGTTTATTTAGTTTTAGCCGTAAAACAACCCTCTGTCCCTCAAAAACCTTTTTACCGAGAAACCATACGCCTTTGAACAGCAAACTCATCTTGGCGTGTGTGAGTTTTCCCTCCTAGGAGAGGCCTCTTTTCCTTGTATTCAGCATGTGGGATAAAAAGAGACCTCTGCCATAGGTCAAAACGGTCTTTGATTAAGTCGCCGTCCGCAGTCGTGGACGGAGGTTTTAAAACGCATGCTCCTTGTATTGTTTGTCATATGATCATGTGCTAAGAGCATCACGTGATAGTTCGGTCGCTAAGAAACCGCAGCGCATGCTCAACACAGACCGCTTCGACCTGTGGCAGAGGTCTCTTTTCTCCAGCACGCTAAATACAAGGAAAAGAGGCCTCTGCTAACAGGGAAGTATGAGTTGAAACTGAGGCAAAAAAACTGGAACAACAGATGCCAAATTTCTACTCTCACTAGTTTCTTCTGTTGGCAAAATCGAATTTGAAACACCAGGGAAACTGTACTAAATACGCTATTTATTTGTCTCACATAACATTCCCGTAAGTTTTACGCTAATTCCGAGAGAAAAAGACGTTCATTGAAGAGAGCAGCGAGCGACTTCTGCAGTGCACAAAATTCAACATAACTCTAAATATGGGACATTTCACTGGCAGAGAACAAAGACAAACTGATGTTTTAAGCAAGAATTCCACATTAGTGGAAGCTTGTCATCCCAAATGCCCAGTTTGCCCAGAAGATGTTTATCAACTTCAGTATACGACGCAAAAATGAAGTTCACAACACTCACTTTGGTCAGATAATTTATTTCAAATCCCATTGAGCCCTCGTTTCTTGAGCCAGCGTTCATGTAGTTTCCCATGAGCAGTACTAGTTCCAGGAACTTGGAAAACTTGGAGCTTGTTTTCACCTCTCGACACGCCGCCGTGGCGTTCACAACATTCTGAAAAGGAACGCTTGTTATTTGTCACTGCAGAGACGTGCAAGAAAAACATGAAGGGAATTCAAAGGTTTGTGTGCAATTCAAAAGGCGTAAAAGAGTTAAGGAACATTCTTACCGTTGTAGATTGATCTCAGTTTATTTTGTTCTTTGCATCCTTAAGTTCAAAACTTACCGGTTTTATATCAAGCATTTCTTCCGGAAATTTCATCTTGAACAGAATCATATTTAATCTTTGTTCCAATTTTTTAATGCCACTCAACTAAAACAAAACAAAATGTTTGAAAGTCAGAACCGGCACAACATTGAAGCAAGTGAGCAAAAGTATTTCTGGGAACGAATGAGCTACAAACAAACGCTTCAACTGAGACGTGTGACAAACGTGGATCCTTATTCATTTCTCATCACTCAAACTTAAATTGTTCGACGACGTTTCTGAGAATCTATCAGTTGGGACTGTTACAGCGAGAATCTCGTTCTTTCGGTTTTTCATTTAGGCCCCGTCCACACGTATCCGGAGATTTTTGCATCCGCAAATTTGTTTATGCGGATACACCTAGCGTCCACACGTGTCCGCCGTATACGCTCGGTGTATCCGGAGATTTCTGTATACGCTCTCCAGAGTGGAAATTTCTGTTTACGCTGTGTATCCGGATACGTGTGGACGCTCGTATCCGTATATTTTTGTATACGCTGACGTCACAGTATCAGAACCAGTCTTTTTCCGCGCGAGATTGTAATGCGCATGCTCTGTTGACTAATCCTTTGAGATGTCCGGATACGAATCGGATACGTGTGGACGGTCGTATACGATTCGTATACGCTACGTGTGGACGCAGATATTTTTGTATCCGCATAAAGAAATTTGCGGATACAAAAATCTCCGGATACGTGTGGACAGGGCCTTAAATAAACCTTATTCGCTTGTACATTTTGTTTTCCCAATACAGATCATGTGATGACACTCAGGAGATTTGGTCCTTTGTCTTGTTCATTAAAAAGAGTGCATGCAGAGATATTCATGCTTGCATGCACTCTTTTTAATGAACAAAATGTACAAGCGAATAAGGTCTATTAAATTTCTATGGTTTTTTCCACGCACCACCAGATTCATGTGGGAATACTGCACGTGAGCAGCTCACGTGCAGTATTCCCGCGTGAAACTTTAGGCCCCGTCCACACTAATACGTTTTCGTTTGAAAACGCATACTTTTTTATTTGTTTTCGCTTTCTGTCCACACTAAAACGATCAAAAACGGAGGTTTTCGAAGACGCTCTCCAGAGTGGAGGTTTTTGAAAACGGAGTAGTGTGGAAGGGCAAAAACGGAGGTATTCGAAGACGGATGTTTTCGAAAACGCATCGGTGTTTTCGTTTCTTATGAAAACGTTTACTTTTATATCCGTTTTCGCCTTCCGTCCACACTAAAACGATCGAAAACGGAGGTGTATGTTTTCGAAAACGCTCTCCAGAGTGAAGGTTTTTGAAAACGGAGTAGTGTGGACGGGTGAAAACGGAGGTTTTCGAAAACGTATTAGTGTGGACGGGGCCTTGGTATATCTCACTTTCGAAAGGACCGGGAGAGCGTTTGCTTGGAGGGAGGCTAAGGTAAACAAAACACAGCGGAAGAAGTTTCGGAAAATAGTCCTGCACAAAGGCTCACCGTAGCTAGTTCGCGTTCCAAACAGTCTCATAATAGCTTGCATGGACACTCTTGATCCCAGGGTCTCACTCATTTCTCACTCTTTTTCAAGGTGAGCTGTTGGTACCTCTATAATTGGTCGAACAATCGCGTCGCCTGTCCCACCAAAATGATTGATACTGTGGCAGTAGCTTCACATATTATACACTAATAACTTCAAGAAATTGCGCACTTACCAAACAAGCGAACTGTTCAGGATCGCTGAGATCATCAAAATTATCCTTCATGTTTCCAAGTTGTTGCATCTAAAAAAGGAAAAAAACCCATAACAAAGAAGTCGCCAAACTGAAGAATGTCGTGAATAAATAACCTTACACCCCACCCACCCCACCCCCAAACAAGAAACTAAGGCCCGTTTCAAAGGTCGAACTTCTCATGTGCCGAATCTAATGCAAATGAGCGAAAACAATAGATTTTTTTCATTTGCATTAGATTCGGCACATGAGAAGTTCGACGTTTGAAACGGGCCTAAAAGGAAGAAAGAAAGATAGGGAAAAAAACAGAGAGAAAAAGGAAACAAACTGTAAAGAACGCTAGTTTCTAATTTTGCTTGTGGAATTTTGTAATCCTTTTACATGGCATTTGCGGAATTTTTAAAGCGACCTTCCCTCCTGCACTCTGAGACTTGGTTTCCATGACTCACCTGTTCTGGCGATGGAAGATATTTCAACAGTGAGTTGATGGCGCTTTCTGTTAGAATCGTTTGATCGCAGTTTAAAATCAGTTTCTTGACTTCGTGATGCGGTAGTTTGAGTGAGCCAAGGAAAATTGCTAAAAGAAAGGCAACAAAAAAAATTTAAAAAAGGAGACTTTGTTATATGGATGCCACATTGTTCGGTCTGTAATGGCGAGGTATGCTCGAAAACGCACCAGACTGAACGATGCGAGCGCTCAGACGAAGATATGGTTTTACTTCACCTAACCACAAACCGTTAAATTATAGAAAAGCATTGTTTGCAGAGTCGTGTTGGCAGACTTACGCCGACACACGCAAACAAACAACTGATAAACTGTTGAAGAAAAATTGAACTGGCCTTCTCGACAACATTTTTTCAACACAACTTAGTCTCCGAAAACACGCTGTTGACGAGAAAACGAGCAACAAAGTCAATGATGAAGATGAAACTTTATTAAGGTGTCGGTAATATGTAGTTGAAAGGAAAAGTCCCCACCACACGACCTTCTCTTGCTGTATGAAAGTGTCATGTTAAAGAAAACATGTATGGAAAACACTTACACAGGTTTTGAGCGCTCTTTGGGTCGATGATCTTCAAATCTTTGCCTTTCTTCTTGGTGGCGGGTTTCTTATCCAACCCATCGCCACTTTCAGTTTGTTTCGGAGCACTCTTCGCGGCAAAGGCTTTGGTCAGCTCGGCAAATAAACCGGGTTTTTCCAACTTCTCCTCTTTTGTTTTCGCCCAGAATGTATTTTCAGTGAAGTTCTTCATGTTGATCTGTGTAGTAGACGAGAAGAGCTCATAACTTCATTCTCAACAAGAAGAGTCTTGCTAACAGCGACTTACAGCTTCAAGTATCAAGCACAAATTTTCACGGAAATGGTGAAGAGTGTAAACTCTTCATTTTCTTTGTCGTCGTGTGTATCATGCACACTTGTCACCGCTTTGGTAAGCTCGCCAAACAAACCGGGTTTTTCCAACTTCTCTTTTGCTTTCGCCCAGAAAGTATTTTCAGTGAAGTTCTTCATTTTGATTTGTATAGTAGACGAGAAGAGCTCACTTGACAAGCTAATTCTCATTTTCGGTAATCATCCTTCCAACCTGCCTTAGCACGCTAATCAGGATTCACAAGAGAACTAAAATTTCATTCGATTGCACAATGACCTCTTGTTGACTCTGATGCGCTTTGATGAAACTATACCCTCGCTTTGTTCATGCGAAACTTCAATGCGTCATGTTCTCATTGATCCTGGTTAAGAAGAAAACAAATCAACGCAACACAAACCTTATTCCAGTTAGCTCTTTTCGTCTGCACGCCTGGCTTATACTTCTTCTTAGGAGCCACACCAGGTGGCAAAACAGGTACCGGTGATCCAAAAGGAAGGCGTGGTCCCATGCCTGGGAAAGGCGGGGGCGGTGCACCACCTGGGGGTGGTGGTGGTGGTGGAGGACCCCCACCGGGTGGAGGAGGGGGAGGAGGCGGACCACCGGGGAATGGTGGCGGCGGAGGGGGTGGTGGACCTCCACCTAGACCTGGGGGAGGGGGAGGAGGAGGAGGGGGTGGAGGACCTCCACCTGGACCTGGGGAGGGGGTGGTGGGGGTGGTGGAGCAGCTCCTGGAGGGGGTGGGGGTGGAGGAGGGCCGCCTGAAAAATAAAAATAGTTGCTTCACTTATTGTTCTTGGAGTTTGTCCCTCAAGTGGTTAGCAAAATGAAGATTGAGCCCTCTGAGAAAGTGGCCAGTTTGAAATTTAGCGGCCATACTTTTATTTCTATTTTGTCTCGCCACAACGAAAGGGTGGATGCAAAAGTTAACAAATTAAAATACATGTATCATGCCGACAAATTTTAAGCTTTTCTCAGACTACTTAAGTTCACATATCTACAGCAAATTTAGTGAAATTAAAAAACTATTAAAATAGTTATTGTGTAACTCTTAGACAGAATGCTAGTTTAATTACCTTTGCATTAACCTGGTGCTACCCTCTAACAATATTGTCAGTATTGTT
>JAEMWC010000616.1:177500-185000 GCA_016490735.1 Pachyseris speciosa | reverse complement strand
TAAAATTAAAGATTCCATCTAACGAAAGAAATACTTGAATTTAAAATAAAAATTTAAAAATCAAAACCACTCTCCTTGCTTAACAAGATGGTCATGAACAGCAGACTTAAAAATGCCATTATCTTTAATATTCACTACAGTGTATATAACCGGGTAACTTGTTCCAGTGTCTAGCTAGCGGTCATTGCCAGCTACCTGCCATATCTGCTTTGTTTGGCAGTTTACAATACTGTACATTCGCAACAAACGATTAGAACTGACTGGAAATACTCACCAATCAGAGGATCTACATCAATTTGAAATCTTCTTGTCTTGAAGTCAGGGTCAACTCCACTTCGATGGAGTACAATCTGTGAGATGCACTCTTCAATCAATTTATAGTATTGGGGTCTGCAAAAAACAACAGTGTAATGATAAGGGAGAAATATCTCAACCCCTATAAACCCAACGAAGGCAGGTTATGCAGAACAAAAGCACAATTTTCTTGGTGAGTACCTCATGAGGTGTTAGTTGGACCGAAAAACTAATACACTCAAAATTAATGCATTTTGATGTCCATTCCAGTTTTGAATGGAAAAGAGGATTATTACTTGACTAAGTGTGTCATCCAGATTTGAAAGGCAGAGAGCACCAGCACATAATCTTTGGAGAAATTTGGCAAGAACAAGATGCAAGGCTGTGCTCTTTGAAGAAAAAGTTTTGGGAGCCCAAAACTCAGAACCTTTGAAATTCAGGGTGCCCACTATAGTAGTTTTGTGCAAAAACTATGATTTCCTTGTCGCCCAAAGGCAAAAGTAAGTCGTCAGGGGCCCAGAGCGCTGCCAGAGCACAGCTTTGAGATGGTCCCTGGAAGACTCAATAAGTACATGTATGATGCTACAAAATCTTGACCCATACCAACTCCATGTACATACCTGACATAAACATCATCTCGGATTAGTAACAAGTGCTGAAGAATGGAAAGAAACAAGCCCTCGGATGGTGTGTCCTGTACAATGTTTAATATAATCTGGTAGATCTCATTTGGATCCCTGACAAATGGTTAAGGGTTTCTAAACTTCTCAAAGGTTTGTTTCACGTTTACCAGTTGTCTTGTCTGTTAGGTTTCACTAAAAGTTACCACCTTCATCGTAACACTTAATGATAGCAATTCTTCC
Source organism: Pachyseris speciosa (assembly GCA_016490735.1). Classification (NCBI taxonomy): domain Eukaryota; kingdom Metazoa; phylum Cnidaria; class Anthozoa; order Scleractinia; family Pachyseridae; genus Pachyseris; species Pachyseris speciosa. The sequence goes on along the minus strand of JAEMWC010000616.1, from coordinate 183,843 downwards.
TGTTAAAAGTGTTCAATTTGTGAAAACAGGTGTCACTAAATACTCACCTCTAAATCAAATTAATGAACATTAAAGTTCACAGATTGTAAGTTTTCAATCTCATTTCAAGGTACTAAGGCTCTAGAAGTACAGTACTTAACACTGTTTGAATTTCCAAGGATACTCAAAATTTATGGTGATATCTTTCCATCTGTGCTGGAACTCAATAGAGTCATCATCACGGTGCTCTTCAAAGATGTCTAACTGCACGTTTAGATCATCATTTTCCAGATTTCTAAGATCCTACAAGGTAAATGCATGAAAATTTTGTATGTCCTGTCTAACTCCTCCAATGTACCTTCTGATCAGGGGCTTTCATAGACGCAAAGGGAGTGATAGCCAAATTTATAGCACAACAATATTAATATTTTGAAGGTTTACAGTAATTTAACAGCTTATATAGTATATTTTGTGTAACACTTTTCAAACCAGTTTATTTTTAGTTTTCCTTTGTCTAAGATTCACTACAATGCCATAATCTAGAACAATGAGAAATAAAAATCAAACTGGTTTGGAAAACTTTCAAACCACAGCCAACCAAGTTGTACCATCTAAAAGGCCTTTGGAATACTGTAAAATGTCAACCCCAAGTTTTTAACTCAATGCAAGCAATTCTGGGGGCTTGTTGTTAGTAATTGAGGAATTTGCATTTCAACATGAACTTGGCTGTAACATCTTAGTGAACTGAGCTTAACAGTTTAAAACAACTTACCAAAACCAACTAGAAATCTCAGAATTTAAATTTTTAACATAATAATAGAATTTTAGAATTTTTAAATTTTCCCATTGTAATTAATGTATCTCTTAGGACAATGTGTATTTTTCCATTAGGTTTTCAGCAATTTGAATTGAATTTGAAAGACTGCAAGGACCCTAAGAAGATAACTGGTTTGAAATTCAAAGATCAGGATTCAGAACGCACCTGAAAAGGTTCCGACATGCCTTCTCTAATGAATTCATTTCTCAGATGTAATCTGAAATCCAGATCGTCTGGTGTACTGACAAGAGCATTAACCAGCTGGACGCAGGCCACCTAAGGACACAAAAGTCGCATATTTTTTCATCACACATGAAAGTAACAGGGAATTTTTTTCTTTTCATCAGACAAAATTGTTTCAAAAATTGCTTTTGCTCATATATTAACTATACCTTTTCATGGCTGCAACATTTATCACTAAATAAATTTATTTTTTCAGACCTGAGCCTAGCTCAATGTTCAAGAATTCAACCACACTGTAGCAGGTGTTAGCACATTTCAAATTAAAGCAACCTGTAAGTGGATTGAGAATTACTATCTGGACTCAATGGAGGTGGTTCTCTCTAAATCTGTGCAGTCACATATTAAGCTTTTTTTTTTAAATAATTCAGACCCTTTCTTGCCAAGGACATCTGTGGAGCTGTCATTTCATTGCTAGTAAAGAAATACTGGACATCCAACACTACGAAGTTTTTAAACCTAGAAGCAGCCTTCAGCAGTAAAGAAACATAGCAGTAAATGGTTCTGCAAAAAACAAACTAACATAATTATAGTTCTCCACATTAATTTGTGAGGTATCCTTGTCACTCCAGCCACATCCCACAAGCACTGCTTGTCTTATTCATATGTGGGTACTTGAGCCTGAGCATTTAAGCTATGCCATGCTGATGAGGCCTAACAAGGCCAAAACAGCTGCCCATGGCTGCTAATGCTTGGGCTCAATCTTTGATTTGGTAGATTTAAGGGATAAAAAACTTAATGCCTGCAACCATGTGGCCTTGGCGCCCAAAAAGTGGCTTCAGCTTACCAGATCACATTAATCTGTGATGTATCCTTATCACTCCAGCCACATCCCACAAGCTTTACATTAACATAAAATAACTATTCCCTCGAAACATAAAAATATCATTCTCAGTAGTTTCCTTTATTTTTATTTTATTTCCTTAATATAATGGTGAATTGATCAAAATGATCAAGCTTTATGTGGAGGCATTCTTTGGATAACAGACTTCTTACAAGCTCATAGGAAATTGCTTCTCCCTGTATCTTTTCTTACCTTAAGATTGGTATGGTCATCATGCAAGGCTTCTACTATTTTGCTAAATCTTCCTTTTCCTTCAAGTTCTCCACAGACAGTGATTGCCTCCAGGGCCTTATCATGGCTGAAATAAACAAAGCATATTAACAATTGAAGGGGTGCATGGAAAAAAGCCCCAAGTGACTAACAACAATGTTGGCTTTATTTACACATTTGTAAGAAAAAGGCCTTTGTAGCTGGCCACAGTTAGCAGAGCTATTCTAGGTGGGGTACTTTAAAACTGACACTGTATAATAAGCTCTCACACACACAGAAAAGAAAATTAAATCAATGAATGAATCACTTAACTAATTAAATAATACTAATAATAATAATAATAATAATAATGCTGAAAGTTATAACAAAACCAGTTACACATATATAATTTATTACACTGTAGCCTGAGGGGAAAAAAGGAAAGAGATTCTTAACAGGTCAAAGAGAAAGCCGGTCAGTTAAAATGCTCAAATTGCCTTTTATTTGATGGTGACACAAAGAGAGAATTTGTCTGGACATCAAGAGTCACTTAGGGCTTTATTCCATGCACCCTTCAAGTTCAACCCCAACAGCTTGAGAAATGGAGAGGGGGTGGGAGGGGTGGGAGGGGTTGGAGGGGCAGGAGAGGTGGGAGGGGGTGGGAGGGGTGGCAGGGGTGGGAGGAAGTGGGAGGGGTTGGAGGGGTTGGAGGGGGTGGGAGGAGTGGGAGGGGTGGCAGGGGTGGCAGGGGTGGGAGTTCAAACATGACAACTCTAAGATTCAAATCAGGCTGAAACTTACTTCAGGAGGCAAACAGCTGCCATGACTTTGACAACATCGGCCATCATACTCGTATGTTCGGGATCCATTGATCTTGCCAGCAAAATCAATCCATCCTCACTTTTTAACATCATATTTAGACCAAACTGAAAGTAAAAACACACTTTACATTAGAGACAATTTGCGATAGTTCCACTTCAAGAAAAGATTTCAAGCTTTTTAGCCTAGCGATCACAAATACTTCCTGTATTAATCATACCTTGTTGTTCATGAATGCTTTTAAGCATCTGACACATTCATGTTGTATTCGCCTCACCACATTTCCTGTCTTTTCACAAGAATCTCTCAAGTGTTTAAGCAAGCACTGCAGACCTGCTTCACCAAACTCTTGAATCCAACTGCAAGTCATAACGAAAAATTATCACATAAACAAAATTTACACATGGAACAGGCAAATCTCTGCTTGTGGACACCTCCCATAAGCACCCCAAGGGTGTCCACTTACAGAAGGTTTGACAGTATGAAGGGCAGCACTTTGCCAAATTTAAAGGGGTTATGTTTTGGAGGTCAAATTAATACAAATTACTCTCAAGAACCCTTGCTCACAATCAAAATGCTTGTAGAACACCAAAGGAAAGATATCAAGCTATTTCCTCAAAGGGGAAGAAAACCATAGTCTGCCGTGATTTTGTTACAAATCGCTGTGGTGAGTCCTGGGACTCATCTCATGAACAATCATATATCCCAGTCCAGAACCATTGAGTTAAATTATATTAAAGATGTTTGGGTCTTCATACGATGTAATCAGACATTTAATCTCAAGTAATTTTTTAAATAGCAAAACTTGTATTAATAATAATAATAATAATAATAATAATAATAATATATTTATAGAGTGCCTTTTCTACAAGATTCAAATATTAAATCAAACATAAAAAATAAAATATAATAAAATAAATAAAAAATAAATTTAGAACCACTTATAAAATAGCACATCATAAGTTATAAGATCGAATAAAAAGGAGAATCTTGAGTTGGCGTTTAAAAATCTCTACAGTGCTACTTAATTTAACATCTTGTGGCAGCTCATTCCAAAGTCTAGGAGCAGCAACTGAAAAGGCCTGGTTACCATAGGAGTTCAGATTAAAACGAGGTTTGACTAATAAATTCTCTAAAGAGGATCTTAGGTTGCGGCTGGGATTGTATGGTCGAAGGAGTTCTTGTATGTAGAAAGGGGCTTGTCCATGAAGGGTTTTGTAGGTGATTAAGACAATTTTAAATTCTATATGAAGGTGAACTGGTAGCCAATGAAGATCTTTGAGAACAGGAGTAATATGGCAGAATCTTGGGGACTGGGTGACAAGACGAGCTGCTGAGTTCTGAACATGCAATAGTTTTTGAATGAGATAAGAGAGAAGACCGTACAATAGTGAATTACAGTAATCAAGTTTCGAAACAATGAGGGCATTAACGATGATCGTTGCAGAGTCAGAAGTGAGATATTTGGGCATAGAAGAAGGATGATTTACAGACAGCGTTCACTTGAGGTATCACAGAGAGTGACTGATCCATGATAAAACCAATGTTACGTGCGCTTGTGGAACAGAAAACAGTCTCATTGCATATAATAACAGAACAGTGTTGGTTGAGGTCGACACTGTATTACACCAGCATGTATTAAACCATACTGAAATTAAAATATGGTCTTTCTGTTTTAAAGAACAACTTAAATTCAACCCTTGTTTTACTGGGTCAATAACAGCAGGTGTGGTAGCACTTCTAGCACTGGCAGCAACACTGTCAGTCCCAGGATTGCCAGGAACAGTCACCGGAACACTCTCGGTAGGATCGTCGTTTGAAGCAGTATGAAGCGGCCACCCATTCGAAACTCAGCTTTTTTTTTGCCCCGGCAGAACTTTGAAAACTCTTTTTATTTTTATGTTGTATTTTTTTTTATTTTTTCCCACCATGTACATGCAAGAAAAAGGTAACCTTTATGCTGTATCTTAATCTATCAGCTCCAAAACATTGTTGGCCATCTTGGTTTACCCACATGCTTTCCACATATGGTAAACATGTCATGGAAGCATTTGTAATAAAAGAAATTTTAACATGTTGAAGTATTTGCGTGGAAATGCTTCTGTGTAGCCATTCAGAAATTACTTCGGACCTATTTTATAGGCAGACGATATTGCTCTTGACTTCAGGTAGGTTTTATCACAGACTTAATGTCTGCGTCGCAAGTTGGAGGTTGGGTACTCAGGGACCTGGGGGCTGGTACCGCTGACCAAAATCCAGGTCGGTAGAACATCCCATATTAGCCTACCGTACCCACAACCCAGCCACGAGCCCCGCCTGCCACACCAAGCCCCAAACCAAGCACCTGTCACACTGAACTAGGAGTTCAGTGGAAGAAACAATAAATAAATAAATTAATAATAATAATAACAATAATAATAATAATAATAAGAAGAAGAAGAAGAAGAACAAGAAGAAGAAGAAAACAAAAGGGAGGGGAGGGAGGGGAAATACTTGAAAAACACACGGGCTGCAACGCCCCGAATGCAGAGCAAGTAAAAACTACAAGCACATGGAAAAAGGTGCACGCATAAAATAAACAGAACCGCCGCTGACCACTGGACTGCCTGAAGACATCAGACATAAGCCAGAAAGGCTACTACATGTAGCAACGCAAACACCATGCCAATAACTGAGCAAAAACTTGCTTCTAGTCATTAACTAGGTTAAATTGCATTTAACCCCATTTAAAATCACACAAACAGGATATTCTTCAAAAACATCCTTCAATTGATTGATTGTGCTGTAAATTATTTTTTGTCCTTAGAGACACAGGATGCAGAGGTAACAAAATCACTGAGTCTGTATTTGGCTGTTTTTTCCACAGCACAGTTGAAAAAGTTGGTCCAATTTTTTCAAGTTTCAATCCATTTCAACCCTTTAATCATCCTAAGCCAAAGATGTTTATTATTTTATAGTTTTGCTAAATTGGTAATAAAAATAAGTTTAAACAAATCTGAACTATTATTTTTTTGGGTTGTCTTTGCTTGTAATATATTTTACAGTTCTTTGCTCAGTGCCCTGGTCTTTGATTGAATGCAAGGCTAAGGGTGACCTTGTTTTGATACAAACCAGAAATTATGCTGTTTAAACACTAGTTAGCAAAAGAAAAACACGATTTACATAAGAAAAGTAGGTAGGTTTGTATCAAAACAAGGTCACCCCCAGCCTCGCTTTCACCAACAACTGCAAAAAGGTCTTTTCCCCCTGGATAGTTCACCTGTATAATAGGATTCTTCTTAATACCTTTCAATACAACTGTACATTGTCTAGGACACCCAACCCACCTGAGTGGTCTCCCTGTGAGAGATACACGCACAGACTGCAAGGACTTTAAAAGATGCTCAGCAGACACATCTGTTCTTGAAAGTTCTCTTACATAATCATCTGGTGATGTCAGTCCATCGTGGGAGGTT
>JAEMWC010000616.1:32500-175000 GCA_016490735.1 Pachyseris speciosa | reverse complement strand
AGGAGGCGACTGGTGAATTTAGATTAATAGAATCTTTGGTCAAGTGGCTGACTTTCATTGCTGACAGTTTTGGTCAGTATTCAGTGTTTATTGAAAGGGCTGGACACAGCGGCAAATTAGACTTTTCATCACTTCACCCAGATCCCAAAATGAGCTCATTCAAAACCGTCTACCAACATAAATGTTCCTTCCTCACTATTCCCCCACCCAGCCCATAAATAGTTTTCATGCCCATTCTTTGTACATTGTACCCTATACATCTTTAGTCACCTCTCAAGTATGGCAACAATTTGGCAGGCTGTGAGGTTAACTCGATAACCTGGAAGTTCTATAAGCCTCCATGAACAAACTGTACACCACTGTCACCTTTAATTGTTATATATGTATTTATTTTTTATGCTATTGTAATTTCAAAATTTAAGTGCAAAATAAAGTGATGTTGAAGTTGATGTGAAGAGGCTCACAGCATGTATGAACTAGAAAACACAAAACAGGACTTTGTTTAAGCTCATTAAAGCAAGAGATATTATCACCAAATGCCAAGTCATCTTCTAATCATTGCAACAATATAATTTATTATCTCTAAAACCTTTTTCTGTATTGACAATATTCATTAAAGTTGTTGTTGAAACTTATTTTTATTAAGCCTGATTTACAAATGAGAAAATACTACAATGTATGTCGTAATAGCTCATTATATGCCACGACAGTTTATAATACGAATTAATGAAATATATCCTCTGATATATGCCAATATTGAAAGAATGATAGCCGCACGCACAGTCAAACTGACCGCAAAATATTCATGAATTTTTGGTAAACGAAATACATGTAGTAACTTCCTGTAGTGAAATCTGTCCGCGAAGAAAGAATGACACCTCCGAATAGTTGTTTACACCAGAACAAAGCAAGCTGAAGTGAAAAGATGGAATACAAATTACCAATAGCACCGTTTATTGTCGTGAACAGTAGAGCGACATCAGGATACCGTTAAGTTATATTTAGGACACTCCTGCACAGACGTTGAATAAAGAAGAAATAACGGACAGTAAAACGAAATAATTCATGTCTTATATAGAACTAATTCAATGTCACCAGATATCACTTTCGTTAGTATCGATCACATCCTGGGCAACATTTGTAATTTCAAGTACAGCGCACGAGCTCGCATTAGCTACCGAAACATTATTGTTTTTGCGATAAAACTGTGATCGAGTGTTATTAAAGAAAAAATCTACAATAACGAGGAAAACAACGTGTTCCAACAGGGTACAGAAAGCCAAACTGTTCTTAAAGCGAACAGGCTATGTCAGATCAAAGCAACCTTGCCATAATTTAAATTTGAAAGCAATTGTACTTTAGTCATGAATTCAGCTCAAAACACATATTTTACGCTCAAAAATTTGCTGCCATTGAGATTATTGATAAACCTTGCATAAAAGTGAAATCAACGGTACATACCAACATTTTTTCAAACATTTTGGTGAATTCATCTGGAGGCAGTGTCTTGATTCGTTCAATCTCCTCCTCCAGCTCCTGATCTACAATTGGTTCTTCTTGTGTACTCCGCAATCGCTCTTTCACCTTGTGCCCGTTAATATCTTTATCTCTACTTTTCTTCCTCTCTTTTCGCATGGATGTAATGCGATTGAGCTGAAAACAACCAGACGTTTCATTCGTTAAGGCAACTTTTCCAGCAACAAATTTGTTTTATTTGCCCTGAAGTCATTTACTTGCAGCCAGTGAAATAAACAACATCAGGTGTGAGAGAGCTGAAAACTTACTATGCCGCCGCTTTCCTTCGGCGTATTTGCATTTAGCTTGTCACCCATGTTGAATCCAAGGGTTGTGAAAATTCGAATAGGCCACTTTCGCCAGAAATAATGCTTTCACATTTATCGATTGCCTCGTTCGGTACCAAACATAATTTTGCAGAAATGTGTTGAAATCAACGACCACAACTTACGCATGCGCAAAGTGGACTCTCAATAGCTCCCATGAATCACTTCGGACGGAAATATTTGCGTGACTTGACACAGCAAGGATACAATTGTACTTTGGTCAATTTGATCTTTGGTCTTTATGACAAACGACGTTCAAACTAAAGGCCCTACCCCAGCTTCTATTTTTATCAGTTTACCCTTTCTTCCATGCTTTGCTTTGAAACGCACTTAAAAACGATCACGCAAAGTTGTTTGCGTGACTTTGGGGGTAAGTTTTGAATTTTTTGTTCATCAATCATCTCTAAAACGGCTTAGCTTAAAAAGGTTTTTCTCCAAAGGTCAACAGCCTGAGACAAAGAAATGCATTTCTTAGAAAAGAAAAACAAACAAGCAATTCGGCCAAAAATGAATCGTGATGTTTAATATTTACGTCATGAACCTCGGGGATTTGAAATTCAATTCATTACAACAGGAAACAGTTTTAATTTTTCCTTATTGTTCAACTGATTCTTTGTCTTGCGGCACGACTTTCATTTATAACACATCGCTTTAACGCACGATCGTGCCTCTGACAATTTGCTCAGAGCGTTTTTCCCGCTTTTCTAGAAACTACGAAAAATGCCTCTAATACTTGCAACTCTTTCCGGGAAGGTGAGTTATCCAATCACCGGATTCTTAAAGTTTCAATTCAATGATCAGCATGTGTTTTATTTGTTCCGGTGAATGCTTAGGTATTGAATTATCAGGTATTTTTAAACAGCATTCTCTAGTAAACCTGCTCACTCCCTCGTCGTGTAGATGACAAACGACTAAGAAACCGGCAAATTATTACTAAATTCCCCTGCTGAATGCGAGTTATTCTCATCGACAGGTTAACTGACTCAGTCCAGAGCCTTTACACATTTGGGTTTTGTAGGACCACTGGTCAAGATGTCCGTCATAAAGGGAATTATCCAAGGACAGACAATCCAGTCGATTGGAACAGGGTTAACTTCAAATAGAGGGTTGTCACAATTAGTCTAATATCCCGGTTTATTTTTCAAATTAGTAGTTCTTGCCAGTGTAAATCTTTTCTGTTCATTATTTTGACTAAAGCTGCTTTCAAGGTATAACTGAAATATTGCTTAGCTTTGGGTCGTCTCTTAGCCTTTGATTCAGAAGCAGCGCTTCGGAGAGAATCTATAGAGGGTATGCAACCAGTCTCCAGAGATTTGAATGACAATAGGTTGGCGGCCATGTTGGTGGACAATAACAAAAGAAGCTAATGAGAAATCTTTTGTTCATGGTACACCGACATGGCGGTGATGACGTAACGTGCATACGCCCTATTGTATGTTAGATGGACCGGAGAACTGTGGTATCGAGGTTGGATAAATCACGACTGAAAACAACTTGCACGTATGCTGTTTGCCTATTCAAGTTTCACGGGCATTTATGATGTACTACAGGTATGCTGAATCCATAATTCATAATATCCATAATATCCTGAATCCTGAATCCATAATATCCTGAATCCGCTTCCCGAAACCCTTACCCTATTTAAGACCAACATCTGCGATTTTCCAGACCTGACCAAAAATTCGATATCCTATTTCAGACCTGACCCCCTATTTCAGACCTGCCTTATAATCAGTTCCCGCTAGTTCAGGCCACTGTTAAAGGCAATGTTTATATGGTTTTATTAAATAGGACACAAAACTGAATGATTAAGAAGTAGCTTCTTTTAAAAAAACATACCTAAATGTAATTCAGGACTAGAGTGCAAAAACCATTCCTTATTTGTCCCCGGGTATCTCGACAACAGATAAGAATTAAGAAATACGAGACACGCGAGTTAGCAGTCAATTGAGAACTTGCATGTTCTTAGACGTGGTAGCTATTCGCTCTTACTTGTCGACACTATATATAGCTACCTGTGTATAATCTACTGTATTTATATAGTGTTAGGTACTATGTGGCCTGCGTGGCAGGGGCTAGAAAGGGAAAAGGAATGGGGAAAGCTGGCGCTCCCTTCGCGCTCCACGCTCTCTCTCCCCTCCCTTCGCGCTCCACGCTCTCTCTCCCCTCCCTTAGCGCGCGCTCGCTTTCCCCCTTTCCTACCCCTTTCTAGCGCCTGCCATACAGCTAGGTAATATGTTTTGTAATTATGATATGTGTTAGCAGTCGTTCTCCCACAGGTCACCTGTTCTGAAATCCAAACTCACAAGGAACAATGCTTTGTCACTGTTCTACTTTCGGTACTTATAAAGTAAATATAGTGAATAAAGCTATTCTGCACGTGGATAAATTATCCTATCATGTCAGAACATGAGATTCACTTCAAACTGCTAGTTAATGGTTTACATAGCTATTGTACGTTTATTGCATGACATTTGAGTCATCATCATCTTTGTCCTCATCAGCGTCATTAGCATCACAAGGGTCCAGCATTCCCTTAAACTCACTAAGTTCTTTGTGAGTCCCATAGGAGGATGGTCCCAGGATGGGTTTCTTAACCCCAGGAATATGCAAGCCAAGCGTCATGACGGTGACGCTGGCCGGCGCTGTGTATGCTATATCGTCACCCAGCTGACAAATCCAAGACGGGTTTGTGTCAACAGTAAAGGTGGCTAGCTTTTTACCTTTGACCAGATCCCAAGCTTCGAATGATGTGGGCTGGTACCCTTTGGAATCTGTGGTTACTGCCATGGTCCCGTCTCGGATGAGGAAAATTTTGTCGATCTCAGCTCCTACGAAGTCATAAAGCAGCTTACCACTTTGCACATCCCAAACTTTCATTCCGTTCTCTTCAGCCGACTGGCCTGTCACCGCTCGCATGCTCTTGGAAGAAATTGCAACCATACCTCTGAGATTGGCATCATCCAAAATATGCATGAGGTGACCAGATTCCGTGTCCCACAGCGCGGTACTCGTTGAGTTTTTCAGTTGCTGGAGAAAGTATTTGCCTTCTTCTGTAATGGCTGCACCGCTATCTAAGCAAAGTTGCTCGTCATCTACTGCGTCCAGCTGCCTGTGTTGGTGCGTCTTGGTGTTGAACACTACCAGAGGGACTGTAGTTTCTTCTTGCTCGACATAAAAGCTGGCTTGAGAGCAAATCACCGTGCTGCCATCTTTGCTGATGAGAATCGCTTCCCAGCGGTGCTTCTGGCCAAGTTTGTACTGTCCGACAACCTGTCGGCAAAGTAGGAAAAAGATATGAAAAATAAATAAATAAATAAATAAAGTCACTTTATTTGAGTGTCAATGTATTTAGCACACGATACTAATTAGGGACACCATCCATATCAAATTGGAATTTGAAAATATTGTTTTTTGAGGAGTGGGGAAAACCGGAGTACCCGGATAAAGAAGAAGAAGAAGAAGAAGAAGAAGAAGAAGACTTTATTGTACCCACAAAAAAATGTACAAAATAATTTACATAAATTAAACTTGATAAATTAAATAAAAGGGTACCGACTTCACGAAATAACTAAATAGTTAAAAAGGCCAGAAAGCCGGGTTAAAAACAATGATTTAAAATAAAGTATTAATAACGGAGGTACGACATGGCAGCTTAATTCCGGAGCAGAGTAGAGAACCAACAACAATTTGTAGTTGCCGTCCAGGTTCAGGTTTTATTACCAGCCTATCTTAAGAGAAATAAGCTTAACCTCCTCTCGTAGACTGGGTAATCGTTGGTAATTGAGCCTAAGAAAAATCCGCATTGGAGAGAAAGGGCTCAGATCGAGCTTACGACCGGTTCAAAAAGCTGTTCATCTCCGAAGCCATATTAAATTCGGCTTTAACTCGAGATTTTTCCGTAGCTAACTCAAACCTGTTGAGCTAAGTTTGGGATTCTGGTTCTGTTCCACTACCAAAGAGCTGTTTCAGAGCGTGAGAGATGCGAAAACAACGGCCCATGACGGCTAACAAGAGCTCAAAATCATAAAAAAACGCACGCTGACATTTAACGATTACCATCTTTGATAGTGCAAGCACATGAAAATTGGGGAAAAAAGAAGAACAATTTCCAGCCAAACAAGCGTACAAGTTAGAGGTAGATCGCTTTGAAATCACCTAAATTTAAAGGCCATGTATGCAAGTGCTAAGGTAGCCTGCGTAGCAAGCGTTTCCGTGGGGGGGGGGGGGGGGGGGGAATTCTGGCAAAGAAAGACCGAGCAGAGGAATTTTTGATGTTTTGGCCGCGTGAAAAGTGGGGCCAAAACATCAAAAATGTTGCTCGGTCTTTCTTTGCTCGGAAAATCCCGCGGAAACGCTTGCTACACAGGCAAGTGCTAAGGCTGACGAAGAACTTGAGTAAGTAACAACATAAGACGTTGACGGTCAAGCAGAAAGAGAGTACTTGCTCAATAAAAATGTAAAGATGGTCAAGACAGTCCTAGTAGGAGTTTGGGTGTGATCTTTCTGATTCGGCTGATACCCCTACTTCTTTTTCTGGTGTAGATTGTGGATTGTGTAGATTGCGCCTCAGATAATCGTGTCGGACAGGCTCAAGTGGCCCTTGCATCAATACCTAGAGGAGGTTTAATCCTAACACGAGGGTCTCCTAAACGTGATTGGTCAGAGGACAAGAACACAAATTCGTTTTCCCGGTCCTTTATATTAGTTGGCCCGTCAACTAAAGAGTCAGAGACTCCTTACCGTGTAAGGGGCTCCTGAAGTTTAATCCAAAAATAATAATGAACAAATCCAATTTAATGAAATTATCGTATTGTTACCTTTCCAGTTTCCACATTCCAAACCTTCAAATTCCGTCTACCACGTGACAACCCAATTAATTTCTGTTTGTCAATAAATCCAACTGCCTCCATTCTCTTGCTTGACTTTCCTTGCAGTGTACGAAGCGTTTTTGCCTGGTCGAAGTCCAGTACCTTGTAGTGATCAAAGTTATCTTTGGTAGACGCTCCCACAGCTATACGACCAACGCCAATCTTGTTATTTAGCATGCGTAGTGGTTGAGGGAAATTCCACGCTTTGATGGAGCGGACTTTGACCCCGTTCAGTGCATCCCACACGGCAATCTCGGGCATCATTTTCACTGTGCAGCTTGCAATCACGTGACGATCGTCTGCTGCAGCTGTCAGCGACCATATTGAATCAGCAAAGCCGTCAGTAACTACAGTAACGTCTGTTTCATCCTCATCGACACTTTCTCGCGCATCGTAAACTTTGAGTACTCCATCGGAACCAGCGGTAGCCACGAAATCTCCCCTCCGCCCAAATGTTCCAAATCCTGGCTGTAACCTCGCAACCACAATGGAGTTCCCAGTGCCCAGATCCCACCGCACCAGTTCATAGTGGTTTCTGATGGCGATGACCGCTTTTCCGTCCTCAGTGATCACAAGGCGGTCGTGTTGGGCGATGCCAAACTCTGGAACGTCTGAGATGTGTTGACCAGTTTCAGGGTTATACAATTTTAGTTCTGCCTTCAGAGAACCCTCTGCTATGACGAGAAGCTGGAGGGTGGAGGTCAGATGGATCTCTCTAACTTTTTTTTCTTCCCATTTCTCCATGACTTTCTCCTTTGCCGCTTCTACTTCAATCTGAGGATTTTACAGAAAAACGTTACTAAAATGTTGACATAATCAGATCCAGAGACGGCAGTCCTTGCATTGGGTTAAATGGACTATGAATAGCCTCAAGGTCTGTTGACAATATTAATATTTTTGCTACCTTTGAAAACCGTTAGCTGGAACGAAAGAAATAGAAAACAAGAAAGAATGTTATCACCTTTTTTTGTGGATATGGATAGTAGTTAAAGCAAAAGGAGAAGGACACAAAGAATTTAAGAGGACTTGCCCAACAATCCTTTAAACGAGGCTATGATGGTTTGCTTTTTTTCAATTTTCCTAAAGAGAACAATATACTTATGGAACCACGCAAACACAGTTTGCCACTCAGCTTTCGACACACATCTCTGTTGAAAGAAAAACTTTCTGCCCCGAGTCGGTATCGAACCGACGTTCCCCAGTTACTAGTCGGGCGTGATAACCACTACACCACCGAAGTAACCACGCTGCCAACGTGGCCACTTTAGAAAGTGAGTAGTATCGCACATCGGCCATTCCTCGGAACATTTTTCTTTCGAGACTTTTGTGTTTCCTGGCCTCTAAATTCTCTGAACGGGAATTAGAAATATATATGTATATATAACTACCTTCGAAGCCATGAAATCCGTTGAACAATATACTTATGGAACCACGCAAACACAGTTTGCCACTCAGCTTTCGACACACATCTCTATTGAAAGAAAAGCTTTCTGCCCCTGCCCCTAAAGAGAAGGTAAACGATGAAAATAAATTGTTTTAATCTTACCTTTCGGACTTCCTTCCCAGTTTTGACATTGATAACGTGAACTGTCTTCTTGTCGTGGAGGCAGTAGACCGCTATTTCTTCCATTGCATCTAAAGAACCAAACTGTTCATCAACCTTTATACCACTAACAGGTAAGTCATGCAGGAGCTTTCCACTCTCGGTCTCCCAGATTCGTACACTCGTGTCTCCAAGGGACACCAGCAGCTCACCATCGCTTGCAAAGGCAACGGAGGGGAATCCTCTGAACCAGTTACCTTTGTCCTTCATCGGATGATATGTCTGCAGGGTTTTGTTGGTCCTCGCATTAATGAGGTACATATTGGCTGAAGAACCCGATGCCAGGAAGATGTCGTCGTTCTTTGGGCTGATCCGTGCACACCAGCAAGAATTCACATCCGTTCCAGATTCGTCAAAGCAAACCTTTCTTTGCCTTCTTCCACTCTTAATATCTATATAGAGCAGACACAGCCCCTCCGAGCCTCGATTGGTGGTTACAATTGTCCTGGAATCGCTCGTAAAATTTACATACTCGATCCCGCCGTGAAACTCTTCATATGAAATCGAGTTAACCAGAGAACCTCCAGGAGGCGTGAGACATTGTTGGCTTGGAATGAAAGCGGGAACAGACGGCGTTTTCGCAGCTTCCAACACTTTCTTCAAGAAAGGATGTTGCTCTTTCTTTGTGTACTTATGCAAGCGACCAATGAGCTGGATCGATAGCTGACGAGGGTCCTCTCGGAGTGCAAGTGCGGACAAGCCGAGGGTCTTGCTGAAGAGGTCAAACTCTTTATCATCAGGATGAAGGGCAAGGGCAGCGTTGAAGTCTTGCTGCAGCGCTTCCACGGACAAGGCTCGAAGCTTGGCCAGCATGAATTCGAAGTTGCACAAAGTTTCTTGCTTGAGCGTTTGCAGTTGATTAGAATGCAAAAGATGATGAGGAAGTTCACTTAATTTGCGCAGATTGAAGATTGGTTTGTCATCATTTGCGTCGAACATAAGTGGTTGCTTTGGCACTAAACGATCCATAGACATCTTCTTCCCACTTTTGTCTTCAAAAGGCTTCTTTGCGCCATCGGACCATTTTCCAAGAAAGTATTCACCTATATTTGAATGAATTTTGACCGCTTCCTTGTCACCAAGGTAACGCTCATGGGCAACTTCGATAAACTGACGATGGTACCAGTTTATAACTCTTGCGCCATCGGCGCCTCGGTCGATAAGGTAGTCTCCAATGTCGGAGCGTATACGGATCCATAAGAGGGGTGGCAATCGCCGAATGGGAGGCGTCCAATACTGATAGACGTCATTAAGAACCACGTCGTCCAGTGATAAGATGTCTTCCAGCTCAGGTTCTGATAAGCCATTCTTGGATGCAGTGACGTAGGCTAACGCTTGGCTGACAAGTACTTTGCCATGGAGTCTCTCTACCCTGTCAAAGAGGCCATGGATAATCTCTTTGATTGTTGGAGCTAGCTTGGTTTCTTCTTGAGGAGTGTACGATTTCCAGCGACAAGCTTCGTCAAAGGACAGTTTCAGGTACAAGGGGAGAGGGCACTTTTTGAAGGCTTCTAAAACGATTTCCTCTTGTTCACCCTGCAGTAGTCGTCTCGAAGATTTCAGCCAACTGTCAAGAATTTTCTTTGCGGTGTCAACCGGCATCTTAGGGACTTCTAAAAGGTGTGCTTCGTCGTATTTTTCCTGGAAATGGAGACAAGAAATTTCAATTGTTTATAACTCATGCACTATAAGCTAAATGGAAACCTTTATATCAGGTAAGGCAAGAAGACTGTCCATGGCCGTTGGCCAAAGGGCCTTCGTCTGCTGTGGGCGTCTTTATACCAGTTTACAATGCTTTCGGGAAACATGGAATTGACATTCGTCAGCTATCAACTATCTCATCCTAACTTAGCCAAATATTATTTCACTATTGCCCTTCAAGGTGACCTCTGCTATAAGCCTTGTGGTTTCCTGAGGTCTCCTCGTCATTAACGTAGGTGTAATACTTGTAAATATTATGAAGATGGCAAAGAAATGAATAAACAAATAAATAAACTCTGTTCCTTATTTTAAACGGCACGATTGGGCGGGTGTTAAGTAGGAGATAGAACAATTCTCGTTATTGTATACGGGAAACAAGAAAATAAGGGACACTCTATCGAAGACGTTGAAATGAGTTATGATGATTAAAGAAAATTCCCAACTGACCTACAAGAACTCGGAAAAGCGAACAAACGTCTCATTACAACTAATACCTGCAGTTTGGGTAAACAGATGTACTCTTCCCCTGGAAGTGTCGACAAGATAATATAGACGTTGTCTGGTAGCTCTTTTGGAATCCAATCCAACTCTCTTCCGGCATCATCGTCTGTCAGTTGATCCAGTGAGTCAAGGGCAAGCACCAACGGGCTGGAAGACGATGCGTGTTCCTCCAAACATTTCGGAAAAAATTCAAGCAGGGATCGAATATCCTGGTCAAAAGAATGAAGTGAATGATTAGACATCAATCTAATGGAACAAACAGGTCCATAACATTATGGAAGTGGGATCCTGCTCTTATCCCGCTCATCGTCAGGTATATCGGTGCTTAAGCGGCCGATGGCGCTATTGGATCAAAGTGTTATTTCTACTGGCTTTTTATTTCATTTAAGGCCCTGGCAAACGAGGACATATTGTTGCTCATGATGTTTCTTGGGTGAGCAAACGAGCAGGACACAACGCAAATGTTGTGTTTCCATACTGCGCAAACTGGGAAACATTTCTTGAGGACACAAATTTTGTGTCCGCGACAAATGTTGCGCGCGCGGGCAAACAGCGAAACAATGTGTCCTCGTTTGCCAGGACCATTAAGCTAAGTGAAGCGTTAAAAGGGCATTTTATCTTTACTGTAGGCGTTAAATACGACAATTAGAAGCATTATAATATAAACGTTTGTCACGATTACCATATTGGTATTACTTATATACACTATGTATAAATCCGTCTAACCAGCGATTCCTTTTCAGTTCTTGGACAAAGTACTATGGTGGTATTAAGGATACAAAGTTGACTCAACTTTAAGGAGTAAATAGCCTAATTTAGCAACAGAACGTGAACGTCATTTGAGGACGCGAGAGCGCGCCGGCGCGGAAAGGACTGAACTCGACCTCCGGTGCTCAATTTGCTGCTCTGCCATTGGTCAAGTCAGTTTTTAGATCGGCGCGCGCCGTCGTCACAGTCGTCGCGTTAAGCCGCGGCTACACGAGCGATTTTTTGCTTGCGATGGTGATGCGATTTTTTCAATTTTGTCGCGTCACCAGCGCGCGATGAAAATCGCAAGTGTAGCCACCCTTGAACGTCGCAAGAAAACAATCGCGAGAAATTGAATGAGTTTAATTTTTCGCGATTCTTTTTCTGCGATTTTTTGAGCTGTCGCATCACCTGTGCGAGGGTGGCTACACGGGTGATTTTCACTGCGCGCTGGTGACGCGACAATTAAAAAAAAAAATCGCATCACCATCGCAAGCAAAAAATCGCTCGTGTAGCCGCGGCTTTAGGCTGATTTAGAGGCTAGAGGCGCGCGCAGATCTAAAAACCGGCTTGACCAATGGCAGAGCAGCAAATTGAGCACCGGAAGTCGTGTTCAGTCCTTTCCGCGCGCTCTCGCGTCCTCAAATGACGTTCCCGTTCTGTTGCTAAATTAGCCTGTTGTCTTTGCTAAATCGGCCTCTTAATTGATGAAAAACATGAAAGTCAACGAATGCAACGTTGCATGGGCTTACGTTACACTAAATTTAGCTCTAGCGGTTTGGGTCATTAGACCTACTTCATTCATGCAGTCAAGCTACACGGCGAGGCGTTTGATTACTGGCTTACCTGGGGCACTTTTTTCTCTTCTGAGTCCTCTGAAGAGTTTGCCTTGCAGATTTGTTCGCATATATTGCGCATCAGAGAACGTACATCTGATGAATCAGGAGTTGTCCCAATGAAACGAACAACAACTGTAGCGGTTTCTGTTTCCAGCCATTGCTTTACCTCCATGGAAATCTTAGCCATCAAGGAAGTCTTTCCACATCCCGATTCTCCAAACAAAACAGCTACTCGGTCTTTTATTACCCTCTCTTTGACGGTCGTCAAAAAGTCGTCACGGCCGTGAAATAGCTCGCATTTCTTCTTACAGAAAGATACGTGCTGGAATATCTCCTCTGTTAGCGGATCCTGTGTGTGAATGGATAGATCTTCGTCGATACCTCGGTTTATTCTCTCCGTTAATGAAACATAGAAGTCAGTGCAAAGTTTTTCAATGTACTGTGCATGTTCTTGTGTAGAACTTGGATCTATACCATTTTTATGCCACGTTACGTCATACTGAATGATGTTGCTGCTAGGCAACGACTCCGGAAGGTCCTTTTCACGGAGTTTGTTCAGCAGCTGCTGGGCAGGCTCATCAACAGTGGAAGGATTCCCCCAGGTTTTGTCGACAAATTTTCCAGCGTTTGAGTCACTCATGTTGTCAGTTATGTTGGTAATGACTCTTTTGAACCAGAAACAGCGCTTCTCCTGGTCGATGGCATTTATGACACCTCTACGGATTTCATCTTCTGTCACTAAAGAAAAAGGAAAAAAAAGTGGTGTTTGGTACTCAAGCTTCGTTAATGAGCATGAGCAAGTTTTAATTGACATCTACAAGTATGGCTCATTCTAATTCTGACTTTCAGGTTTCCAGGAGGTCGGGACAAGGACATTCTAATTCTGACTTTCAGGTTTCCAGGAGGTCGGGACAAGGAGGAGAACTATCACAAGATTACTTCCCATGCAATCTTTGACTAAATACAGGAATATTCTGAGTGGGAAATATTAAAAGGCTGGTAAAACAGATCAGGCCATACTATGAAGAGTTCTTAATCGAGGCTGTACCCTATTGGCACCACGCCGCCAGATGAGAAGGTTTTTGGTAAGAAGTTTGCGAGAATTAAGATTAACGCAAGAGTGAGTCTAACTTCGTTTAAGTCATAACAATTACCATGTACCATTGAGCTACACCTTTCTAAGTCAGTCATAAGCTAAGAATGAATATTGGAAGACTGGGAGCTTGATTGGTCCGGTAAAGGCGCATATTGGGTTTCGTCTTTGCACCTCACAAAGAGAACATAACGTAAGCATCACACCTAATTTAAAAGAATAGCCTTTAAATGAGAAAAATCAGACCTGACATGTAGTACTTGTGCCTATCACTCTCTTTATCCAAAGCCTTGTCAGCGGCAATCCTTAAAACAACTTGCATTCTCTCAAACGCCGCCCACCAGTCAGAGGACGCCTTCTTACGTAACTCATTGTTTTCATAGTCACGGTAGTGAGGTAGCAGTGATGTGATTGGCTGCAGCAGGTATTGAGCGGGAACTGCGTTGTCATCCCGCCAGAACCATTTTTTCAGCAGCTCATTATCATCTTTGTCGTCAACTGCTCCAAGGAGCTTCTCGAACTCAGAAGCAGCGATCTTGACCGGAAATGGACGGTAGCCATATTTCTGTCCCAGGAAGGTCTGAAACAGACATCAAATGTTGTTCAGAGACGATGGAAAATATAAATTATTACTTTATACTTTTGTAAACTCACAATGAAGTTGGGTCCAGTAGAGAGCTTCTGACATGCGCGTAGCTCCCTCATGCAGAGCTCAGTGGTCATGTGATCATCAGTGGACTCGTCCCGGACTCCCCATCTCATGTCCACTACTTGGAAGTCATAGCCTCTCTCTTGACAGTAGGACTTCAGTCGCGGATACACTCGTTCCATCAAGGTGTTACGCTCCACAGAAGTGTCTAGAGGGTTAAAGAATCAAACAGATATGATTATTAGAAACAGTAGGTGTAGTCACGTGAATGCGAGAGCTGTTTCGATCAAGGAAACATGACTGAACAAGTTATTGTCTCAAGGCTTTCGTATTGTTCAACAGAACTTCGGTGACAAATAGTATATAATGGTGGACCCTTGCAAACGATTGTAATTATTATTATTATCGTTAAGGTTATCGTCACCAATACCGTTATCGTTACCATTACCGCTAGCGTTATCGTTATCGTTACTGGTATCGGTATTGGTATCGTTACAGGTACCGCTCCGTTATCGTTATCGTTACTGGTATGGGTATCGGTATCGTTACGGTTACCGTTATCGTTACCGTTACCGTTGTCTTTATCGTTATCGTTATCGTTATCGTTATCGTTACCGGTATCGGTATTGTTACCGTTATTGTTACCGTTACAGGTACGTACCGTTATCGTTACCGTTGTCTTTATCGTTATAGTTATCGTTACCGGTATCGGTATTGTTATCGTTATCGTTACCGTTACCGTTACCGTTATCGTTATCGTTATCGTTACCGTTATCGTTACCGTTATCGTTATCGTTACCATTACCATTACCGTTATCGTTATCGTTATCGTTATCGTTACCGTTACCGTTACCGTTACCGTTACCGTTACCGTTATCGTTATCGTTATCGTTATTGCTATTGTTAGTGTTATTGTTATTACTATCACGTTACATTCTTTCTTACTACAGATCTGTTAATTAACGAACCTGTAAATGTCGAGCTGGTAAAGATCCTCACGATTTTGACTTTTTCTGGGTATTGGAAATTCATGTCCCCGACCAGGGCCTTCTTCACTTTCTCCTCATAACTCAAGTTGTCCGCGACTTCATCAGCTTCATCATCCTTAGCTTTGTCGTCGTCTGGTTTTTCATCCTGTTCTGGTTTTGCTTCCTCTTCATGTGACGAGCTGCTTCTCCTGCTTCTTGCTGAAGAGCTGCGTTCGCTTTTCTTGTCGTCGTCGTTGTCGTCTTCGTTGTCATGGTCACTCTCTTCCTTTTCAGAATCGCTTTTATTCTTGTCTTCGTCGTCAGAGCTCTTTTGCGATTGTGTTTCATCGTCTTCGTTCCGTTCAATAGAATTCTTGTCGCTATGATCGCTGTCACGTTCTTTCAAGCTCTCTGTAGATCTTTTTCTGGCCTGATTGTTGATTGGAGCTTCATTCTGTTGAACTCCATTAGAAGCAATCTACACGGAAGCAACAAGAAAAAAATAAACCAAAAGCAGCAATTACAACCACATCATCTAGATGAACTGGTACTATAGTAACCTGACCTTCATACTATCGACGTTCAGATCATGGGAGCAATTTGGCAAAGAGAAATTCTGGAAGCGCTCTGAACTCCACCCAGTGTACACATTATCTCCATTTTTATAAATACTCTTCAAAAAGGCAAGTGCTGGGGGATGGTTAGATAAAATGAAAAACTTTTCGCTTGAATCCCAGAAAACGGAAAGATGTGGCTCTTTAAAAGCTTAACCAAACTTTATCAGTAGACCCAATAATTACCTGTGAGATCTGGTGACTTCCCTTCTTCTTCTTAGAAAGAATTATCCCCATTCTAACGGCCAGTCAATCTTGTGTTGAAAATCCTACCACGTGACCTACAAGTCAGAGATTGGTGAAATATCAGACAAATGTCTCCGGAAACAACTTTTCTATGTTAGGCGCTAGGGGAATGTTTCACTGAAATGTAACCGTTACAGAAAAGAAGGAGGGGGAGCAGGGTTGGCGCAGTGGTGAGAGCGCTCACCTTCCACCAATCTGATCAATGTGTCCCGGGAGCTTAGGCCCCGTCCACACTAATGCGTTTTCGTTTGAAAACGCATACTTTTTTTTATCCGTTTCCGCCTTCCGCCCACACTAAAACGATCAAAAACGGAGAAGTGTGGACGGGCAAAAATGGAGGTTTTCGAAAACGGCGGTTTCGAGTGCGAACGAAGGGAGCAGAATCACAGGTGCGGCTGTTAATTAAGTGGCTGGTGGAAAAGTGAGATCGGCTTGCTTCCCTCGTAAAATGAGAGTTTTCAAGGTTCCTTGTACATGTGCTACTGTAGAGTTCGCCGTGAAACAGACAAACTGCTTCACAGCTTTATTCAAATCGAGCAACCACTCCTCTGTGCAATGATTTATTGTGATCGATCATGTGATTGCTATTTTAGGGGCGTTAACCAGTGATTATCAATTAGGTAATGACTAAGGAATTTATACTAAATTAAGTACAAACATACCGGAAAGCGTGAATAATTTGATGTTTGGTTGATTGTTAAACTGACGAACATTTTTCAGGCAGCGACGTTTATTAAACCCCATAATTTTCTGAATTACTAACCAGGACTAATCCTTTTCTCTCTTCACGAACTCTAATTTGTAACTAGTCTCTGCGTGACCACAAGGAAAATCATGTCACTTATAAAGCAGAGTGTAAACTGAAAGCATGTATTTCAGCCACAAAGTGTCGAATCAGCCGAGGAAACCGTAACGTTTACTCGAATTTGACCATTTTTGATGTTACATCAATCAAAATTTGAGGTAAAACAGCACCATCTGTGAGACCGTTACAACCCACTCGGGCGGAAAGTGATCAAGGCCTTTATGCAAACTCCTGATATAAAAGCTATTTTGGACCCTACGAAGTCATAAACTAGTATTGTATTTTACCATCAGTTTGGCTCTCAGTACAAAGAGAAAATAAAGTTTGCTTTGAGAGAGTAAAAAGGCTGGAGTTAGCTCGGCGTTTGTATTAAAAACAGGAGTGGCATGCGGTTGCACTTGTAGTGAGCCGCGCTGACTTTAGAGTCTCCACCTGGGTTCGCAGGTTTTCCGTGTTGGTTAGTTAAAAACATTAAATAGTTTCACGTTATGCGGTGCCTCACGGAGGGAGAATGTTGTTTGAAAGTAAAAGATATACACCTTCTACCGGCCTAGAGATGGTGATACAACGACGACAATTACTGTAGAGACGGCGCGAAACTGTTTTTACTCGGAGTTTGGGAAACAGGGCGGGGAGCGAAACAATCACGTTATATTTAACTTGTTGGTCACTGACCTATCATGTCATGTCCGGACATCTGCCATCTTTGTGAAAAACAAAAACGGTTGGAAATTATTCTGACATGGAACTTCCTTGGATTGGAATAATCCTTGGTCAAAGAATCATGTTTATTTATTTTCATTCCTAG
Source organism: Pachyseris speciosa (assembly GCA_016490735.1). Taxonomy (NCBI): domain Eukaryota; kingdom Metazoa; phylum Cnidaria; class Anthozoa; order Scleractinia; family Pachyseridae; genus Pachyseris; species Pachyseris speciosa. The sequence goes on along the minus strand of JAEMWC010000616.1, from coordinate 157,714 downwards.
CATAATTTTCTCTTTTGCTTTAACTTGAAGTAGATGCTAGTCTTCACGAAGTGTCATCTATTGCCCTGGATTTAGAATTTGGAATGAATTTATTCTAAAGATGATAGCCGCTTAAAAAGCCTTAAGTGCTTTGAAAAATAATAAGTAATCTTTTTATTTCTTTCGGTTGCTTAGAGATCGATATAAACACACGAAATCGCCACTCAGCGACCCGCCATTATGATCAAATGTCTTTTTAAAAATAAATCTGCAAAGTTGTACCGTGTACATCCATATAGTCTGTGTCGACATGCACATGTACATTTTTTATGCCAGCCATTTGACGAGAGAAATTATTTAATCGTTGTCGGCAATATTTTCTGTTACAATCGAGGAAATTTAAAATATTTATGAACCCAAATACAAACATTAATTCAACGCAAAAAGATTGTCAATTGTAAGGCATTATTAGCGAGTTTTAGCGGACGTTTAAGGCGCAGTGTATAGCTTTGTTTTCAGGTGTAAAACCCACTACAACTGATAAATCTGGCTTCGTTTTCATGCGTTTAGCACGCGGACTAAGCGATTTCACATGGCTTTCCTGCATGCAAAACATCTATGGTATTAGGCGTACTTGCTGGTGCACAGAGATTAAACTACAAACTGGTAAATAGAAATATCAACCTGACCTTATGCGCTTTGCTTGGTCTTTCAAAAGTACACTTCTCATTCCGGTCTTCAGTCATTCGGGTGTCAAAACTAAAGCGCACGAAAGCGAAAGTCATAGCTGGCGAGTGAAATTAACCACTGTATGGCCTTTCCACATTAAAATTCATGTGCTTTGCACAGGCTGTGCTTTGCATATATATCTGAAAAGCAAACTGCTTAAAATAATGGGGTATGTCACGAAAGGGTAACTCGATCACATATGCGTTACGGTCAGGTGCGGTTCACAAATTTAACCAAAATTTGCTGATAGAACTTGTGACTACATTACACCTTACCTGCATGCTGTCACGCTCAAGTTCAATCTGTGTAAACCTAGCCACTAAAAGCATTTAATTTAGCTTTTGCTAGAGAGCTTTTCAATGCCGAGTGCCTGCAGCTGTGTTGTTACTGGCAGAAAATTAAAGTAGATCGCGCTTCAGTGGATGAGAGAATTTGCATGCAAATTTTCTTGCAAACAACCAATTAAATTTTATTTTTTGGCCCATACTGCTTCATCGTTGCGGAGCCAATCATTTTTGATGACTGTTTTTAGTTGCCTATCGAACTTTTACTTGAATAACAAAGTTATCAATACCGCATACGCTGCAAGGGGCCAATAAATGAAGCCGTATTATCGGGTCTATGTGCCTAATCTGCATGTTCAATTACCCAGATAGAACGAGCTAACAATCAAACAGGAGAATAGAGCACCACGTTCTCGTGCAATCAACTACCCACATTTCTATCATGATGTTCCCTTAATTTCCAGTCTTTAATTTCGTGTAAGATGCACACCAACAGATAGAAAACATTTTTGTCCATAACTGTTTTTCTCAAGAAGTGCTTTTGAACATCTAACTCCCCATCTTTTGGGGATCTTTACTTGATTACGGGCCAAGTCAGTACAAGGTTTTGAGGTAACGGAAATTCCAACCGATCTTCTAACCTGCTCAAAAGAAATGATCAGAGATTCAGCCTTCGTGGTTTAAGTTCCACGAACTAATGGTATGCACCTGAATTTATACTTTTGTTTTCTCTTTGATTTGTTTTTATTTAATGCGGTCTCAAAACAAGGGACATTTCTTCTTTTAATATAAGAGCCAAAACAAAGCACACAGTTTTGATAGTTAAACGATTTTGTCCAGCTCTTACTCTGGCCGGCAAATCAGTTGCTGATGGTACATTCAAGATCCCATTGCCTTGAACAAACTTGATTACTGCAGTATACGAACCATCCACGTTTGTTGGGAGTTGGTGATGACGGAAAATGTGCCTCGATAAGCAATTCTTTCCTTTGTTCGAATAACTGTTTGGTTCAGCCCATGCGTCACTACGGATGTTGTGCAAAAAGAATCGATTATGTCCAAGAATGCGGAATCCCGCGTTGATCCAACCCCTTGAACAACAGAACAATGTCAGCGGTGAAAAGTTAGTTGTCAGAGTCATCCAACGTTAATAAAATATACCTTTCAAAGAAATTACTCTTTTGAATGTCAATATATCAACCGTAAAATTCCTCATTCTTAAAAAACAATGGTATAGTAGTTTACAAAGAAAGAGTTGAGAATAATGTATAACACAGCCTACTTGACTAAAAGAAGCATTATCCAGGTAGAAAGCTAGTTTGTCTTTCGACAAGTTCATAGCTTAGATTGTTACCGACTTTACATACAGCTATCTATTAATACGCTGTCTCTGTGATTGAGAAGCGCATTGCTCATGTTCGTTCTTGGTTTATTGCTAATCGTTTAATGATCAATGACGTGAAAACCGAGTTTTTAATTATTGGCACCCGTCAACAATTTGAAAAAACATCTATTGAATCTATTATCATTGGTGATACCCTCATTAAACCTTTAGAAAGCGTCCGGAACCTTGGGTCCTGGTTCGATTCTCATATGCGAATGAATGTTCATATAGGGAAGATTTGTAGCAAGGCTTTTCGGGGATTATACAACATAAGACAGATCAGAAAATTCCTTACCGTTCAATCGACAAAGACACTTTTCCATGCCTTTGTATCCTCACACCTTGATTACTGTAACGCACTTCTTTTTGGTCTACCTACATGTAAATATCAACTCGATCGTTTACAGAAAGTTCAGAATGCTGCGGCTAGAGTGATTTTTCAGATTGCGAAATTTGATCATATCACACCCGCACTTATCGACCTACATTGGCTCCCAGTAACTCTTCGCTCGTCTGCACAATCTCCTCTGTTCGTTCCAAAAGCCAACTGCTCTTCACTTGGGGATCGGGCCTTTGCTCATGCTGCACCCGTTTTATGGAACTCGCTGCCATTAACTATAAGAACAAGTAGTAGTCTCGCCATTTTTAAAAAAGCAATTTAAAACATTTTTATTTAGGAAAGCTTTTAGTCTGTTTCAATAGTTTTAATGTTTTTAGTGCCTTTCCGAAATATTTTAATTTTAAATTAGTATAGAACTTAAACTTATGTAAAGCGCTTCTGAATATTGTTTATAGTTTTAGCACTATACAAATTCCTTATTATTATTATTATTATTATTATTATTATTAATACGTCTATAGTATTATGTTTCTAAAAATTTATCCTTTTTGGCACAAGTACCCTTAAAACCAAGGTTCTGTGGCTCCAGTCATCCGTGTAACGATAAAACCTTTTCGACAAAATTATTTCCTGGGAATCCTTGACAACGTATTGAATACTGGCGTCTCCCTTTTTGTCTTTAACCCCACTTGATTTTTACTGCATTATTCCTTTTTCTGTTAAGTTCCTGATAGGGCTAATCTACTTCCAGATTTCCGTAGCCCAGTATCTCGACCACGCTCAATGGAGGGGTAGGGGTATATATTCCCCTATAACCATGCTCATTAGCTCCTGCCATGCTTTGTTTCATCTCAAGTAGAGGTGTATACGGGGGGGAGGGGGTGGTGGGAGAGAAGGCACGAGATGGGGAATTCAGGGCTTTTATCTTGTGCTTGGATCCCTTGTGCCTCAGAATATAGAGGCATGTATGGATAATTGTTTCATTTCTCAACATTTCTTTTCCGTTCTCCCCACTGCATTTGGCCGGCACACCTGGTTAGAAAAACATTTTGCGATCTCACTTGATTGGCTCATCACAAAAAAGAGAGATCTTTGAACGTGCGTAATGAAACTCGTAGAATACTCGTAGAAACGTGGAATCAGATAAGAGAGGAGTTTTATGTCATCATGCTCAGTTTTAATTTCCAATGTGTGAGAGCAACAATACCAAAAATACCACACAAGAATCTTTCAGTACACTATTTAATCTCAAATTTCTTACTCTTTATTAAAAATGGTGCATTACCCCCTTGGTGCATTAAAAGGTCCAAAATCATGGAAGTGGCATGGGTCTGTTCTTTGCCATCTCAATCGATGAAACTTCTATTTCCTTTGAAAATAAAATACACATTTTAGTCGGACTCTTTTTGCCCTTTTAAATTCCCTAGGTGCTGATTAATTTTATGCATATGGACCCTATGCACAAATGGCTGCCTTTAAATTATTCTTTTGTTCGTATTCAAAATAGTCTCACTAACCTCGTTTTTGAGATCAAAATTCTAAAGATTTTATTATCCCGAACGAGGTTAGTGAGGCTATTTTGAACACGAACAAAAGAATAATCTAAAGGCAGCCATTTTTGCTTAGGTTCTATACGGTCATAATAATAATAATAATAATAATAATAATAATTTTATTATTTCTATAGCGCGAAATTCATTAGTATATGATCTAACGCGCTTTACAAATTGGTAAAATGAAGACTAACTAATGATACCATTGTTTACAATTAATATAAAACTTGTATAATTAATAAAAGAAAAAATGAATCTAAAATATCTAAAAATATGCTTTCCTAAAAAGATGCGTCTTTAATTGTTTCTTGAATGAAGTAATGTTATCAATAACCCTAAGACTGGGCGGTAGCGCATTCCATAAGAGTGAAGCGGCAACCGCAAGGGGTCTGTCTCCAGTCGTCTTTGCCGATTTGATTTCGGACCTTGCTAAAGTGTTGTTGCCAACAGACCTAACATTATACCTAGATTGTTTAAGGGATAAAAGACAAGTAATATATGAAGGTGCAATACCATGCACAGCCTTAAAAGTAAATAAAATAACTTTAAAAATTATTCTGAATTTTACAGGCAGCCAGTGGAGGTCTACCATGACTGGAGTGATGTGTGAGTAGCGTGGCTGCGTTTTGTACGCGCTGTAGTTTATTCGTTTGAATAGCCGGTATACCATATAGAACTGAGTTGCTGTAATCTAGGCGGCTGATGACTAATGCTTGAATTAACGTCTTAGCAGCTTCAAATGATAAAAATTTACGTATACGTCTAATATTGTAGATATAGTAAAACGCTGACTTACATGTCTTGTTAATATGTGTTTGAAATTGAAACTTAGAGTCAAAGCAGACACCGTGGGGCAGATGAGACTTTATTACTTCAAAGAGCTTTCTAGCATACACAGAAAAAAGGTAGAGGACCGAGACACGATCCCTGTGGTACACCAAACGACAGATGATATCTCTCTGTCAGAGAGCTAATTTCTCACAATAACTTCTTCACCTCCTTAAAGAACGGGACGAAAATTCATGACTTCACTTTCACACGACAAAAGTGAAAAAGTGCGTCTAAATTATTAGAACTGGGGCAAAACCAAAATAAAAATCTTAGTGTTTGTTGCATCTCATAAGCAACATAGTCCCTAACTATTCATCCATCTTTCGTCTTTAAAAGCATTGTCATAAATCATTTCCACTCCTCTATCATGTGCTAATTCTTTTAGCAGATGTTGCTATCGTCATCATCTTTATCATGGTCCATTTCGTCATTAGCAGAGGGCTTCTCTTGGAGATCTTCAATCGTCACTTCCATGGACACACCATCGTATGGCGACGTCATATCCTCTTCGACTTTGTGGTTTGGTCGGTGCAAATGCAGAACCATTAGGTTAGGGTTTTCTCCCAGCGCCAATGCGAGCCTGTCACCAGCAGTTTTCACATGATTTGGGTAACCATCTGTCATGAAGGACCCCAGATGCTTCGTCGTCTTCATATCCCAAGCGTCAAAGTTGTTCCCATTTCGTGATTTCGATATGATCGTTTCTCCATCAGGTGTAACATAAATTTCCGAAACGTCTGGGCAAGTGATGGTACGGAGAGTCTCCCCGGTCTCCACACTCCAGATCTTGATACCTATGCCACTCGCTCCAGTTATAGCTGTCATGGAGGATCCCGACACTGCAACTGAACTGGCTGTTTCATATTCTTCTGCATCGAAGAGCGTGCAAACCAGCTTTCCAGTTAGAAGATCCCAGAGTAGTGGCTGTGAATACTGGACCAAACTAACCAAGTATTTCCCGTCATCTGACATCTTTGCGTTGAATAGGGACAATTGCTCTCCTTTGTAACTCAGGAACTTGTGGGTAAAGCTGTTTGTGTCAATTGCGATCAAGTGAAGCTCTTTGTCAGTGTGCTGGGTCATCTGGCTTGCTTGGGAACACACAGCCATCTTTCCGTTGTTGCTGATCATCATGTCTTCAAAACGACGCTTTTCTTTGAACTTAACCACTCGCACTACTTTTCCGCTGTCGACATCCCAGACTTTCACATTTCTCCGTCCCCGGGAGAAGGAAATTATGTGTTTCTGGTCTATGAATCCAAAAGCATTCATTCTTTTGCACGCCTTTCCATTCAGATTTCTCTCGATCTTTCCCTCTTTGAAGTTAAACACCTTATAATGTGGAAGATCTTGATCATAGATGAAACCAACCCCACGAGTGGCAGTACGCATGCGGAGGGGATTCGGAAACATGGCCATGTTCATTAGTCGACAAACTCGCTTACCACTCACCGCATCCCAGACATGAATCTCGTTTCTCAGCTGCATTATTACCGTTGTGAGAACATGGCGCTGGTCCAGGCTGGGAGAAATGGCGGTAATTTGATCAGCGACTGTGTTACCTTGAATTTCGCTGAGAGCAGTGTCCTTCTGATTCTCATCTTCTTCTTCTCGACCTTTATCATAGACGCGAAGGATGTTATCTTGACCGACAGCCAAGATGTTGTTTCCATCACGTGTGTAAATTTGTAAACGGAAAACCGCGCTTCGCAGGCATCTTTCCATTTCCCCTGTTTCCAGATTCAAAATGCAGATTTCGAACATGTCAGCAGTCACTGCCTTCTTTCCATCATCAGTAATCTGCAATCGATGAAGACCTTGCTGCATCTTGAAATTAGTTAGCTCACGAATGAGACTTCCAGAAAGATCGTATAATCGTAAGTTATCAAAGGAGGATGGTATCACAGCCACCTGATCCATGGCCGTTATCCTGATCTCCTTAATAAAGACAGATTCTCCGCTTTTCTTGGGATATTGTAGGGTGATTTTGTCCACCTCTTTGCCTATTTTTACGTCGACAAAGTGCACTGTATTCTTTCCACGAATGTTGTAAACTGCGTAATCACCACGAGCATCTAGGCTGCCAAGCTCGTCGTCCGTCTTAACATCCTTCAAAGGCATACGATGAAGCAGTTTTCCACTCTTTACTTCCCAGATCTTCAAGGCGTCTGGACACAAAGCGACTAACAAATTCTCATCTTCCGCAAACGAAACTGGAGCTTGAGGATTATAGGAAAACCAATCATCATCGGATACTTCGAATTCTTGGATTATCTGCCCGGTCAATGTATTGAGCATATAAATCTTGTGTGAGCCAGCGAGCAGAAGTAGATCGGGATCCTTTTGGCTAATCTGATTGAAATTGGTGCTGTACATTTCTGTAGGTTCTTGGATGGTAAACTTCCTAAGTTCTCTTCCACTACGATAATCAATTATTCTGATGACAAGACCCTCCGAAGACTGAGTTGTGACGGAAATAGTGCGGTTGTCTTTAGCCATGCTGATGAAATTAGCTCCAAACTGGGTCAAACCGATTGCAGAGCGTAGTGCTCCACCGGGCGCTGTCAGACACTTTCTGTTGGGAAGAAAGCAATCAATGGATGGATTCAACGCTTGCTTCAAAACTTTGTACACATCAGGGTACTGTTCCTTCCTCTGCAAAAATCTGAACATCCGACCAATGATCTGAGTTGGAAGTTGCCTGCTATCAGTGGAGAGCGAATGAGCTGAGAGTTGCAAGCATTCGTGCAGGAGTTGCACGTCGTTATCTTCAGGCCTTGCTTCAAGGTAAGAGGAAAAATCACCCATAAGAAGCTCCAAAGATGTTCCTCGTAGTTTTGCTAAAAGGAATTCGAAGTTGCATAGACATTCATCTTTCAGTTGGTCCAAGTTTCCAGAATGCAAAAGGTGGAAAGGCAATTCACTCAGCTTACGAAGATTAAAAATCTGTTTGTCTTCACGTGAGTCGAACATCAGAGGTTGGTTGGGTACCAGCCTATCCATGGACATCTTCTCGCCGTCTTTATTGACAAATGGTTTCTTCGCACCATTAGACCACTTGCCAAGGAAGTAGTCACTCATATTGGCGCGAATCTTTTTCGCTTGCTCATCTTTCAGGTACCGTTCTCGGGCGGCTTCTATAAACTGACGATGATACCAGAATACCACTTGAGTGCCATCAGCCCCTCGCTCGATCAGATAGTCTCCGATGTCAGAACGAATTCGAATCCACAGCAACGGTGGGAGCCTTCTAACCGGAGGAGTCCAGTACTGGTATACATCATTCAGAACTTCGTCATCAAGGGAGAGGAGATCTTCTAGCTCGGGCTCTGTTAATCCATTCTTCGAAGCAGTGATGTAAGCCAAGGCATGGCTGACAAGAAGTTTGCCATGTCGTCGCTCCAGACGTTCAAACAAGTCGTCGATGATTTCTCTTACGTTTTGCTCGAGATGAACATCAGATTCGGGAGTGTAAGACTTCCAGCGTAAGGCCTCATCGAAAGCAAGTTTGAGGTAGAGAGGAAGAGGACACTTCTGAAAAGCGTCCATGATATAGCTTTTCTGTTTTGGAAGGATAGTACGATTAGCTGCCTTCAACCAATTGTCAAGGATAACATCTGCTTCGTTCAAGGGGATCTTTGGTACCTCCAGAAAGCATTCACCGGGTAGGATGGTCTGAGATGAAGAAAAAAATATGAGTAAACAACACTGTTGAATTGAGAACAGTCATTTGGATGATTATAAACAGAATGACTTTTCGAATGTTATACTTAATGGATGATAAGTAAAACACGTTGATAAAACTTGGGGACGGACATGCTGGGAAATCAAGAAAAGAAAAAATACAACACCCTCAGTGGATGGTTATTCATAACAAATTGTTGTTTGCGATTCGTGTTCAACTTTAGAGCAACCAAATTAATTTAGTCGGGTGGTTGTTGAACACAAAAGGCGTAAACTACATGACCAAGAAACCAGCATTTAATGCCCCCGGAGGGGAAGGCACTACCAGAAAAATTGGGTGAGGGTGTGCGGCCCGCTTCCTGAAACCGTTACCCTATTTCAGAGCAAAATCTGCGATTTTCCTTACCCTATTTCAGACCTGATCAAGACTTCAATACCCTATTGCAGACTTATTTCACGTAAACGGTTGGCGTAAACAGAAGGGATTTTGTGGATGGTCTTATCGCCTAATGAAGAAGTAGCTTCTTCTAAAAAACACATAGCCAATTCAAGACTAGAGTGCTCAAACCATACCCATTTCAGACCAAAATGTTCAAAATCGATACCCTATGTCAGACCAAAACGTCTAAAAAACCATACCCTTTGGGGCCGCACATACCTATATAGTCCATATAAGGGACTAACCCCCCCCCCCCACCCCCGCGGGATTTAATGCAACTACATGACGTCGGTTTCAAGGTTTTGGCTTTTCTTCTCACTAGATGGAAAAGTTACTTGAGTTTTACTGACCAATAGCAGAGCATAGAAAACCCTAAGACTGCAGAAGCAAGAGTTACTTTCGACACTCAATATGGAAATATGAAACCTTACTCTCAAACTTGGCAAGGCTTGATATTCCTGGCCGGGTAGTGTTGAAAGCACGGCATACACATTACTCGGTAGGTTTCTTGGGAACCAGTCCATTTGTCTTCCTCCATCATCGATGGAAAGTTGGTCCAGCGAGTCCAAAACCAGGACAACAGGATTGATTTCCGCTGACTTTTCCAGGCATTCTTGGAAAAAATCTTTCAGAGACTTCATGTCCTAACATTGCAAAAACGTTATTTCAGCACGATTAAAACTAAAACGATCAATTATTCTTCAAGTGGTTCACTGTTAGGTTTGTCTATTTTCTCTCGTAAGTAGCGTTATTCGGGTAGTAACGTGTAATATCTGATGACTTGATAAGTGAAAGGGAGAGACATGTAAATCAATGATAAGCACGTGACTTAAACATAAACAACTGAGTAGTCAACTGAATTTTTTGTGCTGCATGGACCAAAAAGTAGCGACAGCACATAAAATGAAACCCCGAGGAGAGACATCATTCCGGGAAAAATTCCGACAGTGGCATCAAGGCCGAGAATTTAGCGATTTAAACACCGACACGGGAGATTTTAAAATTCAGACAAGCAACACGGGATCCCCTCTGGCAGGGACTCATTGATTGAATATACTTCGATATCTTCCTACGTATTCTTTGTGCACATTTGCTATCCGGACGTAGCTAGTTTGCTTTGTATAGTTACCTCTGGTACATTTGCTGTGTCCTGTCCAGTAGCCTTGCACAGTTGGTTACATATGCTCCTCAACAGAGACCTGATGCCAGATGAATCTGGTGATGTTCCAATGAATCGTAAAACGACCATGGCGGATTGGTCTTCTACCCAATGTTTAACTTCCGTTGCAATTTTGGCCATAATTGAGGTTTTCCCGCAACCTGATTCTCCGTGTAAGACCACGCTATGCTTGTCATGTTCCACCAAAGTCGTCTTCGCGGCTTGCAGAAACTCTTTTCGACCATGAAATGATTTGCACTTCTTTTGGCAAAAGGAACCGTGCTGGAAGATCTCTTCAGCAAATGAATCTCTCGAGTCAGACATCTCACTTTCTTTTATCCCGTTATCAATCATCTCAGTTAAAGTGGTATAAAAGTCTTTGCACAGTTTCTCAATGTACTTTGAATGCTCGGGTACTGACGCGGGATCAACGCCGTTATCAGACCACTTGACGTCATAAGTCATTACGTTTTTGCCTGGTAAGGCACGTGGCAGGTCTTTCTCTCGGAGGTCATTCAGAAGTTTCTGTGCAGTTTCGTCCACAGCTGCGTTTGCTCCCCATTTTTTGTCAATGAATTTTCCAGTGTTTTTTCCATCGGCATTTGCACTGAGATCCGAAATGACTCTCTTGAACCAGAAACAATGTTTCGATGGACTCGATGCATTGATAATGCCTCGACGAATTTCATCTTCGGTAACTAAGAGACAATGCGAAATATTGAACTTAATACAGAACGTTGTGATTAAAGTTACTGACTTAAGGTTATTGCGTTTTTGCTTTGACCAAAAGGAAAAAGCCCAACTCACAGATTGCTGGTTTGTCAGTTTTCCTCGCTATGTCGGGTTCTACTGTAAACTTCTATGGATACTTTTGGGGGAGCTTTTGAGATAACGAGCCAAGAAGGCGGAAGAGGGGAAGCAAAGACAAGTAGCCCCGCGAAAAGACGGCGAACACAATTCAGAATTAACACAGGAATCCTTGGAGTCCCTGAGTGGACCTCAGAAAATAATGTATGGGCACTAATTTTCTCTTGTCGGGAATTAGTTGACCGCGTGAAAAAGGAGGAGATGATGGTAGATAAGGTGAATAAGTCTTGCAAGGTGCAAACAATGATTTACCCGCTGCACTTGTCTCTTGTGAACGGCCTTGAGTTGACCAAGACCTTTTCCATCTCTAGATTTGAAAAGAAAGTCATACCTGACATATAATACTTGTGTATCTCCTTCTTGTTATGTAAGACCTTGTCAGCGGCTGTCCTCAAAACGACCTGCATTCTCTCAAAAGCTGCCCACCAATCAGAAGACGCCTTCTTACGTAACTCACTGTTCTCATAGTCACGGTAGTGAGGCAGAACTGATGTGATTGGTTGTAGCTCATATTGGGCGGGAACTGCATTGTCATCTCGCCAAAACCATTGTGTTAGGAGCGTGTAATCGTCTCGGTTGTCAAGTGCTCCAAGGAGCTTCTCAAACTCAGAGGCAATGATCTTGGCTGGGAAGGGGCGATAGCCGTATTTTTGCCCTAAAAAGGTCTGAAAATGACAGTTCACGACAATTATTTTAGCAAAGGTAAAAATGATTAAAGCTAAGTTAAATCGTCCACGATATTATGGTTTAGCTGGATGTTTAGTCTCAGGAATTTGAGGAAAAAGTGATAATTTGTATACAGCAAACACGTCTTGTATGGTGATGAGCTCAGACGTACACCAGCCAAGAACACGAGAGACCTTAGGGACGTTTCGGCCTTATAAAGCTGTGTGCTCTGAAAAACTGACTATCTTTTGTCTGTTGTGAAACTTACAATGAAGTTGGGTCCCGTAGAGAGCTTCTGACATGCGCGTAGCTCCCTCATGCAGAGCTCAGTGGTCATGTGATCATCAGTGGACTCGTCCCGGACTCCCCATCTCATGTCCACTACTTGGAAGTCATAGCCTCTCTCTTGACAGTAGGACTTAAGTCGCGGGTACACTTTCTCCATCAGCGTGTTACGCTCCACAGAAGTGTCTAAAAGAGAATTTTAAAGCGTCACTCGACACAAAGTCTAGTATATTATTTTTACAGGTTAGGGATTAGGGTTACAGGTAATGCCTTTCATCGTAGTTTAGGGAACCGCAGTAAGCAAACGAACTTATATTTGGGACTGAAGCGTTCACTAGACTTTACTTCCTGAAGCCGGATCATGTGCAAATTGCTAGCATAATTTTGTCTGTAATCTAATTACTGCGCTTTTCAATAACACACGAACTTTTGAAGTTTCAATCTCAAAAGGCAACTGCGTTTTTCGCCGCCGTCAATCAAATTTCAGGCGTCTTCCGACTACTACCGAGAGGCGACGGTCGATGAGTGGCCTAAAGCAGTTTCAAGCAATATAGCGGAAAAGTCTGCAGGTTTCCTTTCCGATTCTTAGGATAATAAATTGGATAGTTTATTTGAGAACCTATCCACCGAACTTCCAGACTCAGAAGAAGCGTAACTGAATAATCTATAATTGAATGATTAGGTTAGGCAATTCGCCGAATCATGTCTTACCTGCTTTTCTGATGGCGAGTTTATAGTGTGGTTCAGGGATTTTATATCTTTATTTGCTATAGCGAATAAAGAATACAGGACTTATGAGTCTAAACGTCGTGTTCATCGCCATAAAACTTCAATGCTTTCCAATGCAAATGCAGCTTTTTTCGTCTCGAACTGAAGCGAAGAAAACCATACCAGTCGCTTCGGCGGTACTGGTAAACAGTGTTTTGAAAGTTATTTCCTGCCAACAGAGGTCTCTGGCGGCGATAAGTTTACTTTATAACCATTTACCCACAAAATATGAACAGTAAGAAAAGAACTAACAGGGAAATACAATCTTTTCAACCGAAAGACTAATTTTACGCAAGCATATGCTACTGTGAGAACTCTTCGAGCGACTTTCGGAAAGTTCTTATGCATATGCAAATTTACGGATAGTGTTGCCTAGTTCCTGTACGGTTTTCTCACAGGCCCTCACAATCAATACGTTTCGGTGACGTAAAGGCGCGAACAGCTCGGCGGCTAATTTCGCGCCAACAACAACTGAGATATTTGTCTCACTTTTCGGATTTTTGTCTAGGCCTCGCTTTTTCGCCCGGACCACGTGATCCGAAACCAATTGACCGGGAAGAAACAGAGAGAGGCCTAGGAATTAGACAAGGAATAGTGCACGTACAATTTGATTGAAGGAAGCCAGTATGCGGTTTGGCGGTTAGCGCTTCCGCATGATCATGAAAAGCGTAGTAACATTACCCACTTCATTTTCCGTAGAAAGGCTGTAACCGAAAAGGACGTTTCTATTATCAGACTAAAGGACCTATTGTCAAACCATCATAGTGCAGATTGGGAGCGGAAATTCTCCACAGTACTTTACAGTACTTGATATTTACCAGTGAAAGTAGAGCTTGTGAAAATTCGAACAACTTTCACGTTCTCGGGAAAGTCACCATCCAGATCGCCCATCAAAGCCTTCTGTAACTTCTCACTATAATTAGCAAGGGCGTTAGAGGCTTTAGCTTTGTCATCGTTTTCTTCGTCGTCGTCGACGTCGTCGTCGGTTTCTTCTTCTTCTTCTTCTTCTTGTTCGGCTTGTTTTTCTTCCTGTACATTTTCTTCGCCTTGATCTTCGCCATCTCTGTCTTCCTCTTTCTCACTTTCTTCTTCACGGTCGCTGCCATTCAAGACGTCTTCTCGTTCTGAATTTTCGTCTTCTTCATCATCACACTCACGCTCCAAAGATGAGTTCTCACACTCGTCTCGTTCCTCGACGTCCTGTCGCTCGTCTTCTTCGGACATTACATTTCCAGCTGCCGCTCTTAACTCCTTCAAGCTATCTCGACTTCTTTCTCCTTGCCTCGTCCCTTTCTAAAAACATTGAATAAAGTACATCGATTTCAATGTTTATAATGGCCAGAAGGTCAGTTAGACTGAAGATCCGTTTCTCGAAAGTCGCCATGAATCCATAACCCTGGTTTTAATATCGGTTAGTGCTAATTTTTTGTTGAAACTAGTCTGATATGTTGCTTCAGCTTGTGATGACTTAACATGAACACCAATGATCAAGTAAAAAAGTAAAAGCCTAGGAAATCTTTTCACCAGCAGCATCAAAAATGGAACTTACTCAACTTGTTTTTAAAAGGGATGGTTACACGAATGTTCTTTGAGAGGTTTGCATTTCACAAGTTTGAATTCCCTTCTGTACGATAAAACGTACCAGCTCAGTAAGTCATTGACAGATGGGTTTGTTCAAAATTGGAACTCAAGTTTTTGCACTCAGTGCGGAAAAATTAGTTTAGTCTTTACAAAAGAATAAATAAAAGTTGACAGAGAACGTGTTTTAAAGCTCTCTCATCTAGCCCTCTCTACCAGTTGAAATAAAGTTGAAATATAGTTGAAGTTGAAGTTGAAGTTGACCAGTTGTTTTAAAAAGCTAAAGAGCGTTGAATTTGGGATACTCATTGCAAACCCTAATTAAGCTACTGTCAGAGCTACAGGGTGAAGGATCTTTCCGGATCACAAATCTGCAGTGTTTTTAAGGGTAATGAGGAGCTCTCTTTGATAGTCAGTCGCCAGACAGCGATAGTAGTCTAAAATTACTGCAAAATATACCTTATTTTATGAAGGTGTTCGTCATCGTGGTTTCAAATGATAGCTGAGTTAATCTTTTGTCTCACGATTGAGTCACAAAGATGTGGGTCGCGACGCTGAGGGAACAATTTCTAGTCTGAACGACAAGGATCGAAATCCTCCAATCAACAACAGCCTAAGCGAGGATCGAAACGCACCAATCATCACCAGCCACGGTGCTTCTTATACTCACACGCAGCCAGTCGACACCATCGCCTGATGAAGACCGGCACTATAGCGGTCGAAACGTCGCGATCCGCATTTTTGTGACTCAATCGTGAGACAGAAGATTAACTCAGCTATCATACCTTATTTTGTTCCAGCTTAAGCTTCTTCTTCTTGGACACGACAATTCCCATCTTTACACTTGAGAGTGTCAGCTGCGGCTACAGATTACAGGGTAACAATTAGTCATCTAGCTAAGCGACCTTGCTACAGAAAACTGAAGTTTAATAATCTAATACTGGCAAGTACAACAGGATCAAGATGTGGGAGGATTTTTTGTTGACAAACGCACATTCGCCGTATCAGCGTTTGTTATATTGGAGTTCGAGTTTCATCTAAAGGCAGGAGGGATGAGCTTATGGGAAGAGTTGTCTCCAGTTAAAATAAGAAGGAATACAAAATGATATCACAGTTATGAAAACTTACTAGAGCTATTCAGTCTGTTTCTTTAACTATTTAACTGTTTTATAATAGTCAGGTGGTTTTTGCCAGGTATGCGATAGACTGCATTTAAAGCTACCATCAAATCCCGCTTAACGTTGTAATATCATTATACAACAGTTTGGTGGCTTAACAATCTTAGAACGTTTGGCACTCCATTTCCACTGTCAATTTGACTTAAATTTTCTGTTGAATAAAATGTTTTGCTTTTGTTCAAACACTTCGGCTGACACTTGCCAATGTTATTGACGGAGAGTCGCATGGCCAAGGAAGCGCAAACGTTTAGCCCGCGCGATCAACAATGTTAGACAAAGTTATAGAAAAGTTACTTGTGCCTTACAACAAACTTAGGACGTTTAACCGGGAATAAAGGGACACTAAATAGCGCAAGAGCCCTCCATAATTTTCACTTAAGATGTTCGCCTTTTAGCCGGGCAGATATCAAAAGTAACTAGGAATTGCATACAATCAGTTAATGTAATTGAATAATAATCAGATGCTAACGTCTTGGCGTATTTTTATAGATAAATACGAAACTAATATAGGTCCTGAATTAATTAAAAGTGGTCTTAAAAGAACCAATAATGTGCTTTAGAAGCGAACAAAGCAAAGTTGTCCCTTTTGTGCTGTAATTTCTAACTGGTCTTGTTGAGCGCACAATAATCTGCCCGAAAACCAACTGAATACACGATTAGTTTTTATTTGATAAGGACAAATAAACTTAAAACCGCACAAATTGACATACTGTGAACCGAAACTCTAATTTGCATTTTGTCTTTGTGGCTTTTTAGATTGTAAATATACCATGAGGCTGTGGTGGTTTCGATTTTTTCCCGCACTAATGCAAGTTAGGGAACCAAACTTAACACACGGTGATAGTATATGAGACTGCGAAAAATTATATAAAAAAAGTTGAGCGAAAATAACACAAAAGAACCATTTCCAAATCGATAAGTTTTGCCTAAATGTACAAATGTTAACTAAAATACCTTTCAATTTGTATGATTTTTTTCTCAATATTACGAGTTTCTTAGTAGCGGTTCGTTGATCGTGAAATTTGTGAGCTTCATCAGATTGTCAGTTGAGTGGCCCTGGAAGAAGAGATTGACAAAGATTTCACTCGTTATGTCCGTTATAAATTTAATACCAAAGACTCGCGTACACGTCCACACTTACCAATTGCAGACTTGCAAAGCGGTAGAGTTATTTGCTTTCTGAAAGGCAGCGGCAATTTCTCGCTTGGATCTTTACATGAAATGCAAGCAGATAGGTAAGACGAGGCCTTGAAAAAATCACGCGACGTGAAATTCGTTTACAATCGCTTAAGCCTTGAACTAAAAAGCGATTTTAACACAAGTCTTCTGATAGGCTGACTGAATAAATAAAGTTGACCTCTTTTTGTCTTCTAATACCATAGCAACAGGGCAGTTAGATTTGTTAGTGATTCTAGAATGCACGACTGAAATTATTAATAGTCAAAAAATTCTCTGAAGTACCTGTTCCCAAAATGCCTCAGGGGTTCAAAAACAGGTGATGGTGGCGCCTCTCAACCATAGCATGATGCCAGGATAACAGTTTCTGCTATAGATTCTATGTTTGATATACTATAAATGTGAAGAGCATTTAAGCTCAACTGGGTATCTTGATAGGGCTCCTTGGTTGGCCAATCAAGCGGTATCAGACTCTTACGTCACGGCAAACAGAAACTACGTGTACAAAAAACTTTCTTTTGTTTAAAGCGGAACTTTAGTTCAGTGGACGTTGCGCATTTCAATGTAATATATATAAAAGCTCTGAAGATTTTGTCATTTGGAGAAAATAGTTCAATAGTGACAAATTAGAGAGAACAATCGTGATTTTGGAATCGAAAGATTCCTTGAACTGGGCCCAACAAGCGTTCTTGAAACGATCAACAACAATTTACAACTGTCTAGTAAGTGACCCGTTTACAACAAATGATCACAAAACCCGACTCCTTGATGTGGTGGTAAATTTTAACAGCTAGTTCCGCCAAAAATTTATGGAGACAGAAGAAGTTTATATGGGCTAACAAAGCTGGTGTATCGACTGCGTACCAAGTGTTTTGGATGTGAATTTCTAAGTCCATCAGCTTTTTGCAAGATATAGAAACAGAGCATCTCTGCTAAGGGAAATAGAGAAGGTTCCAGTAGTCCTAGCGACCAAACACGCGAGGCATTTTCTCGCAACAGTGAAATTTTCTAATACTGGGGTTTTAAAATAACGGAACCCTAGTTTTCCAGAATTTCAAAGGTATGAAATCAGATATAGTCTTATTAACAAAGTGGAAGCAAGTAGGGCAGTTTATAAACATGGAAAGGATATCAGTAACGTGAAGGGAGAAGTAGTTTTGAGAAGAAGTGAGGCAAAGAAACATTAAAACAACTTGAATCACCTCTCGAGTTATTTTATTGCCACTAAATCCTGACGTGACTACAACGCTTTAGCTTCACTTTACTGTGGAGGTATTACAGGCTTTAACTGTGTGGTTTTGGTTGTCCGTTTAAGCCAAGAGACCATACACATCTGCACATGTGCGCCCGCCATTATCGCTCTCTGAGCGACCGGTTAAATCCGCCTCGCCGTACCACAGGCGCAGTTCGCTGTTAGCAAACACACACTGAGGTTTCTTGGATGCACAGAATACGAGGGCCGACGAGGAGGAGGTGTAGCCAGCCAAATTGTAGGCTCCACCCTTGTTGACCGTTGATGCCTCTGGACCCAGTATCTTGTTGTTCTGGTCGGTTAAAACGCTCGAAAGCCATTGATCATTTGGAGCACAACCCCAGTAGCTGTAGGCACCCCTATTATTTAATAATAATAATAATAATAATAATAAATAATAAATAAATATTTATATAGCGCCATTATTACTGCTTGCTCATGGCACTTTACAATAAAAAGTTAAAATAATTCAGTACACATGAAATAAAAAATTAAAAGGATAAAAAAACCATCTATAAGCTAGAATATAAAAAATGTTATTTACAGGTAAAAAGCAATTTTAAAAAGGTAAGTTTTCAAACGTTTCTTAAAAATGTTTCCAGAGTTACTCAATCTTAATTCCAATGGGAGAGTGTTCCACAGTTTAGGGGCCACCACGGCAAAAGCACGGTCCCCATATGTTTTCAATCGAGCTGTCGGGGTGGCCAAGAGTCGCTGTGATGATGACCTTAAAGTTCGTGACTGTGTTTCGTATTGGATAAGATTTGAAATATACTCAGGTGCTGCGCCATTAAGTGACTTAAAAAATAATAAAAGAATTTTATACATTATACGATATCGAACCGGTAACCAGTGAAGCTTCATCAAAACAGGGGTAATGTGATCGAATTTTCGGGTATGCGTTACAATACGGGCTGCTGCATTTTGAATCGATTGTAACCTAGAAAGTAGATGCTGCGGGAGGCCATATAAAAGACAGTTACAATTATCCAATTTAGACGTGATGAAAGCATGCACCACAGTTTTTTGTCGCATGAAACTGTTCCCGAGCGGTGCACGAGCATGAACGAGCTCACAAAGATGTTCCGATGGTAGGCGAAGCGTCCGAACTGGTTTCCCTTGGCACCGAAGCAAACAGGTGACTTGTTGAGTTTGACCCAGCGTGGGCAGGTCTTTGAAGACGCATCGCTTGGGAAGGGAAAAACCAAGGCCAACATGGCGACCGTAAGCAACTTGAACAACATGGCTTGGGTTTGATCTGTAACAGAAGAAAAATAAATGCGTAAAAACAGATATTATAGAAGAAAGCTGTGTCTTGGCCAAGGTTGCGCAAATCATAAAACATGGACAGTACGTCCGGCGTTTTTCTTTATTGTTTTTTAGCGTTTGTGTTTTTACGTTAGTGAATTGGATTTACTTGCAAACCATCCGCTAAAATTTATTATTCACATAGGTTGCTGATTCAGACGAAATGATTCAAATAGACTAAAAGCAGTTGTTAGCTGTCATATTATTCACTTTCATTAGACTGAACAGAAAATCTTTAACAAGGATGCTTTGGTAGTCCTCGCCAATTTCTTTCATAACAAGAAAAGTTATTTAATGAATAATCGCGAATAAATTTGCTCCTGTTAGCTAACTGAACCGATTTTGGAACGATGAATTGATTTCTTCGCCAGCATAAACTTCCAAGTTATTTCTCTTGAAAATCCGCACCTTCAAAGACCAATTTGAAGCTAGAGTATGACGCGGTCATCAGCAGGGCCTTGTTGTTCAAAGAGCGTGTATTCTTTTCAAGCGGATAAATCGCGCTCCAACGCATAAAATTTTTCCAGTTACGTTATCTCGGTTGTTCAGTCGAAGCGTTATTCACTTTAAGGAAGGTTGTATAAATTTGTGTTCACTGGATGAAAAGCAGTAAATTCAAGCCCCGCGTAAAATATTATCGCTGTAGCCTGCGTGGCAGTCAATTGAGATCCCGGCCTTACCTTCCGGGTAAAGAAATACTGCTTCAGGAGTTATGTTGGAGGTCTCACCGAACAATTTTCAGGGGCACTCAACGACAAGTTTCGGTAGATATCTGTTCGGTGGTGGGTAATTCGCCTTGGGGCTTTCGGCGTCGATTAAAGAGTGCACTCGGATTTTCGTAACTAAAACGTAGCCTAAAAGATTCGCAATTGGGAAATCATAGCCCCTGAGGTTTTCGGAAAGGTCGTAATTGCTGTTTTTGGTAGTAAAAAACGTCAGCTAGCATTTTCGGAAAGAAAATAGTTCCCATGAAAGTTCGTTGAAAGTTTATTTCAGCTAGCTTTTTCTTAAAGGAAGATTTTGTTCCCTAACATTTTCGGGCAGTTTAAATTTCAGCTAGGGAATCCGAACAGATGAACTTCTTCTAGCTTATGAAAACGTCACTTTAAACTTACTTCAAACACCATAAGGTACTTAAAAGTTCTTTTTTACAGATTTTGGTTGATTTGGCTCGTTGGGTGCCCCTGAATTTTGTCAAACGTTTCAGACGTCTCTCGTAACAGCTTTATGCGAATGAGTTGAGCACAAAGATATTTTAATCAAGTTAACAACGATCGCATCAGTGAGGCAGAACTCAAATATTCTCGTAAACCGACATCTTCTGAGTCATACAAAGTAATTGAATCACATTAGCGTTTGTTACAATGTATTTACCATGGTTTGACATTTTTGCTGTTTTGTTTTGAGACTGACCGTGTAATTAGCAAGAAGGGAATGCGGTTAAAGAACGTTAAGCCTAAAAAAAGACGCATCAAAGTGCATATCCGGCTAAAGTGTGTCGTGATATAAAGAACTTAGTACCATTCTACTTGTGATGCCGTAATTAGTCTGTAAGTTAGAAGTTCTAGGTGAATTGAGGACGTTCTTTACTGTTATTTTATCCGTGAAAAGTGTTCTATATGTAAAGCTATTTAGCAGTTAGATTATGAGCTCGAGACTTCTATCGCGTGATAGCTGATGAGGGCGCAGCCTGAATCAGCTATAACGCATAGAAATCGAGAGCGAATAATCTGATTGTTTTAGTATAAATCTACTAGTCGTCGAAAAATAAACAATTAAATTATCTAAATCCTCCTCGCAGACACTTCGAAAACGCGGAGAAGCGGCCGCCATTTTGCTGACAATCGCTACTCACTCTCTATCACAGAATAGATAGCGAGTAGCGTAGCCAATCAGAGAACGGCATTCGTGATAGAACGCTAGTAGATTTATACTAATTATTAATATTTAATGGCTAGTGTCTAACAACTGAACTTCGCGAATAAAATCATAATTAAGTGGACGTGACCGTTCAATAGAACATTTTGATTCTCTTTTATTGTTCAGAATTATTCTACCACATTTCAGTGATACTGAAATCCTGCTACACTTCAGTGATAGAAAAACTGAGTATTCGAATTATAACCACCGTCTCCAGAGGTACTGTTTGTGACCGACTGGTTATGCTGTTCATGGTGGCTCTATCTTTTTGAGCCTGCAACAGAGACGTAAAAGTGAGGAGTTCACATCTAACATAATCTCCGTATGACTATCACTTAGCATCCGGTGCTGTTTGTTCTCGCTGCTTTCAATCAGTCAGACTCGTAATGTTTCATTTGACAATGCACTCGACGAAACGTAGTAAAACAAATCCCAGCACAGATACATCGTTTTTCCTTTGCGAATGTTTCGCTTGTTAGCTATATATATAACGTCTTGTGAGTGTAGCTTCACTGCCTTAACTTATGCATTTTACTAAGTGTATTGCTAAATCTTCCGGCCAAGGATTATTCAACAGAACACCGTACGGGCTCTTTTCCGTGATAATATAATTCAATTATTCAAAATATGCTATTATAATTTGCATCTCAGTGAGGGTGTTGGGATATTCTATGGGTTGACTCTGCTGCAAGGCACTCCTTCCTTTCCCTAACCAGTTTGCGTTTATATCGCTTTGCACTTCAAGCTCGCCTGTCAGATTCAGTAACTGACTCATGCACCGACTTATACTTATCGAAGCAGGTTTATAACCTCATAACTTGATTTCGCTCAAACAATTATTGGAAACTATCCATGCTCACAACGAAAAGCACCACAATTTCCAGCGTCGATTCTCTGAAAGAAGAGTTTTGTAGTAGCGGATTTAGGGGTGGGGCCGGGACGAGCCCCCCCCCCCCCCTAAAAAAAATCTTCTTTATACTGACCAACCGACTTTTAAGTTGTATTGTGCATCAGGCGGTTTTATTTATTTCTTCGGCCCCTTCTTTCTGGAGTTTCTGGATCCGCCCCTCTATAATTTGGACCGGCAAAGTTTGCATATTTTGATGTTTGGGAACTGATTAGAAGTATTATTGTTTAGCTAAAAGGAATATGCAGTAAACAAGACCCAACAAGCGTTCTTGAAAACGATAAACAACAATTACAGAACTGTCTAGTAAGTGACCCGTATACGATAGATGATCACAAAAACCGACTCCTTCGGATGTGGTGACAAATTTTAACAGCTAGTTCCGCAAAAAAATATGAAAGAATAAGCAGCTTATTTTGGCTAACAAAGCTTGTATACCGATGGTGTACCAAGTACCTTGGACGTCTATTGTTAAGTGCATCAGCTCTTTAACATATAAAAACAGAGCATCTCTGGCAAGGGAAATAGAGAAGGTTCCAGTAGTTCTAGCGACTAAACACTCGAGGCATTTTCTCGCAACAGTGAAAGTTTGTAATACTGGGGTATTAAAATAACAGAACCAGATATCAGTAACGTGAAGGGGCGGGGGGGGGGGGGAGTAGTTTTGAGAAGACCATGGGCCAGAAGAAACACTGAAACAACTTGAATCACCTCATTTTCTCTTGCCTCGAGTTATTATAATTGTCACTAAACATATAACTACAATGCTTTGGCTTCACTTTAGTGTGGAGTTATTAGAGGCTGTAACTGCTTGGTTTTGGTAGCCCGTTTAAGCCAACAGACCATAAACATCTGCACACGCACGCCCGGCATTATCGCTCTCGGTGGAGTCACGTAAATCTTCGCCATGCCACAAACGCAGCTCGCTGTTAGCAAACACGCAGTGGGGTTTCTTGGTAGCAAGAGTGCACTGTCCCCCGCTACTGACCGTTGATGCCTCTGGAGCCAGTATCTTGTTGTTCTGGTAAGTCAGGATTGTCTCGAGGCGTGCACTATAATTTGGTTCACAACCCAAGAAGCTGTGGGCGCCCTTATGACTGCTGAGACACGAAACTGTTCCCGAACGGTGCACGAGCATGAACGAGCTCACGAAGATGTTCCGATGGTAGGTGAACCGACCGAACTGGTTTCCCTTGGCACCGAAGCAGACAGGTGACTTTATTGAGTTTGACCAAGCGAGAGCAGGTCTTTGCCAACGTGGCGACCATAAGCAACTTGAACAACATGGCTTGGGTTTGATCTCAAACAGAAGAATAAGAAATGTCTAAAAACTAATATAAAGAAGAAAGATATGTCTTGGACGAGGTTGCGCAAATCATAAAACATGAGTAGCTATCGTTCTTCTTTGTCGTTTGTAACTGGATTAGTTTCTATTTCCGGAAGAGGTCCGCTAAAACTTTTAAGAAAATTCTTCACCTAGGTGTTTTATTCAGACTAAGTGATACAACATGATAGACAAAAAGTAATTTTTAGCTATCTTCTTTTGAAATTTTATTAGAGTGACCAGAAAAGTTTTATCGAGGATGCTTAGTTAGCCGTGAGTTGTTCTCTAACTTTTTCCCATTGTAGAAAGGAACGCGATTTAATGAATCAAGAATAAATTTGCTCCTGTTAGCGAGCTGGAACGATGAATTGATGTCTTCGCCAGTTGAAACTTCCAAGCTATTTCTCTTGAAATTCCGCACTTTTAGAGTCCGGTTTTAATTAAATATAACACGCGGCCATCAGTTGGCCCCAGTTGTTCAAAGAGCGTGTATTCTTTTCCAGCGGATAAAAATTTTCTAGTTCCGTCATCTCGGTTGTTCAGTCGGTCGAAACTTGGATAGCTCTACCCGGCGAACAAAGGTATTCACATCATGGTAGATTGTAAATTTTTGTCCACTGGATAAAAGTGTTAAATTCAGGCCACTGTTAAATATTATCACTGTAGAAAAACCAATTTCGCGTACAGCAAAACCTAATCAGTCAATTGAGATTCCAGCCGTACCTTCCGAGTAGAAGTAAAACTGCTTCAGGAGTCATGTTGGAGGTCTCGCCGAACAATTTTATCAAACGTCTCTCATAACCGCTTTATGCGAATGAAGAGTTGAGCACCAAGTTATTTTCATTAACTTAAAGGAGCACTGTCACCGGTATTTTTGCTGTTTTTTGGTTCAATTCTGCCAAAATTACGGCCTTTTTCCTGTTATCGTGCAAAAAATGCTCCTACAGAATCAGCAGTATGAATTCTAATGAAATTTTAGCAAGGAGAGCCAACCATAATAATATTTTGGGTGATTTTTCAATGCATCGCTTGAAATTTTGAAAGTACTGGCAAGTTTTTTCAAATTTCAATCCATTTCCATCCTCGTCATCTTAGATTGAATACAGGCGTTTATAGTGTCAATGCAGTACTAATGTCGTTGGCAACAAAACTAGACAATTATTTTAAGGTTTCCACTGATGCATTGGCAGTTTTAAGCCTTTTGAAGTGATGGTACAATAGCGTGACACTGCCCCTTTAACAACCATTGCATCAGTGAGGCAAAACTCGAATTTTCTCATGAATTTGTAAACCGACATCTTCTGAGTCATCACTGATGTAGATGAATTTCACCACAATTGAATCACATTAGCGTTTGTTACAATATGTATTGTCCAAGGTCTGACATTTTTGCTGTTTTTGCTTTGAATTAGAACTGACTGTGTAAATATGAAAGAAAGAAATAAAACATGTCAAGCATAATAAGGCATGGGTCATTCTTTGGTTAAGATCCCCCGCGAAGTTAAAATTAAGCTTCTGTGAAAGCAACTTTGTTTGAACTCCCAGAGTTGCCAGAAATTCAAAACACAAGTATTACAGACGTTTTAAGATCCTTAAGCCTAAAATTTGTTGGTCACGTGTTTAATGACGTAATAATTGCGCTCTGAAAGTCTTTTCAAATGGGGTAAGAATGGTTCATTGTAACTAGAAAGGTGTTCACTTGTATGCTTTCTCCGATAGACACAATATCTGTCCTGAACGGGGTGACATATTATTTAATTAAAAAGGTATTAAGATGTTTCACAAGTCACGTGACCTCTTTTGTTTAATAATCCTTTAAATAAAAATTAAGGTCAACCATACAGGACAGATTCATGTACAGGATAATCACAAAGTCATAAAAACGTTGCTTTTGATAGACATTATATGCCATCTCGGCACCTCATTTTCAATTTTCGATTTCGGAAATGAAATGTCATAGCAGGTCACGTGATCTAAGCTTTGAAGATTTTAAGCCAAAAACAAGTTAAGGTTGTCAAGTTGTATATCACTGCCAAGTTTGGTGTTCTTTCGGCAAATGGTTTTGGAGTTATGGTAGGTTAAAATTTCTTCGTGAATTTTGCCCGATCCATGCCTTAACATATTTGAGATTTCCTTACGAACGTGTCATCTTGATAAAGTGCATATCTGAAAGTGTGCTGTGATAATAATATAATTAGTGCTTTTTTAGTTGTGATGCTGATAATATTAAATTCAGGAATTTTAAATCAGTGGAGGCCAGGAGCGTTGAATTCGGGATACTCATCACAAACCCTAATTAAGCTACAGTCAGAGTAGCCTACATGCAGACGTCTCCTATCAAAGGAAATAGGAGACGTCTGCATGCAGGCCACTGTCAAAGCTACAGGGTGGAGGATCTTTCCGGATCACAAACCTGCAGTGCTTTTGAAGGATAGTGAGGAGTCTCAGAGGAAGGCAGCTCACTTTGATAGTCAGTCGCCAGTCGTAGTGGTCTAATATTACTGCAAATGTACCTTATTTTGTTCCAGCTTAAGCTTCTTCTTCTTGGACACGACAATTCCCATCTTTACACTTGAGAGTATCAGCTGCGGCTACAGATTACAGGGTAACAATTAGTCACCACGCTAAGCGACTTTGATACAGAAAACTGAAGTTTAGTAATCTAATATTGGCAAGTACAAAACGAGCATTCGCCATATCAACGTTTGTTATATTGGATTTGGTTTCTTCTAAAGGCAGGAGGGATGTCCAGTTAAAATAAGAAGGAATACAAAATGATATCACAGTTATGAAAACTAGAGCTATTCAGTCTGCTTCTTTAACCATTTCACTGTTTTATAACTTCTCTGTTTTATTATAATTGGTCAGGTATGCGATAGGCTGCATTTAAAGCTACCATCAAGCCAAATACCGGCTAAACGTTGTAATATCATTTTATAACAGTTTGGTGGCTTAACAATCTTAGAACGTTTGGTTATCCATTTCTACTGTCAATTTGACTTAAATTTTCTGTTGAATAAAATGTTTTGCTTTTGTTCAAACACTTCGGCTGACACTTGCCAATGTTATTGACGGAGAGTCACATGGCCAAGGAAGCGCAAACATTTAGCCCGCGCGATCAACAATGTTAGACAAAGTTATAGAAAAGTTACTTGTACCTTACAAGAAACTTAGAACGTTTAACCGGGGAATAAAGGGACACTAAATAGCGCAAGAGCCCTCCATAATTTTCACTTAAGGTATTCGCCTTTTAGCCGGGCAGATATTAAAAAAAACTAGGGACCGCATATAATCAGTTAATGTGATTGAATAATAATCAGATGCTAACGTCTCGGCGTATTTTTATAGATAAATAAGAAACTAATATAAGTCCTGAATGAATTAAAAGTGGTCTAAAAAGAACAAAAATAATGAGCTTTAGAAGTGAACACAGCAAAGTTGTCCCTTTTAATGCTAATTTCTAACTGGTCTTGATGAGCGCAAAATAATCTGCACGAAAACCAAAAGTGAATACACGATTAGTTTTTATTTGATAGGACAAATAAACTCAAAACTGCACAAATTGACATGCTGTGAACCGAAACTCTAATTTGCATTTTGTCTTTGTGGCTTTTTAGATTGTAAATATACCACGAGGCGGTGGTGGTTTTCCCGCTATAACGCAAGTTTGGGAACCATAACTTAACACACGGTGATAGTATATGGGACCGCGAAAAGGTATTATAAAAAGTTAGGCGAAAATAACACATGCATAGGGGTCATTTGCAAATCGATAAGTTTTGCCAGCATGTAAATTAAAAATACCTTTCAATTTGTATTATTTTTTCTCAATGTTACGAATTCCTACGTAGCGGTTCGTCGATAGTGAAATTTGTGAGCTCATCACATTGTCAGATGAGTGACCCTGGAAGAAGAGATTGAAAAAGATTTCACTTGTTATGTCCTTCATAAATTTCATACCAAAGACTCCCATACACGTCCGCACTTACCAATTGGAGACTTGCAAAGCGGTAGAGTTATTTGTTTTCTGAAAGGCAGAGGCAATTTTTCGCTTGGACCTCTGCATGAGGTACAAGCAGATAGTTAAGACTAGGTCTTGCAAAAACCACGCGACGCGAAATTCATTTATAATCGCTCAAGTCTTGTACTGAGCGATTTTAACACAAGTCTTCTGATAGGTTGACTGAATAAATAAAGTTGACCTCTTTTTGTCTTCTAATACTATAGCAACAGGACAGTTTGATTTGTTAGTGATTCTAGAATGCACGAAATTATTATTACTATCATAAAACTCTATGAAGTACGACAAGTACCTGTTCCAAAAATGCCTCAGAGGTTCAAAAACAGGTGATGGTGGCACGTCTCAACTATTGCATGTGTTAACGTGATGTCAGGATAACAGTTTCTGCTATATAGATGCTATATTTATGTTTGATATACTATAAAGGGTGAATAGCTTTTAAGCTCAACTTTGTTACTTGACAGGGCTCCTTGGTTGGCCAATCAAGTGGTATAATACCTACGTCACGGCAAACAGAAACTACGTGTACAAAAAACTTTCTGTTGTTTAAGGCGGAACCTTAGTTTGGTGGACGTTGTTTATTTCAATATGTCTTTCGATAAAAGCTCTGAAGATTTTGTCACTCGGAGAAAATAGTTCAATATTAAACAGAGAGATCTAGCACAACTGCGATTTTGGAATCGAAAGATTTGACTAGCTTGAACCGAGCCCAACAAGCATTCTTTTAAACGATCAACAACAATTACACCTGTCTAGTAAGTGACCCGTATACAACAGATGATCACAAAAACTGACCCCTTGATATATCTTAACACCTAGTTCCGCAAAAATTTATGGGCTAACAAAGCTGACGCACCGACTGTGTACCAAGTGTTAATAATAATAATAATAATAATAATAATAATAATAATGATAATAATAATAATAATAATAATAATAATAATAATATAGCGCTCTTCTCCTATCCTCAAGGCGCTTTACAATCATGTAAAACAACAGTAAAAATAAATATTTACAAATTTACAACCATATCCTAATATACTTACAATTCAAAAACTAAAGCAGCTATCAAACCGTGATTAAAAGTGTTTTATGTGTTATTATGAAAGCAGAAGCACTTTATACAAGGGCGTAGCTAGAAGGGGGTCCTGGGGTGCCCGTGACCCTCCCCCCCCCCCCCTTTAAGCCTTTTTTAAACAAAAAATCTACAACATTCAGGTTGCGAAAACGTCATGACGTTATCTTGGCCTGCAAAAGCAACCGATTTTCAAACGCGTAAACAGTTTTTACCACTTCAATTCCGGCTTAAGGCTTCTAATTTCCTCTTATGTTTGAAATACAGTCTTCCTAACAATGTGGAAGCAAGTACATGGAAGGGATATCAGTAAGGTGAACGGGGGGGGGATAGTTTTGAGAAGACCTTGGGCCAGAAGAAACACTGTCGCAACTTGCATCACCTCGAGTTATTTTATTGTCACTAAAAATATAACTACAATGCTTTTAGCTTCACTTTAGTGTGAAGCTATTGTAGGCTGTAACTGTGTGGTTTTGGTTGCCCGTTTAAGCCAACAGACCATACACATCTGCACACGTGCGCCCGCCATTATCGCTCTCTGTGCTACCGGTTAAATCCTCGCTATACCACAGTCGCAGCTCGCTGTTAGCAAACAGGCAGTGAGGTTTCTTGGGAGCACAGAACACGAGGGCCGACGAGGAGGAGGTGTAACCAGCCAGACTGTAGGCTCCTCCCTTGCTGACTGTTGGAGCCAGTATCTTGTTCTTCTGATCGGTTAAGATAACCGCAATGGTGGAATGATTTGGAGCACAACCCCAGTAGCTGTAGAGGCCCTTACTATGTCTGTTACACGACACTGTTCCCGAACGGTGCACGAGCATGAACGAGCTCACAAAGATGTTCCGATGGTAGGTGAACCGACCGAACTGGTTTCCCTTGGCACCGAAGCAGACAGGTGACTTGTTGAGTTTGACCCAGCGAGGGCAGGTCTTTGAAGACGCTCCACTTGGGAAGGGAAAAACCACGGCCAACATGGCGACCATAAGCAACTTGAACAACATGGCTTGGGTTTGATCTGAAACAGAAGAATAAGAAATGTCTAAAAACTAATATAAAGGAGAGAGTTGTGTCTTGGACGAGGGTGTGCAAATCAGAAAACGTGAGTAACTATCGCCGTTCTTCTTTGTCTTTGGTATTGACTTTTTTTTCAACGTTTGTGTTTATGTTAGTGAATTGGACTATATTAGTTGCTATTTTCGGAAGAGGGCCGCAAAAACTTTAATGAAAATTCCGGCTTCACCTAGGTGGCTTATTCAGACGAAATGAGTCAACATCATAGACAAAAAGTATTTTTTAGCTATCATCTTTTGAAATTTTATTACAGAGACCACAGAACTTTTATCGAGGATGCTTTGTTAGCTGTGAGTCCTTCGCCATAGAAAGAAAGCGATTTAATGATTCAAGAATAAATTTGCTCCTGTTAGCAGGCTTGAACGATGAATTGACGTCTTCGCTAGCACAAACTGCCCAAGCTATTTCTCTTGAAAGTCCGTACTTTTCAGTAGAGCCCAGTTTTAAGTAGCACGCGGCCATCAGTTGGGATACTGCGGGATACTTGTGAAAATTTTCCAGTTGCGTCATCTCGGCCATTGTCCAGCCGGTCGAAACTTGGATAGCTCTACCCCGCGAACAAAGTTATATGAAAGTTATTTGAAATTTTATTAGAGTGACCACAAAACTTTTATCGAAGATGCTTCCTTCGCAATTTTATTTTCCATAGAAAGGAACGCGATTTAATGAATCAAGAATAAATTTGCTACTGTTAGCGAGCTGGAACGATGAATTGATGTCTTCGCCAGGGGAAACTGCCAAGCTATTTCTCTTGAAATTCCGCACTTTTTGAATCCAGTTTTAAGTAACACGCGGCAATTAGTTGGCCCCTTTTCTAGTTGCAACTTGGATAGCTCTGCCCAGCGAACAAAATTTTCCACATCATGGTAGGGTTTATAATTTGTTTTCACCAGACTAATTTCGGATACAGCAAACCTAATCAGTCAATTGACATTCCGGCCATACCTTCCGAGTAGAAGCAAAACTGCTTTAGGAGTTGGAGGTCAACAACAACAACAACAACAATGTATTTATTTAAAGAAATTTAAAGTTTACAATACTTCATGTCCTGCAAATAGCTATAACGCTAATCTAGGCAGGACAAGACTTTAATTTAGGCGTTATTAAATTACAAAAAACAAAAGAGAATTACAAAGGCATACAGAAAGAAAACACGTTATATATATATTTAAGTACAAGGGATTTTGTTATTTGAAAAAGACTAAAATTACGACTGAAAGTATATACAAGATATCAGGTTAACTTCACAAAATATTCTATTAAATAATTAACATTCAAATAATTATCTTCATTACCTAGAACATTAAGGAGTAGTGATTTAATTTTTTTACGAAAATTAGAAACTGTAAGAGTCTTAACAGAAAGTGGAATAGAATTCCAAATAGACACACCAATTCTAGTAAAAGATTTTTTCATTTTTTCGGTTCTAGAGAATTTAACAGAGAAGCATTCTTTTGTAGATAATCGCGTATTATAATGATGTTTTGTATTGATTTTCGCAAACTTATCGAGAAGACTTTTAGGAGCTGTCTTAGCATGAACGTCATACATTAAATAGCTTAACTGTTGGAAAAACAAGGACTGCAAAGGAAGGCAGTTTGCTTCAATAAAAAAAGGGATTGCATGGTCTCTGGGTTTAGAAAAATAGATCAATCTTATAGCACGTTTTTGCAGAACAAGTATCTTATTGAGGTAGGTCTGTGGACAGTTGCCCCATGCACAGATACCATAATTTAAATAAGGAGAAATAAGTGTATGATATAAATTTAAAAGAAGATGCCGTGGAATGTAATGCCTCATTTTAGCAATTATTCCAACCGATCTACTAATTTTGTGACAGATAAAGTCAATATGATGCTTCCATGATAGTTCAGAATCAATCATTATGCCCAAATATTTAACAAAGTCCTTCATCTCTAGAGTTACTCGAGTATTTAAAGTTGGATTAAAAATCTTAATTTGAGGAATGAAAAGTACATAATTAGACTTTTTGACGTTGAGCGTTAGTTTGTTAGCATTAAGCCATGCACTTACTTTCTCAAGTTCATTATTGACAGTTAGTTCAAGAGTACGTAAGTTGTCATTTGCATAAGTTAGACTTGTATCATCTGCGAATAGATGAAAAGTAAATTCCTTGGAAGATTTATGGATGTCATTAATATATAACAAAAATAACAAGGGTCCAAGTACAGAGCCTTGAGGCACTCCACATACGATCGTTTCATTTTCAGATATGCATTTCTCTATTTCAATCGACTGTCGGCGATCCGAAAGATATGATCTAAACCAAGAATTTATAACTCCTCTTATTCCATAGTGTTCAAGTTTAGTCAAAAGAATCTCATGGTTAACGGTATCAAATGCTTTCTTAAGATCTAAAAATATTCCACAAGAGTACTTTCTATTGTCCATATTAGAATGTATGGAGTCCACAATATCAAGAATCGCGTGCTGGGTACTATGTTTATTGCGAAAGCCAAATTGTAAATCATAAAGAATATCATTCTTGTCTATAAACTTTATCAGCCTACGATATAAAATTTTCTCAAATAAACGATTATAGATTGATAACAAAGAAATTGGCCGATAGTTTTCTGGTAACGTCTCGTCTTCACCCTTATGCACTGGAATTACTTTTGTATATTTAAGTTTTGCAGGGTAAACCCCGGTTAGTACAGACTGGTTAAAAATTTTGGTTAACGGTATGGATATGACTGATTTAGCAAGTTTTAACAGTTTAACAGGGGTAGAATAAAGCCCCAGGGCTTTATTGTATGGCAACAAGGTAATTTCTGTTTCAATTTCTTGCGGTACAATTGGATCAAAATAAAAACTGTTCCGCAAAGGTGGATCGAGATAATCAGAAAAATTAGTGTAAACTTCAGGAATATCGGTTGCAAGTTTCTGCCCTATTGACGAGAAGTATTTGTTGAGTGTGTTACCAATCGTTTTAGGATTATCTGATAAAACGCTATGCTCGTTAGAACGAATGAAGTTAATTCTTTTTGATTTCTTCCTTTTCTTCATATCTCCTAATATTTCGTTAATACCTTTCCATGTCGATCGTGTATTTTTTATGTTAGAGTCAAAAAACCTTTGATAGTGACGTTGTTTGCTCAATCGAATAAGGGTTGTTAACTTATTTCTATACATTTTATATTTCGGCCAGTTTGATTCAAAGAACAATTTATTCTTCACCTTTATAGATTTCCTTAGTCCAGCAGTTAGCCAAGGTTTAGTTAGCATTTTTAGTTTTCTCACTGAAACATCCCTGAGCGGTGCATGTTTATTAACTACATGATTTATGGTTTTATAAAAGTGAGAGAACGACTTATTTACGTCGCAATTACCAGAAACCTCTTCCCAATTTATTGCACTTAAATCATTCATGAATTCATTAGCATTAAAGCTGGAATAATCCCTAAATTTAGTCTTTTTTGTATGTGGTAATTTTTGCTTGTTTACATTGACAATACAGACTTGCGAAAAATGATCGGTTGTGTCGGTGACGATATTGCCGCTGGAAATATTATTCGTCAGGTTATTTGTGAAGATATTGTCAATTAAAGTCGCTGAGGACCCATACACTCGTGTTGGTTTATCAATTGTAGGAAGCATAGAAAAACTTTGCATACACTGAAACAGTGTCTGGCTGTATTTACAGTTTTCATATTTTAGCAAGTCTATATTAAAATCTCCCATGAGATATATATTGTTATTATGATTACTGAAATACTCGAGGGAGTCCGAAAGATAGTCAAGAAATTGATCTGCATTATTGTGTTGTCGGTAAACAATGCCACAGATATTTTTCTTGTGATTTGGTAGTAAAATTTCAATCCATAAAGCTTGATAAGAGGAATTGGTAGAGCGTTCTAAGACTCGATATTTATAGTTCTCATTAATAAAAAGACCAACACCCCCGGCAGACAACGGGGTTTTAACAAATTCAAAGCAATAGCCAGGTAGTTGTGGTATAAAATCAATAGATTCGCCTTCGCATAATCGCGTTTCTGTAACACCTAATACGGTGAAATTATATTTTACCTCACTGAGTACGTGACACTGAAAATGTTCAATATTTTTTCTTAAGCTTCTTATATTAGTGTGAAGAATAGAGAAATCGGATACGACATCCCTATTTGTCGTATTTTCAAACTTCACGGAGAAGCTATGAGGCGAATAGTAGCTCGAACGAATTTTACTTGTTGTCATTAAGTTAGCATCAGGATCAATCGTTTTGTCTACGGAATCGTTCTGAAAAAGGCCAAGATCATACAAACTATTAAATGAATAGATCGATTTCCTGGAGGCTAGATTAGTGTACAGTAGAGCGTTATACTGCGGGTGGGCATTTTTCAGATCTTTACAGTTATAATATGGCAATTCCATCAACAGCAATTTGTTTTCTTTAGCGAGATTTTTCATCTCTTTGTGTGTCGCCATTACCAATAACTGTATCACATCATTAAGATTATGAACGAAAAAACAGTTAAGACACTTATCTCCTTAATCCTGAGTTGGATTACAGGCCAAGCTTTGCTTCAGGTTGTCAAGATCGGCCATACGTTTTAATTTGAAGACCTGAGAACTACTAGATTTACGAGCCAGAATCTCAGAGTTCTTTACCCAGACGTACTGGAATTGATGTGTAGATTTCAATTTGTTTGCCTCGCTAAGAAGTTGCTGTAATCTCGGGATCAAGTGTTCATGAATGCGGATATTTGCTGTGTGAAAATCATCAGATAAATCCAGATCATCAGGGTTTAAGTTCGAGGTTTCATTGCGATGAGCCATGACTTCTCCTTTGGCCAGTCGTCTTATAAACTTACACACAATAGGTCTTGGGTAATGGCGGTCAGCCCTTCGACTACTCACTCTGTGAGCGATATCAATGTCGTTTTTCGTCACTCCCTTGGCTCCGATAGCATGGAAAAGCTTTAAACACAACTGCGTGGTGGTTTCAGCAGACTCATGTTCATCCTGTTCAGGAAAGCCAATAATTTTGACGTTGTACTGAAAGCTGTACTTCTGTAAGTCATCAATGGCGGCGTCCAAGCTGTCAACTCTTGTAGAAATCGCTTCAAGCTTACGGCTTAGATTGTCAAGTTCTTTCGACATAGCCTCTCGAAAGTTTTTCGTCCTCACATAAGAAATCAACACTCTTTTGGATACTGTTACCATATCTTGTTGCAGCGTCTCCAACTTGCTCGATGTCCGCTTGAAGTCGTTGTTGCTCGATAATCGATTTCAGCTTCTGGAGTTCACTATTTACCGCTTGAATCTCCTCCTTTAGTTGAAGGTTTTCCTTTTGTAGATTTTTAACTTGACTCATTTTATTTTACGACATAAAACACTGGTACGTTTTGAGTTTTATGCCGGCATGTGCGGAGCGCCCGCCGACATGACCGACCGACTCACCTATCACCTGATTCACCTATCAACGTTGACACGAGCAACGTTGACATGAGCAGCGTTGTCAAAACAATTTTGTCAAACGTCTCTCGTAACCGCTTTACGGGAATGACGAGTTGAGCACCAAGTTATTTTCATTAACTTAACAACCATTGCATCAGTGAGGCAGAATACGAATTTTCTCATGAATTTGTAAACCGACAACTTCTGAGTCATCAGATGTAGATGAGTTACACCACAATTGAATCACATTAGCGTTTGTTACAATATGTATTGTCCAAGGTCTGACATTTTTGCTGTTTTTGCTTTGAATTAGAACTGACTGTGTAAATATGAAAGAGAGGAATAAAGCATTTCCTTAGGAACGTCTCATCTTGATAGAGTGCATATCTGAAAGTGTGGTGTGGTAATAATTTAAGTAGTTCCTTTCTAGTTTTGATGCTGATAATATTAAGTTCAGGAATTTTAAGTCAGTGGAGGTAGTTCTTAACTGTCAGTTTAGTGTCACCACTCAATGAAAATTGTCCACTATGTAAAATGGTTTATTAATCTGTAAACTGTGGCTCTGCCGAACTCTTCGTTTTTGTAACGGGATAATATCAGACTTTCAGAAGTAGACACAATTGTTCAATTGAAAAATAGTCGCTTTCTCCAGAGTTCATTACTATTTTTAATTTTCAGTGATTTGCTGAAATACTGAACTGCTGTAGTTCGATGAAATTAGAAAGATTGAGTATTCCAATTATAACTACTGACTTTTAGCGAGTTTTTAGCAACGTATGTGATCAGCTCGTTGTGCTGTTCACTGCCGGTTGCCAGTTTTTGGTTTTGAGTCTGTAACGGAGACGTAATCCAAACCCCGAAATGTGATGACAAAGGCTCCGTTTTAGTATCACTTATCTCTGGTGTACTTTGTTTTCGCTTTCTTCAATGTTTACTCGTAATGTTTCATTTGACAGTAAACTCTATGAATTGTAAAGTAAAGTCTCAGTACAGATTCATCCTCGTCCAACGTTTCTTTTGTTCGCGATAAAGACGATCTTGAGAGTGTGTCTTCAGTATCTTATTCATTTTACTAACTGTATAGCCACATCTTCCAAGAATTATCCAACAGAACGCCAGCACGAGTCTTGTACCGTCACATTACAATTTAATCAATCAAAATGTTTCATTATCTGATTTCCATCTCAGTGAGGGTGTTGGATTTCTCGATGGTGCCGGGATAACTCTTCTTCAAGGAAAGGATTTCTTAAACTCGCTCGTATTTAACCTCAAGCAGTTTAAGGCCTGGGTCAGGGGGCGTTTATTAGAGAAAACGGTTTTTTGTGATATAACAGCCCAGGGGAATGACACTGAAACGAAATTCGGCACATGGGTAGTTCTCATCATCCTTAACATTTTGACGTGCAATAAACGTTATCTTAGATCACGTGGCGTGTCACGTGACCATTTCTTTTAAATCATCACTTATTTGAGGAGTAGGTGACTTTTGTGGGATATAATATCGAATAAAAACGCTTTTCTTATGCATATTAATTATTTCCAGCGTCTCACGTTTGGAGCGACCGTCCATCGTTCTCAACAAAAAAGTTGTGAGGGCAAAGGTCATTTTGCTTCCCAGAATTCAACCTTCAGCTGTTGATAATTTAAAAATTAAAACTCGTGAGCAATCACTCCAAGCGTAGAAAGTTAGATATGTTGGATTTATATTAAAAACGCTGATTTATTTATCTGTAGACTTAAAATCCGCCACTGCATTGCCGATTTAAGACTTTTTCAAATTTTGATCACGTGACTGATCACGTGATCAAATCTATACGTTAAGGCAAACAAGGACAACAAGATTTATCTTCAGGGAAAGTGGCAAGCCGTTGCTGCCAAAAGCCTATCGAGTTGTAAATCCTGGTCCAAATGTCTTTCAATATCATCGAGTTAGAAAAGTTACATGGTCAGTTTTGAAATTACATGGTCGAGTTCTGGAGAATCATGGTTGAGTTGCATTTTGAAAGTTTGAGTTCTCGCTAGCGAGTTTTTATATTCTCGCTAGCGAGTTTTCAATTTCTCGCTAGCGAGTTTTTAAATTCTCGCTAGCGAGTTTTCAATTTCTCGCTAGCGAGTTTTTAAATTCTCGCTAGCGAGTTTTCAATTTCTCGCTAGCGAGATTTTAAATTCTCGCTAGCGAGTTTTCAATTTCTCGCTAGCGAGTTGTCAATTTCTCGCTAGCGAGATTTTAAATTCTCGCTAGCGAGTTTTTCAATTTCTCGCTAGCGAGTTTTTCTCAATCGTGCGCAAACGCAATATGCGGACGGTTGTTGTAGACGGTGGCGGAAGCTTTAATTAAAACATAGATGGAAGTTGTAGGCCGCGAATGGAAGCCGTAAATTTCGCAATTTTGAACTGTTGTTTTCTTTGAGGGCTCGAACTGGCGGGGTTCAAGTGTACCGATATTTCATTGACCCAAAGTACATGATGCAAACAAGACGCTCTGTGAGCGTTAACTCGGTACACTTTGGACACCTTGTGAAGTGCAGAAGTCCAACGCACGCTTTCTGATTCTCGGAAACAATCCGTTTGAAAAATGAAAATGGTTTGCTTTTGGGTTCGCTCAATGCATGTTTGTTTTTGTACGAGTGAATCACGTAAAACTGTTTTCGGAGTTGGCTATGCGAAAATAATGTCACTGGCTCCCACTTGAATTACTGTTATAATTCAGCCTCGCCGTAGTATTTGTAATCGTGGTATCGTTTCATGACTGTAACTAATTTGGGTCGACCTAAACTGTAATTAAGTTCCGCTCAGGAGAAGTACAGTGTCTGACCCGCGCTTTAATACGGATCGAAAGTAATTTTAAACTGATTTACTAGTGAAATGAACTACTGTACAAGCCAGACTCCGAGGCGCCAGTACGTGACAAGAAAAAGATCATTATCAAAATTTGCCATTAAGTCAAGCATTATTTGTGTTGCAGGACGCACAAAAAAGTTCATCAGTGTTGGCATCGTTCAACTATTATGACTATTATAAATTTACAGTGGCTTAACATAATTTTTCCTAGGTTTTGAAGGAAAAAAAGAAGGTGCATTAAAAGTCCTTTCGTGACATGCGATGCTGAACACGTCTAGATCCTGAAGACTTTCATTGTTTTTTACAGTGCAAGATATGCAAAATTACTGAATCACAACTAAATTCCAGCCGACAGAGAATATTTGTGTCACTTTGTCGAAAGAAATCGACAAGCTGCTCTGCCTAACTACTTCACCTCGGGTAACACTAATCTGTGGAACTGTAGACCGCGGAACCTGCGGAACCTGCGGAACAGCCGGAACCTGCGGAACCTATATTTTTTGTAATAAAATTAAAAAAAAAATAAAAATAGTAATAATAAAAATGTCTACGAGTGGTTTAGTTCTTAAAAACAACAGAGAAAGAAAAAAAAAAGAAAAGAAAAATAAAAAGGGAGAAGGCAAACAAAAAAGATAGCGTACAACAAGGGGTATTTTTTGTCGGTCACCCATCCAAGTTCTAACCCGGCCGGATTGGGCTTAACTTCGGCGATCGGAAGACGAGGACGCTTTCCTTGTGGTATCACACGCAGACAATACAAAGTATAAATGGTTCGCGTAAGTTGAAGAAAGCGAAATGATAAGCGAGAAATTACTAGAAATTCTAGAATACACACAAACAAAC
The DNA here is from genome assembly GCA_016490735.1 of Pachyseris speciosa. Taxonomy (NCBI): domain Eukaryota; kingdom Metazoa; phylum Cnidaria; class Anthozoa; order Scleractinia; family Pachyseridae; genus Pachyseris; species Pachyseris speciosa. Next base: position 118,834 of record JAEMWC010000616.1, on the reverse strand, counting down.
ATTAGCAACAAGTCGGTCATATTGTAGTCGAAAACTGAGACGGAGATAAATCAACACGATTTAAATCCAGGCTTTGTACGAGTAACAAGGGTAACACATCAAGGGTGAACCCAAAACTGATTACACATACATACTGGGGTCAAACTGATAAAAGGTCTTTCCTAACCTGTTAATTTTCTCTAGGCTTGACATTGCCACATCACTTTTGAACATAAATAGCTGAAGATGCTGTCAACAATTCACATGCCATGTGCGTGACTTGAAGCAAAGCCCAAGTTCCCTACCTTTCCTTGGTTAGATCAATCACTTCAGGCTTGGACTTCTTCATCCTGTTTCAAGCAAGGTCAGAGGCATTCAGTCTATTTGTGAAATGCAACCGATGTTACTCAGCAAACGACTGTTGTACTTACCCAGCATTGAGATGGAAGCGCCATTCGGCCATTTTGGTGGCACTACAGTACAACGTGACTATGATACTGGAAATAAGAAATTGACCGGAAACTTAAACGGAACACTTGTTGCTAATGTTTGTTTGTGTGAATTTTAGAATTTGTAGTAATTTCTCGCTTATCATTTCGCTTTTTTCAACTTACGCGAACCATTTATACTTTGTATGGTCTGCGTGTGATACCACAAGGAAAGCGTGCTCGTCGTCCGATCGCCGAAGTTAAGCCCAATCCGGCCGGGTTAGAACTTGGGTGACCGACAAAAAATACCCCCTTGTTGTACGCTATCTTTTTTGTTCACCTTCTCCCTTTTTATTTTTATTTTCTTTTTTTTTTTTTCTTTCTCTGTTGTTTTTAAGAACTAAACCACTCGTAGACATTTTTATTATTACTATTTTTATTATTTTTTTAATTTTATTACAAAAAAATATAGGTTCCGCAGGTTCCGGCGGTTCCGCAGGTTCCGCAGGTTCCGCGGTCTGCAGTTCCACAGATTAGTGTTACCCCTTCACCTCATGTAGCAAACCTGTATTGAAATCGCATCAGACTACAGCAGCAATGAATACCCGAATGCATGCACTTAGCCACTACGTGAATGAGCTGGCTTCAAGGGCCCTTTGATCAATTTTCGAACCGATAGTCGGTTTTAGCGTACGTCTGTTTCTGCACTTCGCAAGGTGTTCAAGGTGTCCCAGGCAAAAGCTCATAGAGGGTCTTGTTTGCATTATGTTCTTTGGCTTAATGAAATATCGGTACACTTAAATCCCGCCAGTTTAAGCCCTCAAAGAAAACAACAGTTCAAAATTGCGAAATTTACGGCTTCCATTCGCGGCCTTCAACTTCCCTCTATGGTCTAAAGTTTCCTCCACCGTCTACAACATCCGTCCACATATTCCGCTTGCACACGATTGAGAAAAACTCGCTAGCGAGAATTTAAAATCTCGCTAGCGAGAAATTGACAACTCGCTAGCGAGAAATTGAAAACTCGCTAGCGAGAATTTAAAATCTCGCTAGCGAGAAATTGAAAACTCGCTAGCGAGAAATTAAAAACTCGCTAGCGAGAAATTGAAAACTCGCTAGCGAGAATTTAAAAACTCGCTAGCGAGAAATTGAAAACTCGCTATTGAGAGTATAAAAACTCGCTAGCGAGAACTCAAACTTTCAAAATGCAACTCAACCATGGTTCTGGTCCGCAAATGATCCCAGGACCGCAAATGATCCCGCACCGCAAATGATCCCCAAACTGGACCGCAAATGATCCCGGACCGCAAATGATCCCCGTATTGCACCATGTTGGACCGCAAATGATCCCGAACAAAAAATAAGGAATGGCATGGAAGATGAAATGGTATGGATAGGGAATTGGCATGAATTGCGATTATTTTAATCAAAGCCTTAAATCATGGCTCACAACTATCATCATCTGATTAATTTTAAAAAGGTAAACGTGGTCACACAATTTGTGCAACTGATGTGAAGCAGTCAATCAGTGTTATCACACCAGGATCCAAACCTATCTCGTTTTTCCTTCCGTCTTTAGAGATCTTTGTGTTTGTTCTTATCTTTAGTAACTCCAAGAACGTTCACAAATGATACCAATGAAATAAGAACAGGACAGTTTAGCCATATTTTCCGAACGCGTGGGAATCACAGCTCACACGACGGTGACAAGTTTCGGATGATCTTTGACCGCCTGCTCCGATTTCAACCACATCACCGCGTTTCTCGCCTACCTCTAGCCTCCCACGCATTAAAAACGACTGCGTGGGAGGCTAGCCTACCTCAGGCCAGTCGGCTGATCCCATGGATGTGAGAAAGAAACACTTCTAGTATTCTGGGTACAATTTTAAATGAGAGTGCTCAGTGAACAAAAGACTTTTATTTCAAAAGATAACGAAATCAACTGCGGAATTTTTCAGTTATTTCTTTACGGGTATGTGTGTATTTTAATTCTCCGTTGTATTTGTGATTATACAATTGAATTACACTAGCCTGGGACCAGGCTCCGCAGTGGGGTTAAGGAGCGAAAAGAAGGAACGTGGCCAAAAAAAAAATCGGCGAGCAAAGCGAGCCGACCCAGGGACTGGCGGCTCGCTTCGCTTGCCTGTTTCCAGGCTCGATTTTCACTGAAATCGGGCACATGCACCGAAGCGCTGATCATATACCCGACAGAAATAAAATCTGATTAAGCATGTTCTCGAACGTCCTGGGATGTACAATACAATAAACAGAAGACATGAAACGAAACTCGCAGTCCACGATCACAACAAGTGTCGTTACAAAATCAATTACTGTACTATGCAGCCGGCGTCCTGAAATCAACAAACATACAGAACACGAAAATTTGGTTTATCAACGGAGTTGATAATGTAAATTGACCACCGTACAGGGATTCGATTAGCTGACGTTTCGAGCGTTAGCCCTTCGTCGGAGCGAATCGAGGAATTGTGGGTTGTGTATGGTTTATATACAGGAAATAGAGCTACGCTATTGGTGGTAACATGGTAACGTGAAAAACATGAATAAATTAATTGAATGAAAAGCGCTCGTTGACAGAGTGCCAATTTGAAAGATCAGTTTTTGCTCGAGATTTTTACGGCTTTCCGTGGTACCTTGATGTAGGGAAAGGCCGGAGATCGACATGTGTTGTTTGGAATGGTTAGGGAGATTAAAATGCCGAGCGACAGGTTTGGATGCGTCTTTGTCATCTTTCTCAACATCTAATCCCTTTAAACATACAGAACGTCACGCAAGATCACAGATTTCCCACTAAAAACGAAAAAAAAAAAAAAAAAAAGGACTATGGAATAATTCTCATAAAATGATAAAACGTGTTTTTTGTGTGTCATTTTTATATCAATCCATGCCATTCCTTATTTTTTGCTCGGGATCATTTGCGGTCCAATATGGGGATCATTTGCGGTCCGGGATCATTTGCGGTCCATTTTGGGGATCATTTGCGGTCCGGGATCATTTGCGGTCCTGGGATCATTTGCGGACCCGTACCGTTCTCCAGAACTCGACCATGTAATTTCAAAACTGACCATGTAACTTTTCTAACTCGATGACATTGAAAGACATTTGGACCAGGATTTACAACTCGATAGGCTTTTGGCAGCAACGGCTTGCCATAGAAAGTTTCATCCAGTTCTAGGCAATCTGGAAGAAGATATTGGCGATCAACCATATTTATGAACATATTTCTAAACCCAGGCCTTAAACTGCTTGAGACTGACAAGTCCATTCACCATATTTATCGAAGCAGGTTTACAATTACAACCTCATAACTTGTTTCAGGTCAGTGTTGTTTGCGTTCACCCAATAAATTATTCCTAGTCAGGCCACAACGAAAAGAATCACAGCTTTTCACTCGTGCATGATCAGCCGGCCGAGAACGCAAAGTTTTGGGAACGGTGATAAGGCACCAACGAAGTTTTCATTTTCCGATGTTTACAGGGATTAGGAGAAAGTTTGATCGTTCAGCTTATATGGGCTAACAAAGCTGGTGTTTACAGACTGTGTACCAAGTGTCGGCTTGGATGTGAATTTCTAAGTCCATCAAACTTTTGCCATACATAGAAACAGAGCATCTGGAAATAGTGAAGATTCCAGTAGTCCTAGCGACGAAACACTCGAGGCATTTTCTCGCAACAGTGAAATTTTGTAATACTGGGGTTTTAAAACAACAGAAACCTTAGTTTTCCAGAATTTCAAAAGCTTAAACAGTTTCCGGCATAAGGCTCCTAATTGTCCTCTTATGTTTGAAACATAGTCTTCTTAACAATGTGGAGACAAGTTGGGCAGTTTATAAACAAGGAAGGCATATCAGTAACGTGAAGGGAGAAGGTGTTTTGAGAAAAAGTGAGGCAAAGAAACACTGAAACAACTTCCATCACCTCGAGTTATTTTATTGTTACTAAACATATAACTACAACGATTTAGCTTCACTTTACTGTCGAGCTATTAGAGGCTTTAACTGTGTGGTTTTGGTTCCCCGTTTAAGCCAACAGACCATACACATCTGCACACGTGCGCCCGCCATTATCGCTCTCTGTGTGACCGACTAAATCCTCGCCATACCACAAGCGCAGCTCGCTGTTAGCAAACACGCAGTGGGGTTTCTTGGGAGCACAGAACACGAGGACCGACGAGGAGGAGGTGTAACTTGTACAAACCTCGGCATATTCTTCCATTGTGACGAGGATTGTCCTGCAGCTGTAAAGGCAAGCTAAATATGCAGATAAAAAAACCCAGACAAGCAAATTGCTTTGAACTTGATCTTTATTTCAAATAGTTATTTTACAGAGGTCCGTATGCTACGACGGTTTGAGTGACAACTGTTCTCGAGGTACCTAAGGTACCTCGCCTTATATAGCGCGTCTTCGTGTTTAAGCCAACAGACCATACACATCTGCACACGTGACTCTAATGATGCAACCGCCATGCGTGGCAAAACAATTACTTCATTGATTTCGACAATGCTTGTGTCATAGACAAAGGTAATTACCGCGTTCGAAAAACACTAGAATCCTGGCACACCGCAAAAACCGTCAACGCGGATAATAACTCTAAACCGTTGCCAAGGCAATACTCCATTTTATTGTAATTAGACCTCATTTACATTTTTATCTTCTAGCTCTTTCACACTTCTTTTTGTATTTTTATTCTCAAATTTTCGCACCCTCTTCGTATATATTTCGGTCCGCGCGTTACATTTTCCATTCGTTAAAGGCTATAGGCTGATAGCCGAAAGCTTATGTTTTTATCTTTTTAACCAGAGAACGTTTTTTACTTCAATATGTCTTATCCTGGTTACAGCTCTATTTTTACTAGAATTGGATTATATTAGTTGCTATTTTCGGAAGAGGTCCGCTAAAACTTTAATGAAAATTCTTCACATATAGGTGGCTTATTCAGACGAAATGAGTCAGCATAATAGACAAAAAGTATTTTGTAGCTATCTTTTTTTTGAAATTTTATTAGAGTGACCACAAAACTTTTATGGAGGATGCTTTGTCAGCCATGTGTCCTTCGCCATAGACACCGGAAACTCGATTTAATGGATCAAGAATGAATTTGCTCCTGTTACAAACTAGAACGTCGTATTAATGTCTTCGCCAGCAGAAACTACCAAGCTATTTCTCTTGAAAGTCCGCACTTTTAGAGCCCAGTTTTAAGTGACACGCGGCCATCAGTTGGCCCCTTTTCTAGGCGGGATACTGTGACAATTTTCCAGTTGCGTCACCTTGGTTGTTCAGTCGAAAATTGGATAGCTCTACCCAGCGGACAGAATTATCCACCTCATGGATAATTTGTTTTCCACTAGATAAAAGCGTTAAATTCAGGCCACTGTGTAGAATATTATCATTCACTGTAGAAAAACCAATTTCACGTGCAGCAAAACCTAATCAGTCAATTGAGGTCCCGGCCTTACCTTCCGAGTAAAAGTAAAGCTGCTTCAGGAGTTATCAGTCGGAGGTCTCGCCGAACAATTTTGTCAAACGTCTCTCGTAAGCGATTTACGGGAATGATGAGTTGGGCACCGAGTTATTTTCATTAACTTAACAACCATTGCATCAGTGAGGCAGAACTCGAATTTTCTCATGAATTTGTAAACCGACATCTTCTGAGTCATCCAATGTAGATGAGTTACACCACAATTGAATCACATTTGCGTTCGTTACAATGTATTTGCCATTGTCATGTCTGACATTTTTGCTTTTTTTTTTTTTTTTGCTTTGAATTAGAACTGACTGTGCAAATAGGAAGAAGAGAATACGGGTTAAGAACGTTAAAACATTTCGTTAAGATAGTCTCACCTTGATCTGAAGGTGCATACCTGGCTCAAGTGTATGTGATAATAATTTAATTAGTACCCTGTGATGATGATAAAAATTTAGAAATTCTAACTCAGTGAAGGAAATCCTTTGCTGTCAGTTTAGTGTCACCAATCAAAGAAAATTGTCCTATTGTGTAAAACTTTTTATTAATCTGTAAACGGGTGGCTCTGTAACGGGATAATATCATAAGAGGCCACAACTGTTCAATTGAAAAACTCGTAGCTCCTTAATTTTCAGTGATTTGCTGAAATCCTGAACTGCTGTAGCTCAATGAAATTAGAAAGATTGAGTATTCCAACCACTGACTTTAATGAGGTCTTTAATCAACACTTTGTCCACTCGTGACGTAAGCGATCGGCTCGTTATGCTGTTCATTGTGGCTCTTTGTTTTTGAGTCTGTAACGGAGACGCAACCTAGTCCCCAGGTGTTCTCGGCTCGGTCAAACCCAACTGTCAGCGGTGACGTCACCGAGAGAGACTCGCCGAGAACGCCTAGCAAATACTACCAAATCCACCATAAACAACACTGAAATATGCACGAGATCGTACGTTACAATAATGGAATAATATTATAATACAGAAAGGATTGGTGGCAAGCTCCACATCGCACTCGCCTGAGTCTACAAAAATTACGCTCACGATAAAAAATGTGCGGCGAAATACACGAGATGTAACTTTAATATGAACACGACAGTCTGTTTGAACGGAAAAACAATGCAAAATAACTATCTCGACTTCTTTCGCCTTGCCTCGTCCCTTTCTAAAATCATTGAATAAAGTACATCGATCTCAATGTTTATAATGATCAGAAGGCCAGTTAGACTGGGGATCCGTTTTCCGAAAGTCGCCAAGAATCCATAAGCCAGGTTTCAATGTCGGTTAGTGCTAACTTTCTGTTGGAACTAGTCTGATATCATGCTGCTTCAGTTGTTTGTGATATGATTTAACATGAACACCAACAAAGCCTAGGAAATCTTTTCACCTGCAGCATCAAAAATGGAACTAAACTCAACCTGTTTTTCTTTTTCAAACTCTTTATTAAAGGGGATGGTTATTCGAGTGTTCTTTGAAAGGTTTGCAATTGACAAGTTTGAATTCCCGTCTGTACGATAAAAGGTACCCGCTCTGAGTACGTCGTTGACAAGTGCGTTTGTTCAAAAATTGGAACTCAAATTTTTGCACTCAGTGCGGAAAAATTAGTTCAGTCTTTAGAAATGAGTAAATAAAAGTTGACAGAGAACGTGTCTTAAAGCTTGCTCATCGAGCCCTCCCTATCCGCCAGTTGTTTTAAAAAGCTAACGAGCGTTGAATTTGGGATATGTACTCATTGCAAACCCTAATTAAGCTACTGCCATAGCTAAAGGGTGAAAGATCTTTTCGGATCACAAATCTGCAGTGTTTTTGAAGGATAATGAGGAGCTCTCTTTAATAGTCAGTCGCCAGACAGCGGTAGTAGTCTAAAATTACCTTATTTTGTTCCAGCTTAAGCTTCTTCTTTTTGGACACGACAATTCCCATCTTTACACTTGAGAGTATCAGCTGCGGCTACAGATTACAGGGTAACAATTAGTCACCTAGCTAAGCGACCTTAATACAAAAAACTGAAGTTTAATAATCCGCTAATACTGGAAAGTACAACAGGGCCAAGATGTGCATGGGAGGATTTTTTGTTGGCAAACGCACATTCGCCGTATCAACGTTTGTTATATTGGAGTTGGTTTCTTCTAAAGGGAGGAGGGATGAGCTTATGGGAAGAGTTGTCTCCAGTTCAAATAAGAAGGCATACAAAATGACATCAGAGTTATGAAAACTAGAGCTATTCAGTCTGCTTCTTTAACTATTTCACTGTTTTATAACAGTCAGGTGGTTTTTGCAAGGTACGCGATAGGCTGCATTTCAAGCTACCATCAAATCCCGCTAAATGTTGTAATATCATTATACAACAGTTTAGTGGATTAACAATCTTAGAACGTTTAGTACTCCATTTCCACTGTCAATTTGACTTAAATTTTCTGTTGAATAAAATGTTTGCTTTTGTTCAAACACTTCGGCTGACACTTGCCAATGTTACTGACGGAGAGTCGCATGGCCAAGGAAGCGCAAACGTTTAGCCCGTGCGATCAACATATGGCTTTTTAAATATGCCACGAGGCGGTGGTGGTTTCGATTTTTTCTCTCACTAACGCAAGTTAGGAACCACAACTTAACACACGGTGATAGTATCTGGGACTGTGAAAAGGCGTAAATAACACATAGTTGTCATTTGCAAATCGATACGTTTTGTCAAAATATATAAATGTGAAGTAAAATACGTATGATTTTGTCTCAATATTACGAGTTTCTTAGCGAGCGGTTCGTCGATCGTGAAAATCACATTGGCAGTTGAATGACCCTGAAAGGAGATTGACAAAGATTTTACCCGTTGTGTCCGTTATAAATGTAATACCAGAGACTCGCGTACACGTCCACACTTACCAGTTGGAGACTTGCAAAGCGGTAGATTTCAGTATTTGCTTTCTGAAAGGCAGAGGCGATTTTTCGCTTGGACCTTCGCATGAGGTACAAGGAGATAGGTATTTTTTTTAAGACTGGGCCTTGTAAAAATCGCGCGACGAGAAATTAATTTACAATCGCTCAAGTCTTGGACTGAAAAGCGATTTTAATACTAGTCTTCTGAAAGGTTGATTGAATAAATAAAGTTGACCTCTTTTGGTCTTCTAATACCATAGCAACAAGGTGAAGAGTTTTCAAGCTCAATTTTGTTACTTGACAGGGCTCCTTGGTTGGCCAATCAAGTGGTATAATACCATAATACCTACGTCACGGCAAACAGAAACTACGTGTACAAAAAGACTTTCTTTTGTTTAAAGCGGAACTTTAGTTCAGTGGACGTTGCGTATTTCAATGTAATATATACAAAAGTTCTGAAGATTTTGTCACCCGGAGAAAATAGTTCAATAGTAATTAGAGAGAACGATTGTGATTTTGGAATCGAAAGATTGCTTGAACTGGGCCCAACAAGCGTTCTTGACTGAAACGATCAACAACAATTACAACTGTCTACTAAGTGACCCGTTTACAACAGATGATCACAAAAACCGACTCCTTGATGTGGTGTTAAATTTTACCAGCTAGTTCCGCCAAAAATGTATGGGGACAGAAGAAGTTTATATGGGCTAACAAAGCTGGTGTACCGACTGTTTACCAACTGTCTTGGATGTCAATTTCTAAGTCCATTAACTTGTTGCCATGTATAGAAACAGAACATCTTCGGGCAGAAACCTTAGTTTTCCAGAATTTCAAACGCTTAAACAGTTGCCGGCATAAGGCTCCTAATTGTCCTCTTATGTTTGAAATATAGTCTTCTTAACAATGTGGAAGCAAGTTGGGTATTTTATAAACAAGGAAGGGATATCAGTAACGTGAAGGGAGAAGGTGTTTTGAGAAGAAGTGAGGCAAATAAACACTGAAACAACTTCCATCACCTCGAGTTATTTTATTGTCACCAAACATATAACTACAACGATTTAGCTTCACTTTACTGTCGAGCTTACTATAGGCTTCAACTGCGTGGTTTCGGTTGCCCGTTTAAGCCAACAAACCATACACATCTGCACACGTGCGCCCGTCATTATCGCTCTCTGCGTGACCGACTAAATCCTCGCCATACCACAGGCGCAGCTCGCTGTTAGCATACACGCAGTGAGGTTTCTTGGGAGCACAGAACGCAAGGGCCGACGAGGAGGAAGTGTAACCAGCCAGACTGTAGGCTCCAATCTTGTTGACTGTTGATGCTTCTGGAGCCAGTATCTTGTTGTTCTGGTCGGTTAAGATAACAATAAGGGTGGAATGATTTGGATTACAACCCCAGTAGCTGTAGGTGCCCTTACTATTTCTGGCACATGACACTGTTCCCGAACGATGCACGAGCACGAACGAGCTCACGAAGATGTTCTTATGGTAGGCGAAGCGTCCGAACTGGTTTCCCTTGGCACCGAAGCAGACAGGTGACTTGTTGAGTTTGACCCAGCGAGGGCAGGTCTTTGAAGACGCTTCGCTTGGGAAGGGAACAACCAAGGCCAACATGGCGACCATGAGCAACTTGAACAACATAGCTTGGGTTTGATCTGAAACAGAAGAATAAGAAATGTCTAAAAACTAATATAAAGCAGAGAGTTGTGTCTTGGACGAGGGTGTGCAAATCATAACACATGAGTAGCTATTGCCGTTCTTGTTTGTCGTTTGTATTGACTTTTTTTTAACGATTGTGTGTATGTTAGTGAATTGGATTATATTAGTTGCTATTTTCGAAAGAGGTCCGCAAAAACTTTAATGAAAATTCTTCACCTCGGTGGCTTATTCAGACGAAATGAGTCAACATGATAGAGAAAAAGTATTTTTTTTTAGCTATCTTCTTTTGAAATTTTGTTAGAGTGACCAGAAATTAAACTTTTATCGACGATGCTTTGTTAGCCGTGAGTCCTTCGCTATTTTTTTCCATAGAAAAAAACGCGATTTAATGAATCAAGAATAAATTTGCCCCTGTTAGCAAGCTGGAACGATGAATTGATATCTTCGCCAGCAGAAACTGCCAAGCTATTTCTCTTGAAAGTCCGCACTTTTAGAGCCCAGTTTTAAGTAACACGTGGCCATCAGTTGGCGTTCAATTGCGTCAACTTGGTTGTTCAGTCGAAACTTGAATAGCTCTACCAAGCGGACACAGTTATCCACATCATCGTAGGTTTTATAATTTGTTTTCCACTAGATAAAAGTTATAAAAATACAGGCCACTGTGTCAAAAATTATCTCTGTAGATAAACTAATTTCCCGCACAGTAAAATCTAATCAGTCAATTGGGATACCAGCCGTACCTTCCGAATAGAAGTAAAAACTGCTTCAGGAGTTGGAGGTATCGCCGAACAATTTTGTCAAACGTCTCTCGTAACCGCTTTACGGGAATGACGAGTTGAGCACCAAGTTATTTTCATTAACTTAATAACCATTGCATCAGTGAGGCAGAACTCGAATTTTCTCATGAATTTGTAAACCGACATCTTCTGAGTCATCCAATGTAGAAGAGTTACACCACAATTGAAACACATTAGCGTTTGTTACAATATGTATTGTCCATGGTCTGACATTTTTGCTGTTTTTGCTTTGAATTAGAACTGACTGTGTAAATATGAAAGAAAGGAATAAAACATATTTCCTTAGGAACGTCTCATCTTGATAAAGTGCATATCTGAAAGTGTGGTGTGGTGATAATTTAATTAGTTCTTTTCTAGTTTTGACGCTGATAATATTAAGTTCAGGAATTTTAAGTCAGTGGAGGTAGTTCTTTACTGTCAATTTACTGTGTCACCACTCAATGAAAATTGTCCTATTATGTAAAACGGTTTATTAATCTGTAAACTGTGGCGCTGCCGAACTCTTCGTTTTTGTAACGGGATAATATCAGACTTTCAGAAGTGGACACAATTGTTCAATTGAAAAAATAATCTCTTTCTCTAGAGTTCATTCACTACTTATAATTTTCAGTGATTTGTTGAAATCCTGAACTGCTGTAGTTCGATGAAATTAGAAAGATTGAGTATTCCAATTATAGTTACTGACTTTTTAGCGAGTTTTTAGCAACGTATGTGATCAGCTCGTTGTGCTGTTCACTGCCGATTGCCAGTTTTTGGTACAGATACAAGTCTCAGTACAGATACATCCTCGTCCAACGTTTCTCTTCTTCGCGATAAAGACGATCTTCACTGTCTTAACTTATGCACTTTACTAACTGTATAGCCACACCTTCCAAGAATTATCCAACAGAACGCCAGCACGAGTCTTGTACCGTCACATTACAATTTAATCACTCAAAATGTTTCATTATCTGATTTGCATCTCTGTGAGGCTCTTGGATTTCTACATTGTGCCGGGATAACTCTTATGCAAGGAGAGGATTTCTTAAACTCGCTCGTATTTAACTAACAAATCCATTGACCATATTTATCGAAGCAGGTTTACAATTACATCCTCATAACTTGTTTCAGGGGTTGTTTGCGTTCACCCAATTAATATAATTATTCCTTGTCAGGCCACTAACGAAAAGCATCACAGCTTTTCACTCATGACTGCCCGAGAACGCAAAGTGTTTTGGGCACGGTGATAAGGCACCAATGAATTTGCCATATTCCGATGTTTACAGAGATTAGCAGACATTTTAATCGTTCAGCTAAAAGGAAAATGAGGTAAACAAAACTTCGCCTACTCAAGATTCATATATGCGAACAAAGAGTTTTTGAAGCATCTTGTTTTATCCTTTCAGCAATTTTCTCACCATCATTTCCTCAGTTTATTAACGGATGGTACGACGGACACACGCATCGCTCGCACTCGCTCATCATGTGAACCAGATTCGTCAGTACCGTATGTTGCCCAGTAATCCGACCACTTCAGTTTAGAACTGCTATAACTTTCCTTCCTCAGTCACAACATTTCTGAAATTTGGCGTTGAGGCAATCCATTTAGTCTGTAATATGGCGAAAACAAGGTTTACGGTTTTATTTTCGTATCCGTCGTGAAATTTGCATTTCTGCAGAGATCCGGTTTGTTGCCCAGTATCCGACCAGCGAGCCCAGTATCCGACCACAACATTAACAACGTAATTAAACGTAACTTTTTCACTGATTCAAGGAAATGATCGTTGGACAATACAAAGTCGCAGTTTGCCAGCTCAATCGGCCAATCTGCTGACTGGTTTTCTTCATTTTTCGTTAAAAGAATTCCCTGTCTTAACTTCCGCAGTCATGCAAAGCAATCACACGGACAATAGTTCTCTTCGACAAATAAATGAAGAAGGTTTCTTTAGAAAGCTATGTAGCATTAGAATTAATCTTGTTTAAACAGTTTACGCAGCTTATACAACGATTTTGCACAGGTAAGAAAAAACTGGTTGGATACTGGCTAAATCAAAAATTAGTGAATGTTTCTGGCCTCCTTTATTCCAGAAAAATTAAATTTTCAGAAGAATTAATTGATGTTATGACCGCTTGATTTTTTTGAGTATCGTTATTTTAAATATCAAACAGTTCCGTTGAAAATATCACATTTTACAAACCCTTAGTTGAACAGCGATAGTTTCACTGCGCAGTAAAAAGCGTAAATATTAGCCATCAAAATGTCACGCACCTGAACAGAACGGTGCCTTCTGCAAGTGTTTCTCAAGCTAAAAGCCCGCTAAACCTTGCTTTTCAAAGCTGAAATGTTCGGCTTCCTTTCGGAATAATTCATTTGCGCGAAATCAATCAGAGCACCGCAAAAATTGAAATTATTTCTTAACTGGTCGGATACTGGTAGCGGTCGGATACTGGGCAACATACTGTAATTATTTCAGCTTTTAGAGCGATTTTCAATCGAGTGTCGTAAAACAAAAACCCAAGTAATTGCCAAACTTAAGGCCGCGCAGGACTGACACGTAGGTCTTTATTTAAAGGCGTGCACGAACCGTGCGACTAATTCCGACGATTCACGGAATATTCACGGGAAGTGTTTTTACATTCTAAATTTATCAGTTCAGAGTTTGCCCAGCGGGGGCAGGTCTTTGAATATGCTTTGCTTGGGAAGAGAAAAACACCACGGCCAACATGGCGACCATAAGGAACTTTGAAATCTGATACCGGCAAAGAAAAGTTAGTGCTGCAAATCAGTCTCGAAGTCATCAATCCACTTAGTTACTAGAATGTTTTTGTCAATAAATCATTCGCCATTTAACGGAATCTCCAATGAATTCTCCCGATGTTTTGCCATGAGCTGGGCCAGTTTTGTGTGGGATGACGAAATTGGTTTTGCTTCAAGTGACGTAGCACCATGCAGTCAGTTTTCCGAATCTTACCTTCATATTCAATATTTATGACTTATCCAGTCATGAATTCCCAAAAAGTATGAGGAAATCAAGAAGTCTTATCATTTCGGTTGCCCGTGAACCCTTGGTAGTCAGTTTTGCCAGATACCTACCTATCCGAGAAGAGGTAAACTGCTCCAGGAATATGAATGTCCTTTCAGTTTCACCGGAGGATGTTGTGAAGCGTTTCTGGTAGCCGGTAAATACGAATCAGGAAGTTGAGCATTGACTGATTATTTTCATCTGCTTAACTCGAATTACATCAGTGAGGCAGAACTCGAATTTTCTCGCCAAATGAAACCGACATCCTTAATAATCATGCAGATGAAAACGAGACAATGCTGGGCAATAGAATCGTTTGACATTTGGTCCTCTCACAAAATAATAATAGTAATTAATTTGTTTTAGCACCATTTCCCATTGCAAACATTAGACAGGGAATACGGATTCAGAACGACTCCCTTTTTTTGAAAGAGAGTTTACCACCTTTGTCCATATATAACCGCCATAACTGTGCAGTCTCTATTAATTCAAGATATATAATTCAATAAACCTTTTTGAGAAGGGTCGAGCCTTTGTTTATAGTCTAGTGCTGTCTAGTTATATCATCAATATGCTGTGCCGCATGATTATGATTTTAGTTTGTGATTTTGTTCCGAGTTTGTTATTCACGTGGGCTTATCTTTGACTCTTTAGATGGAAGTCTAAAATATTCCGAATGTAAACGCTCAAAGGTACGCATTTATTGAAAGAAGAAGTAGGTATTTAAGAAAGGACAGGTCCCAAATAATAACAAATGAACTTAAAGATCAACTTAAAGATGAAGCGAGAGTCGAATTTGACGACAATATGGGTCGTGGTTCTATATATCTACAACTACTTTTGCCAGTATTCGTGCCTCACTGAATTCTGAACAAATGTGGCCAGTCTCAAACTCGATTAAAGGGTCATTAAATAATCTAAGAATTTTTTTTAGGAAGTTTCGTTTCTCTCAAAATCACTTTGACTCTTTATGAAATTCGAAGGCTGTAAACGCGATGTCGTGAAATCAGTGGAAACCCGGGGCAGTTATGAATGCTTGGACAGGTCTGAAGAAGAAACGACAACAACATAAGAATATTCATTACCTCACCTTCCTTTATTGTCACCAAATAAGAAAATCTTCACTTATCTTACCGATCACAATCGAGGTTTCCGGAGCACACACTTGGCGCGTTCTAGTTAAGCCAAAAGTCCATACACATCTGCACAAGCCCTGCCACCATTGTTGCTCTCGCCCCGCGAAAATCTTCGCTGTGCCACAGGCGCATCTGGTTGTTAGCAAAGATGCAGTGCGGTTTTTTAGCAGCACAGAAGAAAAGGACAGACGATGAATAGCTGTAAGGGAAGGTACGTTTTTTATTGGGGGGGATGGGCCGGGGCTTTAGAGGGGAGGGTCATTAGTAAATATTTTACAAATTGGGGAGGGTCAAACCTGTTTGATACGCAGCCGGGGGAGGGTCACAGTTTAATTTGTGATTTATTGCTTTCAAAGCCTCGCGAACTTCCCACTGGCGCTTTCTTTCAGTCACAAAACAGCGGCGAAAGCGTTCCTTGTAAGGACACGTGGTCCAAAAGGAAAGGTAGAATTTAGGCAGAATACTATTTGAGAACTCAGTATATTCGCCTTTTGGGTTCGGGAACCACCCCAGATCTTCATCTTTCCACTTCTCTGGACTTTAACTTGTTCCCACACCCGATGTGCTACCAACAGAGTCAGAGGAGTACCGGGCATTCTTTTTTGAATGGCGAGTCGGCAAACAGCCACAATAGCCACAAGTTGCTCCATCTGACCTCATGAAATCCTCGCATTCTCCACAAGCGCATTTCCCTCTTCCTATTCCTAGCACATCCTTGCCCATTTTCAAGTTTTCACCATGCAACGCCACGCAATTGACTGCTTTGTGCGCAGACACGGTAATGTGAGCAACACTTCCGGTCAGTTATTTCCACTTCCGGTTATTTTGTCTTGTTGGAGGTGGGGGAGGGTCAGATGCTTTTGTTTAGGCATTTATGAAGGGTCATGCATAAATCCTACATAAATGTAATGTGGGAAGTGGGAGGGCCACGACTTTTTTGGCCAAAAATTTCTAAAATACCCCGGCCCACCCCCCAATTAAAAACGTACCTTCCCTAACCTGCAAGAGTGTACAGTGCCCAAATGATTTGTCAACTGTCGATGGTTCTGGAGCAAGTATGTTGTTCTTCTGATCGGTCAAGATAACCACAAGGGTGGAATAATTTGGATCACATCCCCTGGAGTTGAAACTGCGTCTGTTACATTATACTTTGCCCGAGCGGTGCACGAGCATGAACGAGCTCACGAAGATGTTCCGATGGTAGGTGAACCGACCGAACTGGTTTCCCTTGGAACCGAAGCAGACAGGTGACTTGTTAAGTTTGACCCAGCGAGGGCAGGTCTTTGAAGACGCTTCGTTTGAGAAGGGAAAAACCAAGATGGCGACCATAAGCAACTTGAACAACATGGCTTGGGTTTGATCTGAAACAAAAGGAGTGAAAAGTGAACACACTGGCTTAAGAGTCGAGAAAGAGTTGCTCCACGAATTACAGTGAATATTGAAAACTTCAGCGTCCCTGTTAATTTTTGCAGCGACTTTCTTCAGCGTTTGCATCCGACTCGGTAAACTTAACTAGTTCTCAATTTATACACTGAGACGACTGAAAATTAAACTAAAACTAAATTTCATCATAAATAAAAATCAATACGATCTAATTTTGAACGGAGATTATTTGACTGGAATTTTTACATTTACCGAGAATTAGTTAATAGTTTGTTATAAATATTTCAGCTATAAATTTGCTCTGTTTTCATTGTAGCTTGAACTAAACATGTTTTAGGTCAACAATATAAACTTTTTCTCCAAAATGAACCTCGAGATATTCCATGATTATTACTTTCGTGCCCGAAATTTCAGTGTCCCTTAATCCGACGACTGTGCAAAATTCAGGACACTAATTATAAATACATATTACTGTAGCAACCAAGTTCATGACCTGCTAAGCGCCACTGAATACTGTACCTTCGAAGGAAATGAAAACTGAAGGACTAAAACGTCAGCGCAGGTTCACTTGTTAGTAGCAGCAAATTGCAAATGAGAAGTTGAGTAGTGAATACTGATTTTATTCAACTCACCTACTCTGATTGAATCCCAAAGACAAAACTCGAATTTTCCCGTCATTTTGTAAACCGATATCTTGAATGATTATGAGCTAGAGACGGTACGATAGAATCACGCTGCATGGATGATCTTGTTTACCATACCTTGACATTTTTATTTGAAAATAGAAACTGTGTAAACAGGAAAAAAGGAAACACTCATTAGTGAATGGCCCACGTGGTCTCTACGTCAACTCGTTTAGCATGTGCAATCGGAATGAGGGACGTCTGATTGTTTCTTTCCGTAAATTGTTTGTCTATGGTCATAATGCATTATGATGTGAACCTTTGATTCAGTTCGGACTCTTTTATGTAAAAACAAAAAATGTGTATCAGAGAGAATGACAAGTTGATTTGTTACACATAATATTTAGTGTTTTTTGCAAACTTATTATCTCCACAATTCAGGTACTTTTGAGGCAACCCCGTGACGTTTCCTTGTACCCCATGCCATGATTGAGTACGTTACCGTCTCCATTTTCCCACTTGATCGGATGTTAGCAGGCTCTCAGTCGCATAATGAGAGAGTTTGTTGGCCGTTTCAGTAGTGGGGGCTTATTATCCGTCAGGGACGAACTTAGGCAAACAGTAGCTAGTACATAGTTTGTCTGGTTATCAGCGTCTCGTTATCTGTCAAACAAGTTGTGCATCGGCAGACTAATAATGTGTGCATTGCCGGTTTTCAGTATTTGCATCTTTAAATACTTACGTAAGCTGATGGTTCGTCTTGACCCCGGGGTGGGGTGGGGTGGGGAGTACACCCTTATATGGGCTACAAAGGCATGTGCGGCCCTAAAGGGTATGGTTTTTAAGCCGTTTTGGTCTGAAATAGGGTATCGATTATAACCATTTTGGTCTGAAATAGGGTATGGTTTGTGCACTCTATTCCTGAATTGAGTATGTCAAGTTTAGAAGAAGCTCCTTCTTTATCATCAGGCGATAAGACCATCAACGAAAGGGTCACAAAAACCCTTCTCAAATTATGTTTACGCTAATCGTGTACGTGAAATAGGTCTTAAATAGGGTATCGAATTGTTGGTTAGGTATGAAATAGGGTAGTAAACATCGCAGATTTTGGTCTGAAATAGGATACTAAGAGTTTCAGGAAGCGGGCCGCACACCCCCACTCAATTTTTCTGGGAGTAACCCCGGGAAGGGGGGTCTTGACACTTATGAATCCGTCGTCTTGTACCTGTCCTTATGCGAACGAAGTATGCTTTATATTTTCATATACTAGCAGACTTATATAACTGACTGAGCAACACTGAGATCCGATGCTAGTACAACCTTTAGTTAACATAGCTGGGTGGACGAGTATAACTGAATCACATTGCCAAGAGTACTCGGTGCTTCCATCCTTTGACACGATTATACTCGACTGAGCTGATTTGATGTCAGATGGTAGCCTGCATGACAGGCGCTACTAAGGGGGGTGGAGAGGAGGAATAGCGGCGCGCTTAGCGAAAGGAGCGCGTTTCGTTTCCCGCCCTTCCTTTCGCGCTACTCATTCTCATCACGTGCCTCGCGCGTGTTCTTGACTACTCCCATCTTCCTTTCTCCTTGCTAACGCCTGCGATGCGACATAGTTAGATTTTAGTAAGTTTGGCATCCTTATATTCGTTACTTCTTTTATTACTCTTAAAAGTCAGAACCATCTGCTGTTTACGTGGTACCTCAACCGGGCTTCAGTTGGCTGTGTCCGTTATCAAATCAGCCATTCAAAAGGAATTCAGGTTAGGCCCCTAAGATCAAAACAAAAGTCTTATTTCTATCCTTTTTCTTGTTTTTCTGAGTTTGCTCTATTGATTTAAGGTACAGTGAATGAGTCTTTAGAAAGAATGAACTAATCCGCGACATAGTCTCCAAGACTGTACACAATGACTTGAAACACGTGCTTCATGACTTCTGTCGCATTATATGAAGTATATGGCCCAAAATAGGTGAAGGAAGAGGAGACCAGTCTGTCAAATTATTATTGTGACCTGTGTTAAAGTATATCCGGGCCGTCTTTCCACTGGTGCTGCATTGAGTCTTGATAATATTGAATAATGAAGACTACGAGTCACATGCTTAATTTATGTGAGCAACAGCACGTTGCAATCGCCTCTTCTCTGCCACTTCATAGTCCTTATCTACCTGGATAATTTTACCCCTGTAAATGTTTCAAATGAAGGGGGTGGGGCTATATAAATTGAAAGCCAGTTTCATTTCATACTTAATTCCCACAGAAATTCAAAGCATCATTACTCGTTTTCTAGAAATAAAAATGATTGTTTTAAAATCATCATGGCATCACAATGAGGGTGCCGTTTGATTCCATAGTATACATGCACACTATCTCAATTTGGGAGCCAAAACTGGTGTACCGACTGTGTACCAAGTGCCTTGGATGTTTTTGAATTTCTAAGTCCATCAACTTTTTGCCATATATAGAAACAGAGCATCTTTGGTAAGGGAAATAGAGAAGGTTCCAGTAGTCCTAATGACCAAACACTCGAGGCATTTTCTCGCAACAGAGAGATTTTGTAATAGTGGGGTTAAAGTAACAGAAACTCAGTTTTCCAAAAGCTTTAAAGCTTAAACAGTTTTTACCACTTCAATTCCGGTATCAGGCTCATAATTGTCCTCTTGTATTTGAAATAAAGTCTTCTTAATTAATAACAATGTGGAAGCTAGTAGGGCAGTTTATAAATTAGGAAGGGATGTCAGTAACGTGAAGGGGGAAGTAGTTTTGAGAAGAAGTGAGGCAAATAAACACTGAAGCAACTTGAATCACATCGAGTTATTTTATTGTCACTTAACATATCACTACAACGTTTTGGCTTCACTTAATTGCCCGTTTAAGCCAACAGACCGTACACATCTGCACACGTGCGCCCGTCATTATCGCTCTCTGTGTGACCGACTAAATCCTCGCCATACCACAGGCGCAGCTCGCTGTTAGCAAACACGCAGTGAGGTTTCTTGGGAGCACAAAACACGAGGGCCGACGAGGAGGAGGTGTAACCAACCAAATTGTAGTCTCCAATCTTGTTGACTGTTGATGCCTCTGGAGCCAGTATCTTGTTGTTCTGGTCGGTTAAGATGACCAAAAGCGCGGAATGATTTGGAGCACAACCCCAGTAGCTGTAGGCGCCCTTACTATTTTTGTTACATGACACAGTTCCCGAGCGGTGCACTAGCATGAACGAGCTCACGAAGATGTTTCTGTGGTAGGCGAAGCGTCCGAACTGGTTTCCCTTAGCACCGAAGCAGACAGGTGACTTGTTTAGTTTGACCCAGCGAGGGCAGGTCTTTGAAGACGCTTCGCTTTGGAAGGGAAAAACCAAGGCCAACATGGCGACCATAAGCAACTTGAACAACATAGCTTAGGTTTGATCTGAAATAGAAGAATAAGAAATATCTAAAAACTAATATAAAGGAGAAAGTTGTATCTTAGACGAGGGTGCGCAAATCATAAAACATGAGTAGCTGTCGCCGTTCTTCTTTGTCGTTGGTATTGACTTTTGTTTCAATGTTTGTCAGTTTATGTCAGTGAATTGGATTATATTAGTTGCTATTTTCGGAAGAGGTCCACAAAAACGTTAATGAAAATTCTTCACCTATAGGTGGCTTATTCATTCGAAATGAGTCAACATGATAGACAAAAAGTATTTTTTTTGGCTATCTTCTTTTGAAATTTTGTTAGAGTGACCAGAAACTAAACTTTTATCGACGATGCTTTGTTAGCCGTGAGTCCTTCGCTATTTTTCTTCCATAGAAAGAAACGCGATTTAATGAATCAAGAATAAATTTGCTCCTGTTAGCAAGCTGGAACGATGAATTCATGTCTTCGCCAGCAGAAACTGCCCAGCTATTTCTCTTGAAAGTCCGCACTTTTAGAGCCCAGTTTTAAGTAACACGCGGCCACCAGTTGGCGTCCAATTGCGTCAACTTGGTTGTTCTGTCGAAACTTGAATAGCTCTAGTACCCATGGGACAAAGTTATCCACATCATGGTAGGTTTTATAATTTGTTTTCCACTAGATAAAAGCGATAAATTCAGGCCAATGTGTAAAAAATTATCACAGTAGAAAAATTTATTTCGCACACAGTAAAATCTAATCAGTCAATTGAGATACCAGCCGTACCTTCCGAATAGAAGTAAAAACTGCTTCAGGAGTTGGAGGTCCCGCCGAACAATTTTGTCAAACGTCTCTCGTAACCGCTTTACGGGAATGACGAGTTGAGCACCGAGTTATTTTCATTAACTTAATAACCATTGCATCAGTGAGGCAGAACTCGAATTTTCTCTGGAATTTGTAAACCGACATCTTCTGAGTCATCCAACGTCATGAGTTACACCACAATTGAAACACTTTAGCGTTTGTTACAATATGTATTGTCCAAGGTCTGACATTTCTGCTGTTTTTGTTTTGAATTCTGAGAACTGACTGTGTAAATATTAAAGACAGGAATAAAACATATTTCCTTAGGAACGTCTCATCTTGATAGAGTGCATATCTGAAAGTGTGGTGTGGTAATAATTTAATTAGTTCCTTTCTAGTTTAAATGACGCTGATGATATTAAGTTCAGGAATTTTAAGTCAGTGGAGGTAGTTCTTAACTGTCAGTTTAGTGTCACCACTCAATGAAAATTGTCCTATGATGTAAAACGGTTTATTAATCTATAAACTGTGGCTCTGCCGAACTCTTCGTTTTTGTAACGGGATAATATCAGACTTTCAGAAGTGGACACAATTGTTCAATTGAAAAATAGTCGCTTTCTCTAGAGTTCATTACTATTTTTAATTTTCAGTGATTGCTGGCGGAAATCCTGAACTGCTGTAGTGCGATGAAATTAGAAAGATTGAGTATTCCGATTATAACTACTGACTTTTAGCGAGTTTTTAGCAACGTATATATGCGATCGGCTTGTTGTGCTGTTCACTGCCTGTCTCTCTGTCTCTCATAGGTCTTGAAGAAACAATATGCAAATCCGCATAAGTTCTTGTGGTAGGTTCAAAATGAAGAACCTGCGGACCTGGGTTCCGCGAAACGTCCGAAAACACCGTTATGTCCAACGGAGGGTCGTGGCCAGGAATATGAAGCGAAGTAGATCCATGTTTAGTCCACTTTGTAACTGGAAAACGGGATTTGAAATAACTCTCGGATCTCAAATCGAGTTGAAATTTGCCGCCGAGCTTCACAACAAATATCAAACCAGCTTCACCAGAAAATACAGTCCCCGTCGAAAATAACCCCAATGGCCAACGTAGCAAACACTTAGACCCATTATGAATAGGTCCTCGCGTTAGAAATAGGAATGTAAAAGCATAAAAAGTCAATAAAGCGACGGAGCTAGAGCTCCGCGTGGCCGCCATTGAGGCGCCTGCACTTTTGTGCCAACAGACCATACACATCTGCACACGTGCGCCCTCCATTATCGCTCTCTGTGTGACCGACTAAATCCTCGCCGTGCCACAAGCGCAGCTCGCTGTTAGCAAACACGCAGTGGGGTTTCTTGGGAGCACAGAACACGAGGACCGACGAGGAGGAGGTGTAACCTGCCAGGTTGTACTTTCCGTGCTTATTGACTGTTGATGCCTTTGGAGCCAGTATCTTGTTGTTCTGGTCTGTCAAGATTGTCTCGAGGCGTGCAGAATTTGGTGAGCAACCCCAGTAGCTGTAACCGCTTTTATTACATGTCACCTTTCGCCGTTCATCTTTGTCGTTTGTATTGACGTTTTTTCAACGTTTGTGTCTATGTTAGTGAATTGGATTATATTAGTTGCTATTTTCGGAGGAGGTCTGCTAAAACTTTAAAGAAAATTCTTCACGGCCAAAGTGGCTTATTCAGACGAAATGATTCAACATGATACACAAAAAGCAGTTTTTAGCTCAGATCTTCTTTTGAAACCAGAAATCCAGAAAACTTTTATCGAGGATGCTTTGTTAGCCGTGAGTCCTTCGCCATAGAAAGAAACGTGATTTAATGAATCAAGAATGAATTTGCTCCTGTTAGCAAGCTGGAACGATGAATTCATGTCTTCGCCAGCAGAAACTGCCAAGCTATTTCTCTTGAAAGTCCGCACTTTTAGAGCCCAGTTTTAAGTGACACGCGGCCATCAGTTGCCCCTTTTCTAAGTGGGATACTGTGAAAATTTTCCAATTGCGTCACCTTGGTTGTTCAGTCGAAAATTGGATAGCTCTACCCAGCGGACAGAGTTATCCACATCATGGTAGGTTATAATTTGTTTTCCACTAGATGAGAGCGTTAAAATCAGGCAACCGTGTAAACTATTATCATTCAATGTAGAAAAACCAATTTCGCGTACAGCAAAATCTAATCAGTCAATTGAGATCCCGGCCGTACCTTCCGAGTAGAAGTAAATCTGCTTCAGAGGTTGGAGGTCTCGCCGAACAATTTTGTCAAACGTCCCTTGTAACCGCTTTACGGGAATGACGAGTTGAGCACCAAGTTATTTTCATTAACTTAACAACCATTGCATCAGTGAGGCAGAACTCGAATTTTCTCATGAATTTGTAAACCGACATCTTCTGAGTCATCCAATGTAGATGAGTTACACAACAATTGAAACACATTAGCGTTTGTTACAATATGTATTGTCCAAGGTCTGACATTTTTGCTGTTTTTGCTTTGAATTAGAACTGACTGTGTAAATATTAAAGACAGGAATAAAACATATTTCCTTAGGAACGTCTCATCTTGATAGAGTGCATATCTGAAAGTGTGGTGTGGTAATAATTTAATTAGTTCCTTTCTAGTTTTGACGCTGATAATATTAAGTTCAGGAATTTTAAGTCAGTGGAGGTAGTTCTTAACTGTCAGTTTAGTGTCACCACTCAATGAAAATTGTCCTATTATGTAAAATGGTTTATTAATCTGTAAACTGTGGCTCTGCCGAACTCTTCGTTTTTGTAACGGGATAATATCAGACTTTCAGAAGTGGACACAATTGTTCAATTGAAAAATAGTCGCTTTCTCCAGAGTTCATTACTATTTTTAATTTTCAGTGATTTGCTGAAATACTGAACTGCTGTAGTTCGATGAAATTAGAAAGATTGAGTATTCCAATTATAACTACTGACTTTTAGCGAGTGTTTAGCAACGTATATATGTGATCGGCTCGTTGTGCTGTTCACTGCCTGCTGCCAGTCTTTGGTTTTGAGTCTGTAACGGAGACGTAAACCAAACTCCGAAATGTGATGACAAAGGCTCTGTTTTGGTATCACTTACCTCTGGTGCTGTTTGTTCTCGCTTTCCTCAATGTTTACTCGTAATGTTTCATTTGACAGTAAACTCTATGAATTGTAAAGTAAAGTCTCAGTACAGAGACATCCTCGTCCAACGTTTCTTTTGTTCGCGATAAAGACGATCTTGAGAGTGTGTCTTCACTGTCTTAACTTATGCATTTTACTAACTGTATAGCCACATCTTCCAAGAATTATCCAACAGAACGCCAGCACGAGTCTTGTACCGTCACATTACAATTTAATCACTCAAAATGTTTCATGATCTGATTTGCATGTCAGTGAGGCTCTAGGATTTCTACATGGTGCCGGATAACTCTTATGCAAGGAGAGGATTTCTTAAAGTCGCTCGTATTTAACTAACAAATCCATTGACCATATTTATCGAAACAGGTTTACAATTACATCCTCATAACTTGTTTCAGGGGTTGTTTGCGTTCACCCAATTAATATAGTTATTCCTAGTCAGGCCACTAACGAAAAGCATCACAGCTTTTCACTCATGACTGCCCGAGAACGCAAAGTGTTTTGGGCACGGTGATAAGGCACCAATGAATTTGTCGTATTCCGATGTTTACAGGGATTAGGAGACATTAAAATCGTTCAGCTAAAAGGAAAATGAGGTAAACAAAACGTCGCCTACTCAAGATTCATATATGCGAACAAAGAGTTTTTGAGGCATCTTGTTTTATCCTTTCAGCAATTTTTTCACCATCATTTCCTCAGTTTCTTAACGGATGGTACGACGGACACACGCATCGCTCGCACTCGCTCATCATGTGAACCAGATTCGTCAGTACAGTATGTTGCCCAGTATCCGACCACTTCAGTTTAGAACTGCTATAACTTTCCTTCCTCAGTCACAACATTTCTGAAATTTGGCCTTGAGGCAATCCATTTAGTCTGTAATATGGCGAAAACAAGGTTTACGGTTTTACTTTCGTATCCGTCGTAAAATTTGCATTTCTGCAGAGATCCGGTTTGTCGCCCAGTATCCGACCAGCGAGCCCAGTATCCGACCAAAACATTAACAACGTAATTAAACGTAACTTTTTCACTGATTCAAGGAAATCATCCTTGGACAATCCAAAGTCGCAGTTTGCCAGCTCAATCGGCCAATCTGCTGACTGGTTTTCTTCATTTTTCGTTAAAAGAATTCCCTGTCTTAACTTCCGCATGCAGTCATGCAAAGCAATCACACGGACAATAGTTCTCTTCGACAAATAAATGAAGAAGGTTTCTTTAGAAGCTATGTAGCATTAGAATTAATCTTGTTTAAACAGTTTACGCAGCTTATACAACGATTTTGCACAGGTAAGAAAAAACTGGTTGGATAATGGCTAAATCAAAAATTAGTGAATGTTTCTGGCCTCCGTTATTCCAGACAAATTAAATTTTAAGAAGAATTAATTGATGTTATGACCGCTTGATTTTTTTGAGGATCGTCATTTCAAATATCAAACAGTTCCGTTGAAATATCACATTTTACAAACCCTTAGTTGAACAGCGATAGTTTCACTGCGCAGTAAAAAGCGTAAATATTAGCCATCAAAATGTCACGCACCTGAACAGAACGGTGCCTTCTGCAAGTGTTTCTCAAGCTAAAGCCCGCTAAACCTTGCTTTTCAAAGCTGAAATGTTCGGCTTCCTTTCGGAATAATTCATTTGCGCGAAATCAATCAGAGCACCGCAAAAATTGAAATTATTTCTTAACTGGTCGGATACTGGTAGCGGTCGGATACTGGGCAACATACTGTAATTATTTCAGCTTTTTAGAGCGATTTCAATCAAGTGTCGTAAAACAAAAACCCAGTAATTACCAAACTATGTATTTATTTAAAGACGTGCACGAACCGTGCGACTAATTCCGACGATTCACGGAATAATTCACGGGAAGTGTTTTTACATTCTAAATTGATCAGTTTAGAGTTTGCCCAGCGGGGGCAGGTCTTTGAATATGCTTTGCTTGGTAAGAGAAAAACACCACGGCCAACATGGCGACCATAAGGAACTTTGAAATCTGATACCGGCAAAGAAAAGTTAGTGCTGCAAATGAGTCTCGAAGTCATCAATCCACTTAGTTACTAGAATGTTTTTGTCAATAAATCATTCGCCATTTAACGGAAATCTCCAATGAATTCTCCGATGTTTTGCCATGAACTGGGCCAGTTTTATGTGGGATGACGAAATTGGTTTTGCTTCAAGTGACGTAGCACCATGCAGTCAGTTTTCCGAATCTTACTTTCATATTCAATATTTATGACTTATCCAGTCATGAATTCCCAAAAGTATGAGGAAATCAAGAAGTCTTATCATTTCGGTTGCCCGTGAACCCTTGGTAGTCAGTTTTTGATACCTTACCATCGAGAGAGAGTAAACTGCTCCAGGAATATGAATGTCCTTTCAGTTTCACCGGAGGATGTTGTGAAGCGTTTCTGGTAGCCGGTAAATAGGAATCAGGAAGTTGAGCATAGACTGATTATTTTCATCTGCTTAACTCGAATTACATCAGTGAGGCAGAATTCGAATTTTCTCGCCAATTGAAACCGACATCCTTAATAATCATACAGATGAAAACGAGACAATGCTTGGCAATAGAATCGTTTGACATTTGGTCCTCTCACAAAATAATAATAATAATAGTAATTAATTTGTTTTAGCACCATTTCCCATTGCAAACATTACACAGGGAATACGGATTCTGAACGGCTCCCTTTTTTTGAAAGAGAGTTTACTACCTTTGTCCATATATAACCGCCATAACTGTGCAGTCTCTATTAATTTAAGATATATAATTCAATAAACCTTTTTGAGAAGCGTCGAGCCTTTGTTTATAGTCTAGTGCTGTCCAGTTATATCATCAATATGCTGTGCCGGATGATTATGATTTTAGTTTGTGGTTTTGTTCCGAGTTTGTTATTCACGTGAGCTTAACTTTGACTCTTTAGATGGAAGTCTAAAATATTCCGAATGTAAACGCTCAAAGGTGGGCATTTATGGAAAGAAGAAGTAGGTATTTAAGAAAGGACAGGTCTCAAATAATAACAGATGAACTTAAAGATGAAGCGATAGTCGAATTTGACGACAATATGGGTCGTGGTTCTATATATTTACAACTACTTTTGCCAGTATTCGTGCCTCACTGAATTCTGAAGAAATGTGGCCAGTCTCAAACTCGATTAAAGAGTCATTAAATAATCTAAGAATATTTTTAGGAAGTTTCGTTTCTCTCAAAATCACTTTGACTCTTTATGAAAGTCGAAGGCTGTAAACGCGATGTCGAGAAATCTCTTGGTGGAAACCCGGGGCAGTTATGAATGCTGGGACAGGTCTGAAGAAGAAACGACCACAACGTAAGAATATTCATTACCTCGCCTTCCTTTATTGTCACCAAATAAGAAACTCTTCACTTATCTTACCGATCACAATTTTTCTATACTATCGAGGTTTCCGGAGCACACACTTGGTGCGTTCTAGTTAAGCCAAAAGTCCATACACATCTGCACAAGCCCTACCACCATTGTTGCTCTCGCCCCCGCGTAAATCTTCGCTGTGCCACAGGCGCATCTCGTTGTTAGCAAAGACGCAGTGCGGTTTTTTAGCAGCACAGAAGACAAGGACAGACGATGAAGAGCTGTAACCTGCAAGAGTGTAATGCCCAAATGATTTGTCAACTGTCGATGGTTCTGGAGCACGTATGTTGTTCTTCTGATCGGTCAAGATAATCGCAAGGGTGAAATGATTTGGTTCACATCCCCAGTAGCTGAAATTGCGTCTGTTACATGACACTTTGCCCGAGCGGTACACGAGCATGAATGAGCTCACGAAGATGTTGCGATGGTAGGTGAACCGACCGAACTGGTTTCCCTTGGCACCGAAGAAGACAGGTGACTTGTTAAGTTTGACCCAGCGAGGGCAGGTCTTTGAAGACGCTTCGTTCGAGAAGGGAAAAACCAAGGCCAAGATGGCGACCATAAGCAACTTGAACAACATGACTTAGGTTTGATCTCAAACAAAAGAAGTTAAAAGTGAACACATTGGCTTAAAAGTCGAGAAAGAGTTGCTCCACGAATTACAGTGAATATTGAACACTTTAGCGTCCCTGTTAATTTTTGCAGCGACTTTCTTCAGCGTTTGCATCCGACTCGGTAAACTTAACTAGTTCTCAATTTATACACTGAGACGACTGAAAATTAAACTAAAACTAAATTTCATCACAAATAAAAATCAATACGATCTCATTTTGAACAGAGATGATTTGATTGGAATTTTTACATTTGCCGAGAATTAGTTAATAGTTTGTTATAAATATTTCAGCTATAAATTTGCTCTGTTTTCATTGTAGCTTGAACTAAACATGTTTTATGTCAACAATATAAACTTCTTCTCCAAAATGAACCTCGAGATATTCCATGATTATCAGTTTCGTGCCCGAAATTTCAGTGTCCCTTAATTGGACGACTGTGCAAGATTCAGGACACTAGTTATAAAGAGATATTACTGTGGCAACCAAGTTCATGAACTGCTAAGCGCCACTGAATACTGTACCTTCGAAGGAAATGAAAACTGAAGGACTAAAACGTCAGCGCAGGTTCACTTGTTACTAGCAGCAAATTGCAAATGAGAAGTTGAGTAGTGAATACTGATTTTATTCAACTCATCTACTCTGATTGAATCCCAAAGACAAAACTCGAATTTTCCCGTCATTTTGTAAACCGACATCTTGAATGATTATGAGCTAGAGACGGTACGATAGAATCACGCTGCATGGATGATCTTGTTTACCATACCTTGACATTTTTATTTGAAAATAGAAACTGTGTAAACAGGAAAAAAGGAAACACTCATTAGTGAATGGCCCACATGGTCTCTCCGTCAACTCGTTTAGCATGTGCAATCGGAATGAGGGACGTCTGATTGCTCCTTTCAGTAATTTTGTTTGTCTATGGTCATGATGCATTATGATGTGTACCTTTCATTCAGTTCGGACACTTTAATGTAAAAAAAAAATGTGCATCAGCTAAAATGACAATTTGATTTGTTATACATAATATTTAGTGTTTTGTTGAAACTTATCTCTACAATTCGGATACTTTTGAAGCAACCCCGTGACGTTTCCTTATATCCCATGAATAAGTACGTTACCGTTTCCATTTTCCCACTTGATCGGAAGTTAGCAGGCTCTCAGACGCATAATGAGAGAGTTTGTTGGCCGTTTCAGTAGTGGGGGCTTATTATCCGTCAGGGACGAACTTAGGCAAACAGTAGCTAGTACATAGTTTGTCTGGTTATCAGCGTCTCGTTATCTGTCAAACAAGTTGTGCATCGGCAGACTAATAATGTGTGCATTGCCGGTTTTCAGTATTTGCATCTTTAAATACTTACGTAAACTGATGGTTCGTCTTGACCCCGGGGTGGGGTGGGGTGGGGTGGGGTGGGGAGTACACCCTTATATGGGCTACAAAGGCATGTGCGGCCCTAAAGGGTATGGGTTTTAAGCCGTTTTGGTCTGAAATAGGGTATCGATTATAACCATTTTGGACTGAAATAGGGTATGGTTTGTGCACTCTATTCCTGAACTGAGTCTGTCAAGTTTAGAAGAAGCTCCTTCTTCATCATCAGGCGATAAGGCCATCAACAAAAGGGTCACAAAAGCCCTTCTCAAATTATGTTTACGCTAATCGTGTACGTAAAATAGGTCTGAAACAGGGTATCGAATTTTTGGTTAGGTCTGAAATAGGGTAGGGAACATCGCAGATTTTGGTCTGAAATAGGATACTAAGAGTTTCAGGAAGCGGGCCGCACACCCCCACCCAATTTTTCTGGGAGTAACCCTCCCGGGAGGGGGTCTTGACGCTTATGAATCCGTCGTCTTGTACCTGTCCTTATGCGAAAGAAGTATGCTTTATATTTTCATATACTAGCCGACTTATATAACTGACTGAGCAACACTGAGATCCGATGCTAGTACAGCCTTTAGTTAACATAGCTGGGTGGACGAGTATAACTGAATCACATTGCCAAGAGTGCTCGGTGCTTTCATCCCTTGATACGACTATGCTCGACTGAGCTGATTTGATGTCAGATGGTAGCCTGCATGACAGGCGCCACTAAGGGGGGTGGTGAGGAGGAATAGCGGCGCGCTTAGCGAAAGGAGCGCGTTTCGTTTCCCGCCCTTCCTTTCGCGCTTCTCATTCTCATCACGTGCCTCGCGCGTGTTCTTGACTACTCAGTCCCATCTTCCTTTCCCCTTGCTAACGCCTGCCATCCAACATAGTTAGATTTCAGTAAGTTTGGCATCTTTATATTCGTTACTTCTTTTATTACTCTTAAAAGCCAGAACCATCTGCTGCTTGCGTGGAATCTCAACTGGGCCTTCAGTTGGCTGTGTCCGCTATCAAATCAGCCATTCAAAAGGAATTCAGGTTAGGCCCCTAAGATAGAAACTAAAGTCTTATTTCTCTCTTGCTTATTGTTTTCTTAAGTTTGCTCTATTGATTTGAGGTACAGTGAATGAGTCTTTAAAAAGACTGAACTTATCCGCGACATAGTCTCCAGACTGTACACAATGACTTGAAACACGTGCCTCATGTCCTCTGTCGCATTATATGAAGTATATTGCTCAAAATAGGTGAAAAAACCATTTTTACGCATCACGGGGGCTGTATACATTGAAAGCCAGTTTCATTGCATATACTTAATTCCCACAGAAATTCAAAGCATCATTACTCGTTTTCTAGAAATAAAAATGATTGTTTTAAAATCATCATGGCATCACCATGAGGGTGCCGTTTGATTCCATAGTATACATGCATACTGTCTCAATTTGGGAGTCTGGTAATGCGATGAAAAAGATAGCACATTACAAATCCTGAATCGGCACGCCATTAATCGTCACGTTACCAGATATGAAAATATTCTTCGATGCAAACACGGAACTTCCGCCCCCGATGATGACGTTTGGACTTGCGTACACCGCTTTCTTGGTTAATTCTGTTTTCTGAATGTCTGTTTCGTCCGAATCATCATCGTCATCTTCGTCTTCGTCGTTTTCCCTGCTACTACCAAACTCTCGACTAGGTTGCAGATGACTCTCGAAAGGACAGTCCTTAAATGGCGAATCCTCTATTGGTTCATTTTCTGTTTGTCCAGGAATATGAGGTTTTAGCGACATCAGCTCTGGCTTGTCAGCTTTCGCGACAACAAGGCGGTTGCCAGCCACAATCATTCGTTCAGGTTTCCAGTCTGAAGTGAAAGAAGCGAGCTTTGAACCCGTACTCAGATCCCACGCATCGATGTTTCGATTGCTGGAACGATAATTTGAGAATGCCACTCGGCCGTCTTGGGTGATGAATAGAGAGTCAACGTCACCACAAACGAGTTTGTATTGGAGACTTCCACTGGCAATATCCCACACGTTGATGCCTCCATCGCTTTGGCCAGTTAGGACAACACCGCTGGCTGTTGATATCGATGTGGAGATTACGGATGGGTACTCATCGTCTTCAGCTTTGAGCCTATGCGTTAGGCGTCCGCTCGTCAAGTCCCAAAGAAGTGCAAAAAACTCTTTGGTCAAGCAAACGAGGTAGCGTCCGTCATCTGCAATCGATCCATTCCAGAGCAGCAGTTGAGTACCCTTTTCCTCTAGGATCTTCTGTTCTCCTGTTTGTGGGTTTAAGAAGATAAGAGGGATCGTTTGGTCATCATGGTCCACAGTCTGACCCACTTGGCTGCAGACCACAGCATTCCCACTTCTACTGACTAGCATGTCTTCCAGCCGATACGTTTGTTCAAACTTGTACTGCTTCACTAGCTTTCCATCATTGATGTTCCAAACTTTCAAGTTGCGTCGACCGCGAGAGAAGGCAATGACATGGTCCTCGTCAATGAATCCAAAACCTTCTGTTCTCTTGGATCCCTTACCCTGCAAGCATCTTTCAGTCTTTCCAGCTTTCAAGTCAAAAACCCGGAAGCGAAGGAAGTTCTTATCGTGGATGTAGCCGACAGCGTTGGCTGTTCCGTGCATTCGAATCGTGCTGGGTGGCAAGTCTTCTGTGGACAGCTTGAGGGAACGCACCTTTGTGCTTGTCAGGGAATTCCAGATTAGGACTTCACTTGAATTATTAACCGTTGCAACAGCAATGACATGTCTACCATCCGATCCTCGAGTCAGGTAGGTTATTGAGTCAACTGAAGACACGGCCTTATGATCTTTGGTGGCTGTTTCCACGTCCTTTTTGTTCTCTTTAAGAGCCTTCTCTAGGTCGTAGATCCGAATCACCTCGTCGTGAGCTATGGAAATACCGACTTTTCCGTCTCTTGTGTAGAAATTCTGATGAATTATCAGCGTTCCAAACGATGCACTCTTCAGGGTCTTGCAAACTGTTCCATCTTCGAGGTTTGTGATCATTATTTCGTAGTCAGAAATGCCCAGAGCTTTAGCTCCATCGTCCGTTACTTGAAGACGAAGAAGGCCTGAGTTGATTCTAAACTGAGAGACCTCTCTGATTAAGTCTCCCGAGTGTATATCAAACAAACGAAGGTTGTTTCTCTCAGTGGAGGTGGCGACCACTTGCTCTTTTGAGGTCACTTTGATTTCAGCTATGTAGCACCCATCTGCCTCAGTGAATACATCGACATCTCGAATCTCCTCTCCTGTCCTGCAATTAAGAACTTTGAAACTTCTTGAAACATGAACACTAAAAGCTGCCAGATGTCCTGATGCTCCTAAAGTCCCGTATTCCTCATCTGTATTAACCTTGCCAATGTCAATCTGATGTACCAAGCGGCCCTCTTCAACTGTCCATATCTTGAAGCATTCGTCGGTTATTGCAATAACACGAGCGTCATCGTCGACAAAGGAGACTGGTGGCATTGGGGAGTACTGACTTTCTTGATCAAGGGCCGAGAATCTCTGCGCTATCTGACCCGAGGACGTGTTTAAGAGAAATATATCGGTGGATCCCGCTAAAAGAAGAAGATCTGGTCTCAGGTGGCTTCCTTGTACACTCCACACGAGGCCAACGCCTTGAGTTTCTGGAATTATTATTCTCTGAAGCGTTTTCCCGTTTTGCAGGTTAATAACCAAAACCTGAAGCTGGAGTGAGGAGAATGAGGTTGCAATATAAGCGGTTCTTCCATCGCAGCTGAAGCCACAACACTGTGAAGTGGACTCTCCTGGTACCCTCATTGAAGAGATCAAGGATCCTCCAGGTGTCGCCAAGCATTTGTCACTTGGTATGAGGCATGGGACTGAAGAGGAGTACGCCTGTTGAAGAAGTTGCTTGATGTGACCAAATTTGTCAAAATCACGATACGAGATTAGTCTTCCAAGCAGCTGAGGGGCTAGCTGACAGGGATCGGCTTTCAGGGCGAACGATGATAACTGCATCGTTTTCTCCAGGACGACCAATTCGTCGTCATCTGGATGTAAAAGAAGGGAGGCGGCAAAGTCATCGAGGACTGATTCTAGCGATGTTGCTCGTAGCTTTGCCAAGAGGAACTCAAAGTTGCAGAGAGTCCCCTCTTTAAGCCTCTTGAGGTCACCTGCATTTAAAAGATGATATGGCAACTCATTTAACTTCCGCAAGTTGAAAATCGCTCCCGTTCCGTCCTCGCTGTGAAACATCAGTGCCTGTCCGGCAACCAAACGATCCTTTAACAACGTCTTTCCGTCTTTGTCAACGTAAGGCTTTGCTAAACCATTTGACCACTTTCCCGTAAAGAAGTCTGCAAGCTTGGAATGAACGTCTTCCTTCTTCTGTCCTAAGTATCGATCGGTCGCCACCTCGATGAACTGACGATGGTACCAGTACACCACGCGGGCGTCATCTGCTCCTCGCTCGATTAGATAATCCCCGATATCAGATCGAATGCGAATCCACAACAATGGTGGCAGTCTTCGAACAGGAGGAGTCCAATACTGATAGACATCATTTAGGACCTCGTCATCCAGCGATAACAAATCCTCCAGTTCGGGCTCTGTCAGGCCATTTTTGGATGCAGTGATGTAAGATAATGCATGGCTGACTAGGATCTTTCCGTGGCGACGCTCAACCTGATCTAGAAAATCATTAATGACGTTTTTCACGCTTGACGCTAGCTTTGTGTTGTTTGAGGGTGTGAACGACTTCCAGCGGCAAGCTTCGTCAAAAGACAACTTCAGGTACAATGGCAATGGACATTCTTGAAAGGCCTTCAGAACCACTTCCTTTTGAGCTGGAATCAAAGCACGCTGAGAGGAGGACAACCAGCTCTCCAAAATTAGGCCAGCTTCATTCACTGGAATCTTTGGTACTTCCTTGAAACACGAGTCTGGAAAAATAGCCTGCAACACAGTAAAGGAAAGAGATGGCCATTGTAATGTATGCTTGACACATATGTACCTCTCTTCCAGTCAAAGATGGAGTTCATTTTTATGGTACATTATCCTTTGGTTCTTCGATCGGATTCTTTTGTCATCTCGATCAGAATGCGAAGTATTTTAACACGTGAACAAAAAAACAACGTCCCAAATATACGAATCTGATACTGCTTACGTTATAAAGCACGTTGCTACTATTGCATCTTTTAACCTAACAAGGATAAAGGTGAGACACTCAGTTTTCATAAAACGCCCTTTGCTATATGAAACGTGTTTTCACTTGCCGGCTTGTTTTGAGTTACTAACTATTGGTCATAACGCAAGCATTAACCAGCGTGCGCCAACCACATAGTTTTCGATACGTTTCTATTTTAGGCCTTAAAAGACCTCTTCAAAATTATTTCTTACCTTTAATTGAGGTAAGCACTCGTATTCTTGGCCAGGTAGGGTCGACAAGATCAAATAAACGTTGTCAGGTAGTTTTCTAGGCAACCAGTCTAAGCGTCTTCCTCCTTCGCCAGGGGGGAACTGATCCAGAGAATCAAGCATAAGCACCACAGGACGAAACGTACAGGCCTCGTCCAAACACTTTGGAAAAAACTCCAACAACTCCATTAGGTCCTGCAAGAGGAATAAATAAGCCAAATAGCATCTTGCGACAGTAAGACTCAGATAATTACTTATTTGTTATCATAAATGAATTTATAGATGTTTATCTTAATGCTGTTAAAAGAAACTCCATATAGCATTCACTTGGATGGCCGAATCATTAATTACATAAGATTTGATATTATAGACTCCAACGTAGGATCTATCTATACTGCATAACACAAAAAACTGCAACAGAAACTTCCGCAAGGCTTCTTAGCTCCAGTTCGTTTGGTTAGATTTTGTGTTAGATTACAGACCATTACATCTAACAATGCAATGTTAAAATGCCTTGTATGGCATAATAACACAGGAGTGGATCCAGGATTATTCTTAGGAGGGGGTGCATCCCCTCCTTTTTTCCTTTTTCTTCTATTTTTTGGCAGAAAACTGGTTAGATTAGAAAGCCGCAGGTAATCTCGGGGGGAGAGGGGGGCGCATCCCCTGTACCTCTCTAGATCCGCCCCTTTAACAGTTCCATAGGAATGTTAACCGTTGTGATTCTCTCCAAAGGCTCACAACTTCAAAACACAAATTTAGCTCTCTTACCTCCGGAATGTCATCAATATCATTTCCTATTATCTTATACAACTGATGGCAGACGTTTCTTAACAGCAGTCTGATGTTGGACGATTCTGGGGACGTGCCAATGAACCTTAACACCACAATAGCTGACTCCGGTTCCAGCCACTTTCTAATCACCACCGCTATCTTGGCCATAATGGAAGTCTTTCCGCAGCCTGACTCCCCATGCAATATGGCCACACGCAGGCTCTCGTTTACAAGCAAGGATTGCCTCACACCATGAAGGAACTCGTCTCGTCCTTGACAAGCTAACGCTTTTCTTTGGCAGAACAGGGCGTGTTGTAACACCTCTTCAGCTAATGAATCCTTGCTGTGAGCGGTTTCCTTATCTTTGATTGCCTCTTGAATCATGCTGCTCAAAACGTTATACACATCACTACAAAGCTTTTCAAGATATTCTGCATGCGCAGCAGAGGTATCCGGACTGATTCCCTCACTGGTCCACTTGACATCGTATTGGATAACACTCGTGGCAGGTAATGCCTTCGGAAGATCTTCTTCCCTCAGACTGGTCAACAGATTCTGTGCAGACTCGTCAATTGCTGAGTTGCCTGCTCCGTAGCTCTTGTCTACAAACTTTCCGGCGTTGCGATCTTCAGCATTTTGGATTAGATCTGTGATCACCCTTTTGAACCAGAAACAATGCTTTTCTGGCGTAGAAGCGGTGATGATCCCACGGCGAATTTCGTCTTCCGTTACTGAAAAAAAAAAAAAAATTTAAGAGGCACATTAGTGTGTTATGCTAAAGGTGGGTTAGTGTAATGGTTGTTTCATTGGTTCTTTGATGGCCCTTGATCGGTGACTAGAGGCTAGGTTGGCCGCTGTATGGTCGTGTCGTTTCATAAGACAACAATCTTAACTCCATACAACCTGTCTTCACCTAACTGTGATACACCCCTCTGATGGACCATCATCCCATCTTTGAGGGGAGGGGTATAATACACTGTGGTGGACCATAATCCTGTTTCGAGGGAGGAGTAATATTCCTAGTTTCTCCTAGTTGCTGAGTTATCGTAAGAATATTGGGAAATATTAGGGCAATGCTAATTTCCTCACGTATCAAAACAGGACATTAACTCAGCCCCTTAGTTTCATTTAAGACTGTATACTCTACTTAAGAAGTTAGTCTCCACGCCGTTTATAAATGTTGCATCTATTTGCACCTACGTGCATCTGGATGCACGTCAAAAGAACTGGCGTTTCATGGTCTGAAGTGGGTGACACAACTTGTATTCACTGAACCACACTGTTTCGTTTGGTATCTGTAGCATCAGGTAAAACGGAGGATTACTGTGCCCTGCCAGTTTGCTTGGGACGTTAGAGTATCGCAGTGGTGTCTCCCAACCTCCCCTCCGTAACATTTTGTTACCCTTCCAGAAAGATTCCTGTGCATCCCTTCACGCCACTTGATGCATGAAGATGCATGATACCTTACCTGACATGTGATACTTATGACGGTCTTCTTTCTCAAGCACCTTATCAGCGGCCGTTCTCAAAACAACTTGCATTCTCTCAAACGTTTCCCACCAATCAGAAGACGCCTTCTTACGTAACTCGTCGTTTTCGTGGTCACGATAGTGAGGTAGCAGTGATGTGATTGGCTGCAGCAGATATTGGACGGGAACTGCGTTGTCATCCTGCCAAAACCATTTTTTTAGCAGTTCATTATCATCTTGGCTGTCAACTGCTCCAAGGAGTTTCTCGAACTCAGAAGCCACGATCTTGGTCGGAAATGGACGGTAGCCATATTTTTGTCCCAGAAATGTCTGTAAATTTTAATATTAGGTAAAAGTTAAGGTTGGAGATTAGCATCTTCGGACATTTAAATTGATAAAAGGCAACTGCACTTTGTTTGGACAGCATCTGGCCTGCCCAAGGATAGCAACTTCTACCCTTCTCAAAATAAAATATGCGATCTGCTCTATATCTCTTCACGGATAACATACAGGGATTAGAACTCACTATGAAGTTGGGTCCCGTAGACAGCTTCTGACATGCGCGTAGCTCTCTCATGCAAAGCTCAGTGGTCATGTGATCATCAGTAGACTCGTCCCGGACTCCCCATCTCATGTCCACTACTTGGAAGTCATAGCCTCTCTCTTGACAGTAGGACTTGAGCCGAGGGTACACCCTCTCCATCAGGGTGTTACGCTCCACGAAAGTGTCTAGGTAGAGAAAAGTGGAAGAAGAAGAAATGCACCAACATCGAGACAACTGGTTTTTAATTTGATGAACTCCCAACTAATCTCCCATTTCCTGTTTCTAAAATCTATAGTCTTTTACCTGTACCTGGAACATTTCAGAAACCACTCCAATGAAGTAATCGTTGAGCTTTAAAAGGTGCTCATAGTATCCACAAAGAGAGTCACATTTTTTCAGTTGTCCTGGAACGAGGCTGATCAGCACCCACTTTGGATACATAACTACTTTTTCCAGTCTGTATGAGGGGATATGGAACCTTAACGTTACTATCGTATCTAAGCAGTTTTATCTCTTTGATGACATCTCTCAAGTTCATGTGTACCTGTGAATGTTGAGCTTGTAAATATCCGGACAATCTTAACATTGTCTGAGATGCTTATGTCCAAGTCCTCGAGTAAAGCTTTTCTCCATGCCTTGGTGAACTCTTCATCCGAAGATGCCTCGTCAATGGATGATTTTTTCCCACTTATTTCATGGGTGCTTGAAGTATCTTTGACACTTTCGTTGGACTTCGAGCTGATGGACACCGACCTCGTTGAGTTATGGTCAGATTGCTCTTCACCATCATTACTTTCGGGCTCCGTGTCACTATGATCGCTTTCTTCTGATTTTCCTCTGTCGTAGTCATGGGAACCGTGTGTTGGCTGATTGGAGGCTTGGTCACTGGGAACGGATGGAGTGATCACGGCATGCGCAGTAGTGTGACTGCTTGAGGCAGGAGCTGATTGGCTGGCGATGACAGTTGTCCTTTTTCTTCTTGACACAATAGCGCCCATGTTTTCTGTTCCGTTGTTGTGGTGATTTAGAAAGAACAAGACGCACATTGATTATCAAAACTATATCTTGTCATGTAATACTTCGTTTGGTTATTATTTTTCAAAAAAAATAGATTAGGCATGCTACGCAACACAGACCTGGCGATCGAACATCATTTTTCAAAACTTCGAATATGAAACGTTTGTAAACGAAAGAAGAGTTCGTCATTTTTAAAAGTGGGTCAGGACACGTAAGGATTCAAAAGTTACCATGCATGGACAACATAAATAATACGGCAAGAAAGTACTGCTCATATTGCTTTTCATTCGAATGGTCACAATTCAGGATATTATTCGTCACGTTTTACATTATATTGTGCATTAATATCAGATGAATGCGATTTCAAGTTTTGTCATGCATATAAACTACTTCCATTTTTCCGTGTTGGACACTTTCTGACGTCACAACTCTCTTAATTGCTGGAGGTGCGAAACACCATTATCAATTAACAGATAGATTTCTTTTGTTTCATAAATGATATGATATTTAACATTCCTTTTTTGCTGATGAACAAAATGATTTTCTCGGTTAATGTCATTGCTTAAATAACTTGTACCTGTGATCTAACAGACCACAGAACTTAACGAGAATTGCCCTTCTAACTGTATCTTGAAAATTCACTTAGTAACGTATGCAAGGTTCTGACTTGTTGGCTCTATGGGCTTGCTGAACTCCTAGCCGGAGTGTCGCCTGCAAATGAAACCTGCTTAGGCGTCTGTTTCTTGATATTTCATTAACATCAGAAAAATCGGCAAGTTGTTTAGCTACTGCCAACATGGACTCTATTTAATCGAGTGACACACTGTTGTTATGATATATTGGTTTGTCGTTGTGGCACTTAGCCATATTCACAGAAATTTTTATTCAGGTAGCTCAGTATCGCCTATTTGAGAGCCACGTGTCAGATACGGCCCACTGGCCTCGTTAAAATCTCAATAAAAATAATTTTTCCGAGCACCTTAGATGGATTCGATCTCTCAACTAAATTCGCAGATGAATTTCTGCAGATTTACCTGGTGTATATTAATTTATGTTACGAATTGCATCAACCTTGTCGTCTGGTAAACGGCTTTTAAGCCTTCAAAATATTCGCAATTAAACTTGGTTGAAACAGTGTAATATAGAATGCAAGATATGGTAAATTATTTGCGCGCAGATTGATCGCGTTAACAGGAAAGCTATATCGTTACTAATGTTCTCTTCTTGGTGAGCGAAATGAACAGCCGGCGGGGTGTTGGTTATCGTGTGAGGTGAATCTAGCCTTTAATTGAGCCTGTTCTAAAACCTTACCCTGTGAACATTCCTGATAAATTTAGTGGACAGTAGTTTTCTATGATTGTTTCAGCTTCTCAAAGTTTTTCAAAATGATACTCGAGATTTTTCCAGCTTTGACCGCATACTCCTTAAAGCGCAAACATAAAACTTGCTAACATGAACACTTACCGCGTCTCAATTTTTCGCTTCTTCGGTCGCTCGGCCAACTCACCGTAGAAGCGCTGCTCTTGATCTGTCATTTAGCAAGACCACATTATCATGTTTTCAACTATCCATCGTTCTCGCAGTTATTAATATTTTTGCGAGAAAAGAAAACCGCTGTTGATACAGCAACATGTACACAGCTAGGTAAACACAGACTCACGACGAACAACCTGCAATACGATCACTCATCGCGGCCGTCGAATAAAGCATGTTGCAATCAATCGTGACAGCAGTATATCTGGTCGTAACCAAGGCGAAGAATGCGGACAAAATCAAAACACCAGGGAAGCGTAGCATTGCACAAAAGCGCTTGATGTTGATTTTCTTTTCGATGGATTTACCCCGGAGGCTATTACACGAAACAGTAATGAGTACTGCTAGATGATTCTACCATAATCCTATTTTTTTACTAGATTTTAGTTGAATGGATTTTACCTTATATTTTAGTCTCCCCAATTAGTAGGGCACTGTTCGGCTATAGAGATTTGAGACTTAAATAAAGTTATCATCATCATCATCATCATCATCATCATCATCATCATCATCATCATCATCACCATGTGTTGCTCTAGTGAAGTTGTTCAGTCAACCTTGGCTTCAACCGAAAGGCTTTATCCTTTTTCTGAACTGACTTTCAATCTTGTTGGTATATTCAGTTTTGAGGCCATTTGAAATCAGCGCAGTGTAGTATAAGTAACATAATGACAAAAAAATGCAACGGCTGTTTTGAACTACATGGCTAGGTCTCTTGATGTGCTATATACGGTATGCGCAAAAAAAGACTTTAATAAAATGAACTTCAGAAGACACTTTTTCGTCAAAGCTAGCTGGGTAGATGGGTAACTTTATTTCAAATCGGGTTGATGAGGCTGATTATAGGCCCCTAGCTTAAAAAGCTAACCTTAAAGCTTAATTTAAAACCGATATTTTTTACACAGCAACTTAGTTTTCGTACTTTTGGCGTAGATGTTTCCGGTATTTCATATCCTGTTCCAGGCTCTCAGATCCGGCAGTTTGGGGCGAGCGCGTGGTTCGCTCTTCGCTTGCTCCTCATGATATCTGCATGAGAGCCTGAGGTATTTCATGAAGGGTTTGGTCATTTAGAGATGGAAACGATTACGTATATAAACTTAAAAAAGTTGCGCCGACGTTTTTAAGTTCTTGATATTATCTTATTGAGGCTCAAGAATTTACTTAACTCAGACTGTCCCATCGGTAGCGGATTTGCAAACAGAGTAAGATATTTACAAGCGTATAATTTATTTAGCAGATTTTTGACCCAAAAATTCTAACCCCGCGAACCCTCCGTTCTAATGACGCTACTTGCAGGAAGGAAATGCACAGACATCATTAATGTCTGTCTGTCTATCTTTCTCTGCGGTTTGTGTTTTTTCTTCTAAAAACACGTCCGACCACGAAATGCATCACTGAAGTTTTTTGATTGCATAGTGTACAGTCTCGTGGGCACTGGATTTGTGTTGGTGAATGCCCATGAGCGCTGAAGGAGCGAGAATCGAACGTAAAAAGGTCGATCAGTTCGATCAAATTTTTCATTTCTAATTCGAAAAAGCAGATGCCAGTAGACTGAAGAACTGAAATGAATGCCATGCAGATATCGGTACCTACAAGCCTGGCATGTATTGACCTGTGTTGGTAACTACAGTGATTTGTTAAATTTCATTTATTAAGAGACAAAAGCTAGAGGCTGTGGTATTTAGATAGAGACCAGGAAGGACGTACCGGTACGGTTCAACTACACAAATTTAGGGAACACGACACAAGGATGGTCAAGGATTAGTGTACATTAACTTTTGTACATAATAACTTGCTTTCTTTTCTAAAGACCGTGGGACCTCCGCGGCCCTTACGTACCCTTCCTTTTGGCGTGCAAAGTGAAAAGCTATTGTGGGAAGGAAAGAAAACAAACAATCATTTTATGGAAATGAGCGCCAAAAAAAGCGGCACAGCTTGGTAACCCCGCGTTACGCGTCGTTCCTAACTTTGTTTACAGCGGATGGTAGTTTATCGTAGGAGCTCCCTCTTTAGCCTTTCAGAAAACGGGCTTTGGTTGAGGAATTTGGGTAAGTAGTGCTAAATTCAACAATTATGCACATTGTTATGTTTTCCTGCGCATAGAACGAAATGAGTAAATCGAAAGCTTGTCATGGTTTTTTTCTGTGGAAGTCTGTCCGCACTAATTATAGGCACGACTGAGTTTTAAACTTGAGCTTTTCCTCCGTAACCTACTATGCTAACTGATTAAATCTTCAGGTACAGTGTTGATTGTTTTGTAATAAGGTACAAAACACATGAGGAACATAAAATTTTAGTTGTGTATCTTTTAAATTATCCGCCAGTTAAGCTCACTAAGTGTTTAGGGCTGTTGCGAAGGACTGTTGAACACACAAAAGTTATGAAGAACTTTACGCATAGCCTAACCTAACGCCGTCCACGTAATAATTTGTTAAAACTTCTAGCGTTGTCATGTTTGAAATAAGTGAAGTAAATTTACTTGTTTCGAGGCTAAAGACGAATATTTTGTTTTACTCTACTGCTGTCGTGACTAATTGTTTGTGAGATTACCTGATCTCCTAAAGTAAGCCCGTATCATTGATATTGAACACAAGGGTGGTAGGAATTTATCAACCGTGTACGCCCATACGCTTTCAGATGAACAAAATCTCACAGAGTCCATTACCTTTCGTGTGTGCTGGGCATCCTTAAGTTTCAATGTTTTCATTCCGTCTTGCAAACGCGTTTCGTGATTTCAAATCGGTAAGATATATACCATGCACTTGGCATACTATCATAACAGCATTACATGACAGAATGATTGGATTATCAAGTGCGAGGCAAGATGTGTATTTTCTAGATTTGCTAGCAAGGCTGGACTATTCTTCTCAGAGCCCAAACCGTGAGCAAAGAGATCTTGTAGTTTCTTTGGCTTTATTTTGATGTGACAAGCATCCGGCAAGTGTTTCATGTCAGTTTTACAAATTTTAAAAATGCCTCTCATCTGTCAAAAAGTCACCAGGAATCTTCTTACTTAGGACAATTGTTTATTGTTTGAAGCATATTCTGTTAATTAGAGTGAGAGGCGTGGGTGTCCTATTCTCATGCTTTGAAGGTGCTGACTGATTAGAATTATCAGTAAACCAACAGTCGTTAACAAACTCACTCCCTTTTCTTAACATCCGCTTTAATTTGGAGCTTAAATCCATGTTGTTTTCTATTTTTAACAGAACTGTTTTCGTCATTATACTGTTATGTACCAATGCGCCCTTATTGTATTGCACATGTCTCATGTCTTGTGAGGCCAAGGCATATTTGTAAGGTGCTGGATGAATTCCAAAAATTTGCTCAGAGGAGAGTCCACTCAGAAAATTCGTTCAGAAACGTCTGCTTACCTCTATAAGCTAGTAAGTGTTGTACTTGCTGTAAAGAAGCGTTCAAAAAATATGAAGCCAAACTATATCCATTCCATCTTAAGGGATGCTACAAAATAATATCTTGACATTTGTTATGTGAGCCAATAGATTTATCTTTTGTGAAAAAAAGCATATGGTGGCATATGGTGAATTTTGTAATACAGTGCATGACCAATCAAAGTAGAAATGTTCTATATAACAAGAACAATAATATACCTTCCAACTTTTTCTGAGTCAAATGTATGAGATTTTCGTCTCCTCGTGACCGGGATTTCTGAAAACATTCCGGCGACTTCAGACGATTTCCATGAAGACTTCCTAACGCTACTGAAAATGTCCTGCCAGATGTTCCAATGACTTCTGAACACTTCCGAAGCTAGTTTGAGTTCACTTCCAGTCCCTCAAATACAAACTGAAACTTGACTTTTTAGTGCATTCTGATACAGTGGGAGTCAAACTCAACATTAAGCACCTTTTATGGGAACATTTTCTGGGAAATTGAATTGAAGTTTTGTTGTTAATGTGTTAGAGTAAGTCATCAGGATTTGCGAGTCAGGCGTTAGAAATTGACCTCGATGGGTGAGATCAATGTCTTTGATCCATAGGCGTGAGACTCATGCATAATGCGTGAGAGTCGGCGGGTATACATTAACGTTCAGCACTGAGGTCTGCTTTAGGCTCCATCAGCACTTTTCGCTTTGTTCGAGAGTTTGATCATTCGGGTGCTCTTCTTTGCTGCATGTGTCTAAAGCTAACTGTTGGTGAAGTTTGGGCATTCA
Organism: Pachyseris speciosa; assembly: GCA_016490735.1. Lineage (NCBI taxonomy): Eukaryota > Metazoa > Cnidaria > Anthozoa > Scleractinia > Pachyseridae > Pachyseris > Pachyseris speciosa. The sequence continues at coordinate 73,890 of JAEMWC010000616.1, read as the reverse complement.
ACTTCTGTTAACAACTTAAGAGCTCTGTATGTTCACTTTTAATTTGTTTTATCTGTGGTAGGTTTAAGAAAGTAAAAGAACCAACCAAGATGCCAGCACAACCAAGAGATGAAATTGACTGGAATAACCAGGATCCTGCAACTGTTATTTATATGATAGGAATCTATGGATGGAGGAAGCGCTTCATCTACTTTGTTATCCTGCTGATTATGGTCCTGACCATTATTAATCTTTCTCTCGTCATTTGGGTCATGAGAGTCATGGATTTCAACCTGGTAGATCAAGAGCCTTTATTTTTGTTGATGTTTACTGGAGATGTGACTCAGTTTTAGCAGTTAGAGTATTAGTTACAGCCTGTGTTTGGGAAGAAAATGTCTATTTAAATGCAAATGGTAGTGCTACAAATAAGAAAAGCTGGACAAAAAAATACAGTCAACCTATTTCACATGACCAGTATTATCCTGGCTACTGAGATACCAGAATCCCTGTAGTAATGTCCCTAGTAGTCTATTGATGTTATAAAGCTATGAATTTTTTTATATTACAGCATGAATTATTTGGAAACTATCCATATTGTTTCTTATGTGTTTTGAATTTTTTCCAGTTAATGCTTGGTTTTTGGAAAGATTTCCAGAAAAATCTTCAAGATTCCTTCCAAATGTCAGACATAACAAACAGAATTTCAAATGTTCATTTCATTCTCCGAAATACTTGTCACACATGACATAGACTGACTGTAAAACGAGAACAAATCAAAATAAGTCAAATTGGAAACAACACCAAAGAGGGAAAAGTCAGTGGCTCACCATGACTATCTTTGAACAATTTATTTGAATGCTCAGTTTCTAAGTGCACCGCTAAGTAATTAAATAATTAGTGTTAGTAAAAACATACATAAATTGTTTGCATAATTTACACGTATGCATCCAGAGTAATTGTGCTGTACAATGATGGGCAAAAGTAAAAAATTCAGGAGTCAAATTTGCTTCCATGGCATTGGTGTTCCTGTAAATATCACACTCTTTGCATATCCCCCACCGGGGGTTCTTTCCCTTGTGCCCCCACCCCTTTGGCTATTCCAGCTTCATATGGTCCTTAAAAAATAATGTTGGCTTTTGAGCCATCCTTGTTCCTTGCAGCTTCAGGGATGGGCAGGGACATTTTTATCTACTGCACATCATGTTGCATTGCATGTTCACCGAAATGGAAGAATGTTAAGTGAAATGGTGAAAGAGTGAAAGAGTGTTGTGGCAATAACTTTCATTTCAAAAATCTTGTGCAATGGCAAGTTCCTCCACAACAATTTTTCTACATTACATTATTTTAGTAGCACAGTTTTAATTTGCCAATCATTCAAAAGGAACTAAGGTGCTACCAGTACAAGCTTGCTTTCCATGTCCCCTTGGGCTGCAATGATGTTGGCATAACGTAACCTTGCATCCGGTGTAAGTGTAACCCTTTAACTGTCATTTTTAGGATGGTATGGGCAAACTTAGAATAACTGATCAAGGTTTGAAGCTCTACCATGGTGAAGCTGAGTTTGTCAACGAGTTACGAGCAAACTTGATACGACCCAGCCAGGTGAGATGCGATTGATGACTTTTATCAATCAGTTGGTTAGCAATCTAGGTTTGCATTCTACCATAATTATATATACTTTCAAACTTGACCAGAGCTCTACACACTACAGAGTGCCTCTAAAATATCCTGTGCTGATTAGGTTGCATAATGTTGACACTTGTTGTTTTAAAAAGATTAAAATACAAATGTGGCCTTGAACTACTGTCTTACTTGTTGTTTTGTTTTCAGAACTCTGAACTTACTCTGCAGTCCACAGCAAACGTGACTGTGAATGCTCGTTCTGCTCATGGGAACATCACAGGCCAGCTATTTATTGGGAATGATGAAGTTGTGGCCAGAAACCAAAAGCTCTACATAAAGACAGATAAAGGAAAAACTATCCTGTATGCAGACAAAGATAAAATCCACTTTGCAGCTGATAAACTAGAGTTTTTAAGTAAGTATTTCACTGACCTCTTTTACTCTTCATAAAACTTTCCAAGGTGCATGATTTTTTATAGCCCAATGTATACCTAACTTCTTCTTTCATTGCCAGGGTCTTTTATATCGCTTCAAAAAGACATATATTAAATATTTGAATCTGATTGACTGCTTATGAAGAGAATTAGATTTATTGTGTAAATGAGTTTTACTACAATTGATGTTTTTAATAGAGACATGTCCTAATGTGCATCAAGTCAGAGAATTGCCAGTGGTTGAAAATAAAAGCTTGAGGAGTTACTTGTCATCAGGTCTCCTTGTTTACTACATCATAGTCAATACAGCGCCTTTGTCCATCACACAAGCATGCATTATATAAAATGATTAATTTTTAGGTCCAAATGGAGCTCATTTCAGTGGATCGGTGGAGACTGAAAACTTAAGGGCCCCACCCAAGAAGGATCTTAGACTGGCATCCTTGACTAGGTCCCTGTACATGGATGCTCCAGATGGCATGACATTTAAATCTGCAGCTGGTAGCGTTGGCATCACAAGTCTAAAAGATATCACATTCAAGTCTCTCAGTGGAAAGGTATGCAAATGCAGAAATTTGTAACAGGGAGATGCACTATAAAAGAGTCCCTTGGAGGGTCTTCCCATCTTTGAGAAGTCTACCTACAAAAGCATGACAAACTTCTTCTTCAATTTAAACTGAGTTTGCGGACCAAAACCTTTATATCTGCGTTACTGTACAACACTAATAAGGAAAAAGACAGAATGTTCTGTTTGATCGTAAAAGATCCTCCAGATAGCCCTTGTCCAAGGTAAATGGAAGTTACACAGTGCGCCATCAGCTAAAAATTCTGTTTTGTGGTTGCAATGTTGAGTTTTCATTTTTATTGATGTCTGCAGGTTTTGCTGGATGGTGAAAAGATTTCATTCAAAAATTTGACTACTGCTGCTGCAGCCAGCGGACAACCTGACCCAAATGCACGGGAAGTCTGCATATGCACAAATGGTAGACTGTTCCTGGCACCGGTGAATAGCAAATGCCAAGTCGCGAGCATTTGTTGATGTATGCAACTGAAATTCCAGTCTCCATTTTTTTTCTAATTGAAGAAAAGAATGCACTTAGCTACTTTAGCTAGTTGAATTTGTTTGCATGTTGAATTTGTTTGCATGCATGTTTGGATAAAAAGCAATAACACTGCTTTTACCTAAATGGATTACCTTTCTGTAGATTACAGTTGCTTCTGTGGATGTAAATTTGGTAAAAGTTTAGAGATTTGAGGCATTATCCAAGGTATTTTGCCTTTTGTATTTGAAATGGTTAAAGATAGGTACAAATCACTTAAAAGTAGGAGTTGGCACTTGGTTGATTTCTTACATTTCTACTTCAACTGACAGCAAATATTATGGAGATGTAACACAAGTCTATAAATTTAGCTCAAGTAAATTAATGTTTACGGAGAAAGTTATGGCAAATTCTTTGAATTTAAGCTTTTCAGTCAGAGAACTTTGTTTCATAGTTGTTAAACTAGTTTGACTATACTAAAAAAGTTGGTTTGGAGGCCAGAACTGCAGATTTGTCTATCCTGCACCAGTTCTTTACTCATGTATTTCATATAAAAGGAACTTATTGCATGTCAATGTCCTTTTGGCACCTAGTTTGTATTATAATAAGATTGTTATTAAGGAATCACTACTTTGATTTGGTGGAGGCGGTAGAACTACGTTATTTATGTAAAAAAAGAGGTGTTTTATATTCTCCTGTAGACATTTTTGGCCAAACAAAAGGAGTAAGCCTATCAAATTTATTTGGTAATTAAGGTTTATGTTCAGAGGGGTTTGAAAAATTTCATACTCTTCCACCCTGTTATATTGTTGTCAGTGAACGCAGGGTTTCTGACACAATTACGATTGTCTTGTTAAGTTATGTTTGTTTTCTATGGCTAGTTACTTTTACAGTTGCTTACACACATTAATTAAATTTGTTATGAAATCAATGTGATTAACATTCTAAAAGTAACTTATTGCTGTAACACAGGGCTCGACACTAACTTTTGACACTACTTTCCACTTTGGAAAGCAGATTTCAAAACTTACTTTCCACCTCAAAATTTTACTTTTCAAAATAGATTACAGTATCATAGTTGCTATCCACAATGTTTTTCTTACCATGTCTCATTGACAGTATTTTTAATTTGTCTGTGTAAAACCAAACCAAAATAGACTCATTCTTTACTGCTACGTACCGGTATCTCCAATATGTCACATTCACTTACTATGTGTAAATTATTGTTGTGCCCTGACCTCCTTGGAAGTTTTTTCGATCCTTCAATAATTTATGGTGGAAATATGAGAATTCATGGCGAAATTTGTCCTTATCAAGAATGAAATAAATGCCTGAGAGTTGTTTTCTCATTTCATTTGCAAACATTGACTAAAGCCATTTTAAAAGAAACTTCTGCTTTCCATCATAGCCCAAAGTTTACTTTCCAGATCGGGTGAGTATTCTGGTTCATTTTCGTTTTTTTACTCTCCAAGATGGAAATTTAGTCTCCAATGGAAAGCGGGTGAGTGTTAGTGTCGAGCCCTGTAACATCAGCTTAAATTTTAATTAAGTTTAAGGAAAATTTTAATTAATTTAAAAATCCTTTCTCGGTTCAGGATATTCACCCTGCTAGAGTTTACAGCATTATTTTGTAAAACATAGTTAACACTTAAACTTTATGGTGGGGAACTAGAAAATATTCATAGATCAATTGAATCCTGAGGAAAAATTTAAAAGTGTCAAAGGTTTGAAAGAAAAATATGACACTTTTGACAATGTATAGAGGAATGGTGAGGTCAAAGCTGAAGAGTTTCTGTGGAAGTCCACTGAAGTATGGATTTTACCTGGAAGAGTACATTTTTATAAAAGCTAGCATGGGTTGAGAAAGGGAAAGAATCTGCCAGCAGCCAAACCTGTAACTCTCTGCATACCAGAGTATGTATGATGAAACATGATTTCACCTCTGAGCATTCAGCGTCATCTACATGCTGAGATTATGAGCTAGGTGCCAAGCTTAAGGTCTATAGAGAGTACCCTATGAAATGATGACAGGAAAAACAGAACGGTAATAACATTATTTTGGAAGCAATATCACCAAGAGTGTGTAATTTCCAATGACAGGTTCCTTATTGTGATTGAGTACCATTATAATTCCACTATACAAAATTTATTTAATTTTACATTGCTTAAATGAAAGGGCCAGTTGATAATATTACTGTGAGAAAAATTAGACTCAATAGTGTCCGCAAAGTGTTGAATCAAGAACTTTTTTTTTTCATCAAGGGGAATTTTTTTTTATGCTCTCTCTAAATATCTCATTAAATCCTTGAATTTCACAAACCATTTTTTGTTTTGCAGTAGCTAACTTTACCTCACTATGGCTTTGTTTGTCATTTGCCTCCCTGTAGGTTAATAGTTAGTGTCTATTTGGTGTGTGGAGAGAATTAAACTACCTGTTCCCTCATTATAACTTTGTACCTTGCGAATGCAACCCAGTTTTAGTAACATAAAGGAATAAAGTCTTGAATGTTTTGGTATACGACTCATCACTCTTCACTGTTTTACACAATACCTGGTGAGAGGTCATGGAAGTGCTTGTCAGGTATTTTGCAACCCCTAAAAGGTACCAGAATCACGTGTTCTGGGTGTGACCCGAGTTAATTTTTAAAGGTATCAGAAAATCTTGTCTTGTTTTTTTACTTAAAAGGCACATAAGCCTAAAAATTGTACAAACTGAGGCCCACATGTGCATGATATAACCAGAAAACCCCTTACTTAGAAAAGCTGAATTCTTCATTCATCACTATATCAATATCACATGTTGCTACCTTGGGAAACAGTGACTGAGGGTGATGGAAAAGTCATCATTATCATATGTCAAATGAAATTATAGTATTAAGGCTAATATTGTTTCACATAGGATCACCAAAGCTGGATATCCCTTATAGCAACTTTGAATAAAAGTCCCCTTATCCCGTATCCCGTCTCGATTTAATCCCGCCCGCTAAATCCCGATCCCTATCCCTGACAGATTTTCAATTTTCCATTGTCGAGACGGGGTCTGGGTACTAATAGTTAGTGCTCCAACATGGCGGCTTGCGGTTGGTTGTTGGTTCTATCGCTTGTCTGCAGCTTTTGTATCTGTGATGGAAAGAAGAAAGTCACAAAAGAGGTAGGATACTAAGTTTTTTTAAAAATTTGTTTCGATATTTTCTCATTTCGGGGATGAAACTATGAAATGTCTGCCTTGGTGTTTTGTTTAAAGCGAAAATTGACAAGATCTCGGTCAAAATACCTACCAAAAGGAAGCTTTGAACTTGGCCTTTTCCTCTTCAAATTACCTTGGCGATGTTCCTATGCTTGTCAAAAAGGGACAAAACAATAAGATTGAATATGTATATACCAAGAAAGATAAAGATATGGGAAGACGTTGAACATGTGTATCAAGAGACTTACATATACACCAAGATTCATTTTCTTATATCAACTCCTCTTTGAGACTTTTCAAGTGATGTTATATGTACTTCATGATGCATGATATATATAGATCAAGATTTCCCACCTATATACATCAAGTTTTCGCTGAAATATACAGCATGATTCTTGATAATTTTACATCAAGATGATACACATCAATGAGACTTTTCAAGTGGTGTTATAGGTACATCAAGGTGAGTGATATATATACATCAAGATTCTGCATAAATATACAACATGATTCGTGATATTTTTGCATCAAGATGATACTCATCTATGGGACTTTTCAAGGGATATTATATGCACATGAAGATGTGTGATATGTATACATCAAGATTTCTCATAAATATAGATCATTTTCATTCACTTGACTACTGTTGCTGTGCCGCCATATTGGTGTACCAAAATTGTAAACAAAGCGACTGCTTCCTTTGAGCGAAAATGGTTTTGTGCCTGATTGTGTGCTGTGGCAATAAAAGTGGACAGGATAAAGGATTGTACTTTGCCAGAGTACCTTCTGTCGTTGTAAATTAAGTCAAAGAAGACATAATTATCCGAGGAAAGTGATCGCGGTAGATTTCGGCAATTAGCAGGGACTATCTCACCGATATAATCAAATACAATTTTGGCGAATGATCGCATTTCGTTTCTGGAAGGGCCGCGAAACTTAATTGGGTCCCGACTTTGAATTTAGGGCATAACACGAACACTGCCCGTACGGATCGAGAACGAGCGTTGACAACGATGGGGCGAGAGGCCTACACAACTCCTGTCCTGGGTAATAGCCAGCTTAGAATTTGGCTCAAACTGGTATATCTTTTAGGGATCTGCCCCTTTTGTACGAAACAGTTTGGGGCACCCTTGAATATTTCGCTAAGACTAAGTAGTGGTTGTTTTAGGGTTAAATGGCACTTTTGCATGAGTATTTGTTTTAGATTAGTCACCCTTGGACGGTATTATTGTGCGTCGTAAAAGGCAAGATTCGCTTATTTTCCTGTTGTACACGATCCGAGCCAGTCCCAGTACATGCGAAACGAGTCATTAAATTGAGAGTTCGCATAAAATCTCAAGGCTGGTATTCAAAACTTTCTCCCCGATTGGCTCATATTCACAGTTTAATCCCTCAATAGCTTCATGCATTGTACTTAACAACGAGCAATCAAAAAAATGCTGGAGGTTTGGTACAGTACCGGTCTGCACTATTCTGGATCTCTTCTCTCCATATTTTCATTCCTAGGCTAGGTAGGGACCCTCATTTCAATCTCGTTCCCAGAGTCCACGCTCCCCTAGACCAGCGGTCGGGAAACGACCGTTCCCCGCTCTCGTTCCTCGCTCCGCTGAATAAGGGGAACGTGGGCTCTGGGAACGAGATTGCCCTCGTTTTGCTGTACACATGGCAGATTCTGCGCACTGTAGACATCGCAGCCTGTAGTGCGCATTACATTTGACCTGCGGCCCGTATGAATATCCGGGATGTAAAAAGGTTCGTTGGTCATGGTGTATATACTTCGCAGATTACGAATCATGTTGTATATTTATGTGGAATCTTGATGAATAAATATCGCGCATCTTCATGTACATATAATAGCACTTGAAAAGTCCCATAAATAAGTACCATCTTGATGTTAAAATATCACGAATCATGTTGTATATTTATGCAGAATCTTGATGTATACATATATCACTCACTTTGATGTACATATAACACCACTTGAAAAGTCTCATTGATGTGTATCATCTTGATGTAAAATTATCACAAATCATACTGTATATTTCCGCGAAAACTTGATGTATATAGGTGGGAAATCATGATGCATATATATCATGCATCTTGTTCTACATATAACATCACTTGAAAAGTCTCAAAGAGGAGTTGATATAAGAAAATGAATCTTGGTGTATATGTAAGTCTCTTGATACACATGTTCAACGTCTTCCCATATCTTTATCTTTCTTGGTATATACATATTCAATCTTATTGTTTTGTCCCTTTTTGACAAGCATATGTTCCCTTGAATGGCGGATTAAACAGTTCTGTTAATATTTTCATTCAAGAATAATGTATATTAAGTCTTATTAGCGCGGCCCATGCCATGTGCCTTTCTGCTGCTTACTGAATGTCCTTGATCTTTTCATTGGTTAAAACTCAAATTGTTAAGCTTACGTTACTTTAAGCAGGATTATGAAAGCCAATCTTGGATTAAAAAATTCTTTTTAAATAACGTAATATGTCATCTTATCATGATTCCTTTTACAGTAATTAAGGAGTCTGATTCCCAATAACAATAGTCTCCTTTGCAGCCGTTATTTGGGTCGTCACGTAACGCTCCTCTCCACTAATGGCTGCTCACTTGAGCTCTGCATTCCTTTCCTTCAAACTGACCAATAAGGAGCAGGCTTCCATTTTCAAGAAACCTGGTCCTCATCTTGTTATGTTTTTGGTGACAAATATAACAAGAAATATGATTGGTGCTGCTGCCAAGAATTACATGCATTTTATTATAAAAACCAACTCCGAAATAGGGGGCTTATCAGAGAGGGGGGGGGGGGGGGGGGGGTTAAAAGAGAGGGGGGCTTGATAGAGCTTTACGGTGAGCCAATCCAATCCAAATTTGAAGCAATTTCATGCAGCTAGTACATGTACCAAGCATGGGAAAATGTGTGCATGAATGGTTGAATTTTGGTTTGCTTCTCATTGGTTGAGAAATAAGTGCGAGCTTTGCAAACAGTCACAGAGCAAAGTAAAGCAAAAGTATAATGGACAATAATTACTTAACTCAATGGAAAATTGTTCTAATATTACTGGTGTAAAGTGGCTTTAGTAACTACATGAAAGTCTTAGTAAAAACCATTTCATTCCCTGTGTCCATAAAAGGCTCCAATAGCCTTGGCCTCCATTTGCTCATTCTATGTGGTTTACCCAACTTAATAGAATTCTGACCCTTATAATGGGTCAGGATTGTCCACCGACACCAACCAAACTGATGTTCAGTCCCTTGAACCGAGAATGTTAGTATTTCGTAAAATGTTTCATTAATTTCCCTTTGTAATTTGGTCTTCCAGTCACTGCTAGATAGTCGAGTTAAACAGCTGATGGAATGGAATCAAAGAAAAGCTGTCATAAGATTGAATGGCGATAAATATAGGAACTATCTGAGAGCATCACCAAGGAATTATTCTGTTGTTCTCATGCTCACGGCTCTTGCACCGCACAGACAATGTACCATTTGCAGGTAAAAAGGATTTCTGTCCATTTTGAGTTCAATTGCGCTTATGCGTAAATGTGATGGTGTACATGTAAGTCCTTGGTCTAAAATGTCTCCTCTTTTAATAATAATTATTACTGTCCCTGTTAGACAACAATGCCTCTACTCCAGCAAGGCTTAACACAATCCTCCATAACTGTGATGATCATTCATTCACATCTTCATACCATCCTCTTTGCTCCCTGTGGAGCAGTGGATCTCCACCAACGTTTTCAAAGGTGCTATTTGGCACCAGTCACCATTCCTCCGTCCTCTTGAGTGCTGCAGACTGAGTGAGACCTTTCTGATTGATAAATGCATATAGAGCTAGAATTAACTGCAACCTGTATCAATCTCCCTTTATTATTAACAGAGAAGCCAATAATGAGTTCACAATACTTGCCAACTCCTGGCGCTACTCACAGCAGTACTCAAACAAAGTGTTTTTTGCCGTGGTCGACTTTGATGAGGGTCCAGATGTATTTAGTGCGGTGAGGCATTTGTGTTGTCTTGTTAAGATATAAATCTGCAGGTAAAAATTACAATGTACAAGAATCTGTTTTTATCACCTTTGTTTTGAATGACAGGCAATCCAATGTTTTAACTGCTTTGAAACTACTAATAATATTTTGCAAATTAATGTGTCTAGGTGAGCTGAAAACCACTTATTGGGCACTAAGGCTGCATGGTAGTGGCATTCATTTACCCCTTAAATTTACCAGACAAAGTTTTGAGCGTGAGCATTATAATTGAAGGCCTTGGAGCATAACCAACCTACAGTATGTCGAATTTTAGGTGATTTTCCGATTTTGCTTGGATTTCTCCGAATTCTTGCATTAAAGCCATTTGATGTGAACTGCAATTCGATTGAAAGAAGATGTACCAGTATGCAATTTGCAAACCACTCTAGTGGAAGGTTGGTTTCTTATCGTAGGCAAGGAAAAACACATGTTTTACACTCATTATATCTCCAAAAGGAAAAAAAAATTGGTGAAAAAAATACCAGACCATGTTTTTCAATCAAATTGCAGTTCACATGCAGAAATTCAGACAAATCCGAGCAAAATCGAAAAACAACCTAAAACTCAACATAGGTTGGTTATGCTCCGAGGCCTTCAATTATAGCAGCCATAAGCAGTATGGCGTAGCTAATGCTCAGACTCAAGTACCCATATGAATAAAACAAGCTATGAAAAATGTGAAGCTTGTGGGATGTGGCTTGGAGTGACAAGAAGACCTCACAAATTAATGTGTCTCTAGGTAAGCTGAGCAATGAGTGGCTTTCAGCTTACCTAGACACATTAATTTGTGAGGTATTCTTGTCACTTCAAGCCACACCCCAATTATGTTTGTTACCATTTGTTTTTTGTAGCTACGATTAAACTCTGCACCAATGTTCATGCATTTTCCACCCAAAGGAAAACCAAAAAGGGCAGACACATATGACATTCAGAGGTAATGAACTTTAATGTCCCAAATCTTCCTTTGAAACAAAGTGAAATTGACTTTCTTTTTTTCTTTAATGGCTAAAACAAATGTGTACTCTTTTCTTGAAATGTTACTAAAGGAAGGCACATTTCAAACATGTGCTACTGCCGTGCTTAGCTGGTGCGACTGTCGCACGACTCCAGCACGACTGCACCATGACTTGGTTTCAAACATCATGCTACTGCTGTGCTAATTTAATTCTAATTTAATTTGATTAATTGAGTTCAACATGGCAGAAGCACAATGTTTGAAACTGGCCTTATGAATTAAGTGCCTTGTCATGCTATTTGTCATGATAGTAGCACGACTTGGTTTCAAATGTGTGCCACTGCTGTGCTTTAGTTGAATTTAATTCATTTAACTGAGTTTGACACAGCAGTAGCATGATGTTTGAAACAGGCCTAAATGGCTTTTCTCATGTTGGAATTGTATTTTCTTCCGTAGGATGGGTTTCTCTGCTGAGCAGTTGGCAAAATGGGTGGCAGAGCGAACTGATGTTCATGTATGTATGATGTATGGTTGTTATTTATCGTGATTTGTCAATAGTATTTCAAATATACTATTCAAACCATTCAGGTGCGCGTATTCCGACCCCCCAACTACATGGGTGCTGTGGTGATGGGCTTGCTGATTATCCTGATTGGAGGACTGCTCTATGTGCGACGCAAAAACTTGGAATTCTTGTACAACAGGACTTACTGGGCTATAGGAGCTCTGGTTCGTATTCAATCTACTAACTACCAGTAGTTATAAACAAATTTTGAACTCCAGAACTCAGTAAATGCATAATATGTTTGTATGATGGTCAATCACAAAAGTTTACGCATTTAATCAATATACTATGAAAAAAAAAAACACTTTATAAGTTAGCAAATTGGGACAACTATGGTGTATATAATTATCTAAACTAAAAATACAACTATACAATATTGAGCTAACTAAAAAATTAATAAAACTATATAAAACATCCATACATACAACTTAAAAGTGATCTGATCAATATTCAAGAGTTACAAAGTGTGCAGCAACCATTATTCTTGTCATTAAGGCTTGAAAGATCTACTTTTCATTTTTGCCTTAAATTCTGTGAGGCTCGTTAACGTCCTTGGGCCAAAGGAGCAGAGTAAAACATCATCCATCAGTTGACAGTCTGCATATATACTTGTATGGTGTGTTTATTGGAATCAGCAACACATTATTTTTACTTAATTTTGATGTATTTCCAGTGCATTGTGTTTGCCATGACATCTGGACAAATGTGGAATCATATTCGAGGACCACCATATGCTCACAGAAATCCACAAACAGGACAAGTGGTAAATAAAGTTGACCAATAATTATTTGCAAATCATGTCAATTTTTGATCACTGATGGCAACTTTACAGCGTGTTAACCGCTGCCTCGCTTAAATGGAAGGTGGGTGCCTGGTGTATCCAGGGGCTTCCACTGTGGCCAGCCAGTCCCTAGATAGAATACCACCCCCATGGCTGCCAAATCACTGCAACCCAGCCATGAGTCCCCATTCCAGGCACCCATCAACACTGAATGAATCAGTGGAAGGGAAAAAAAGGGGGGGGGGGAGTGGGGACAGGGAACGATGAGAAACACTGCTTGGAGCTGCTGTGAGAGGCGAAGAAACCGCTAAGTAGTGCCAAAAGAAAAAACGCTGCACGCTTGTAGAAGACCGCTAGAAAATCACAAGAACACGAGTTGAAGGAAAAAACATAGCTGCAACGAACCATGTGATCCTTCACTTGAACAGATTACCGCTGGCCAGAGGTGCCCGCTAAGCTTGTCGCGGTTAACTTTGTTAAATGACATTTAACTAAATCAAAATTTTGAAATAATTTCTTGTTCTATCAAGATCAGAGGCACTGCCCACTGAACTCTGGGAATTGCTTATTAATTTTTTTCAGAGTTACATCCATGGAAGCAGCCAGGCTCAGTTTGTGGCTGAAACTCACATTGTCATTGTTCTCAGTATCCTTTGACTGTTATACTTTTATTTTTAATTAAATTAACTGTTGGTCTTTGCTTGATTGCTTAATTTTGTTTGAAGATTTGCCAAAGGTTGTAACCTGAAAATTACTTTAAGATTGTTAAGATAATAAAAATTGTTGCTTAGGGGATCATGCAATGTGATATTCCTACTATTAAGCAGCCAACTAAGGGACTCCATTCAATGTCAAAAATAACATCATTACACTGTTACGTTATCGTAATAATGACATCTCCTTAACTTGTGCCAAAGATGCTCTTTACGTTGCTGGAATGATTCTTCTGAATGAGAAGGCACTTGAAGTCAAGGAAGTTGGAAAGCGCAGATGTATGTGTCTTTGAGATTTCACCAGCTTATCATGCCTATCATTAGAAACTCACACTTAAGGCAATGAAACACCTCTGTAACACTGATAGGAATCATAATTTATGGGCTATCATAATATCAAATTCTACATGAAATAATCAACGAGTGTAAATGTCGTAGGTGTCAGAGTTCCTGTGAACTTCCCTTTGTTCGCTGTAACATTTCCACACCTCTTATACTGATGGTTACTGGAAATCCCTTTGAATATTGGGGGGAGGGGGATAGAGGCCAAATTGGATTTTCTGATGGGTGGGGTTCCCACATAAAACTGTCTACGCATGGGGCATATACATTTAAAATGCTGAAACATCAAACAGAATAAATCACTAATTATTTGAGTGTGAATGGAATTTATCACACACTATCCCAGATCAAAATGGAATTTTTTTTTGGAGGAGAGAGGAAAACTGGAGATCATTGTGCACAGAGGAGAATCTATCAGAGCAAATACAAAAACCACCAACAAACTCAACCCACATAGGTGAAAGTTTATTTGACTAATTGTATTTCCATTATTTTTGTCTCAGTTGTTGTCATGGTTGGTTTGGGACTTGTTGTTCTGTTCTTCAGCTTGTTACTGTCAGTGTTTCGCTCCAAGTACCATGGATACCCGTACAGGTAAAGATAGCCTCTCGAATTGTTTCATAGAGCAGTTTTCAATTGAGTGTCGAAAGTAGTTCTTGCATTGCTTTGCTCTGTGATTGGCCAGGAAAACTCACGCCACTTTCTCAACCTATGAAAGGCAAAACCAAACCCAATCACAACATGCACATATTTTCCCGTGCTTTGCACAGGCTACGTGTAATTGCTTTATATTCTGATTGGTCAGAGTTGGTTTTATGACACTCAATTGAAAAGCACTCTGGTTTGATATGCAATGAAGGTTTTACTTTTTTATGAATTGTTGGAAAACAGACCTATCACAAAAATTAACCTAGTACATTCAATGGTGAATGTCACCACATTTGGTTCTTTCTGCACGTACCAGAGCTATTTGTATTTCTATTGTTTTTTAGGTATTGTGATAGCTAGAGTAGCATTGTTTTCTTTGTTTTACATCATCTGGGCTCAGATACCTGCAGAAGGAACCCCACTTTCAGTCTGCAGCAAGAACTGGCAAACTTTAGAACAACCTTTGAAGCACTGCATTGAATTTTAAATACTGAAAGCAAAATATTTTTATCTGTTGCTAAATGCACTAGTAGAGCCTCAGTTGTACATGTAAGTCCTTGAAGACCAACCATGTAATAAGGAAAGAACTCCCAATGATATTTGTTAAGGGAATAAAAAAAGTCAGACTTTGATAATTAGTGTATAGTGAAAATAGTTGTAAATAGATGTCTTCCTTTAACACATTTAATTCAATTGAATTTCTTAGAATAGATTAGTTTTAGGATTTTTATACACAATTATTTATTTGTGTTTCTTTTGTTTTAGTTAGGATTTAGTGGCATACCTGAAAACTAGCTTGTATCTAAGTGTATTGGCCACTTTGAATAAAGTTTTGATTTGATTTGATTTCTTCAACTCCATATTATTTGTGACACTTTTTCTTTTTTGCAGTTTTCTCATCAAGTGATGCACTGGCAAAGGTTCAACCTTAAAATTTAAATAACTTAGCCCACATTTTTCTTGATAATGTATTGAGTAACTTTGCATAGGCTTTTGTGTTGTAAAGACGTTTTCCTAAATTGTGTATACTAAGTTCTGTGGAAGAGAGTAAATTTAACTTTTTCTTATAATTTGTTTGTTTTTAGGGTTATACAGCTGTACCACGAAAATAAAATTCACTTCCTGTGTCTGACTATTCTCGTGGCTACGTCGTACGTTTTGGGGGATACTGAAAAGGCAATAGACCCAATGCATAAATGGCTGCCTGTAAATTATTCTTTTGTTCTTATGCAAAATAACCTCACTAACCTCGCTTTTGAGATCAAAATTCTAGAGAATTTGTTATCCCGAACGAGTTTAGTGAGGCTAATTTGAAGGCGGCCATTTTTGCATAGGGTCTATAAAGTACAATTGCTTATTTTAGCATACATTCCTAGCACTGGGCAGTGTATTAATGCAAAGACTTTGTGATATAAATTTGATAGATGTATATACCTACTGGATCCACATTGCAGTTGATTCACCTGATAACACCACCAGACACACCCTTGGGCGAAACGACCGGATGTCCTGGGTCCCTTCTGTAAATCCTATTTCAACCCTAGTCATATAGGCCCCTTTCTGTATTAAGCCCCTAAAAGGATATAATTTAAAAACCCCCCACAGTATGCAAAGTTTTGTAGAGATTGCCCCCTAGTCATACATTTCTTTGTTAACAGCTGCATCGCTAAAGGGAGGTTGGGTGCCTGAGACATCCAGGAGCTTCCACAATTGGAAGCCAGCTCCTAGGTGAAGACTGCTCCCATGGCTGGCAAATCCTGGCAACCCAGTCATGAGCCCCCACACAGTAAGAACAACAGGCACCTGTCACACTGTCAAAAAAATGGAAAGTGGGAGGGAAATGGGGGTGGAAAGAGAACTGCCTGGGCAATGAGCTGCCACGCAAATTAAAGCAATTGTAAAAAATACCAGAGGGAAGAAACACCTCTTGTACGCAATGCTACAATCCACAAGTGGCATATAATTCATGTTCACACATATAATTATGTTCACCCAGAAAGGGTACTACTTCATGTAAGACCTGACTATTATGTCCCGAGCACCACCCATAGGTTGCTGTATATTACTGTTCACAGTAGCCGTAGTATCTGTAGTGGCTGTAGTTGCTGTAGTACCTGTAGTAGTTGTAGTGTTTTGTATGGAAACGCCTTGTTGGCGTCCCTTTAAGGGACACCAAGATGGCAGCCGGAAATGAGTTAAAACATGCTTCTTACTTTAGCTATCTCAAAGGCTTTGTTCTCTCTGTCGAGCTTTCAAACATTCACATAGACGCTTCTCTTACAATGCTGGCTTTTCAAACCTAAAAAGCAGATGGTAAATCGATGTTTTCATGTAAGTGACATGCTTGTGAGCAGACATCTTTATGTCACGCACTGTGAAAGACTCTAAAATTCAAACTGCTCTATTTTCAAAACAAAGCAAGCTACTGAGCTCAAAACATGCAAGCAGATACATTTCTAAAATGTCTTTCATGGGATGAGGATAAAAATTTAAGTCTGTTTACTTTTGAATTTTAGTTTTTTAGGACGTCACGTCAAAACCCTCTATAGAGGTTGTTTTTTGTTTATATGAAAATATGAAAAATTGTTATCTTGCATGACATCATCGGAGTGGTCCATCGGTACACACTCAGGGAAGATGTAAATCATTCATTCTATGTGTTCTGATTTTTAATTTAAAATCAATTTCCCCAAGGATGAAGCTATGGCATATTCAAGTACTGGAAGTTCGCTGGGACACACAAGTTTGTTCTTGATCCTGGGCTGCAGAAGCTGCAACTTCCTGTGCTTCAACTTTTCCACTTTGCAAATATGTTTCACTGTAGTTACTCTATCGGAAACAAAATCTGTTTATAATAATTGTGCCACCTGTTTATACAAAAATTGGGGAGATTTGTGATAATTTCGTACTTTAATCTCACTTTTTGTGGAAGCATTTATGGTTCACCGTATAAATCAGTTGATAAATGTGTTGATGCGGGAAATGCTTTGTTTCTCTAATGTAACAATAATAAGAAAAATTTGCAACTAGTTAAATTCTGATAACGAGAAAACTGGAAATTATATCACAAAACATTGAAAATCATAACAAACAGGGCCTGTCTTGTGCTTTGTTTTGTTTTAAAGGACTTTATTGTTTTTAAACTATCCCGCTTTATAATATCTCAGCAACATTTCATGACATTTTTGGGTTGTCACCATTTGCAGGACATAAGCACTGTAAGCTTTGTATTTAACAAACAGACATGAGTGTGAATGATGTATATGAAATAAGTCATGTGAACTGCGGAAATGAAATCAAATGAAGAATGATCCTCGCAGTTGTGAACTCAATTTATGCAATTGCAAAAAGAAGCCTGAAAAAATTCAGGACTTCAACAGGATTGGAACCTGTGACCTCACAATACTGTTGCGATGCTCTAACCAGCTGAGCTATGAAACCACTGACAATTTTTTTCTTCATTTGATGTCATTTCTGCAGTTCACATGTGATTTATTTGATATACATCATTCACACTCTTCTCTTTCACGGGAACATATGAATCCACAATTGACTGCTCTCAACGTCAGTGGTTTCATAGTTCAGTTGGTTAGAGCATCGCACCAGTATTGCGAGGTCACGGGTTCAAATCCCACTGAAGTCCAGTCTTCTTTTCGCAATTGCACAAATTGCATTCACAACTGCGAGGATCATTCTTCATTTGAAACAAACATAAGCTAAAAAACGTCACAATCCACATCTTTGTGACTCAATCGTGAGACAAAAGATTAACTCAGCTATCATTTGAAACCATGATGACAAACAACTTTCATAATATAAGACATAAGCTAGTCATCCCATTCCCTGCTTCTATTGTCAACTCATAAACCACTGTGCTGTGAATGTTTCCAAAGCTCAAAGTGTAGAAGTCAGAAACAGGCATGCATTATATAATGAGGTGTGCAAACAACATTTACATCCATTACATGAAGCTGGAAGACACATCAAAGAGGACCAGACGTAAAATTATACATAAACATTTGCACTCACAGATGGATACTCATAACCATGAAATTGATGAAACAAGATAAGTTGAAAATCCTGCCTCCTAAAAAAATTTCCAGTAATACTGAATTTAAAGCTTCTTATCTAAATGAATTCCTTTTGACCTCTTCATGCAACCTTGTTCCAGGGTCTCCCTTCTTCCTGTCCCCTGGAGCGACGGGATGAAGAGAGACCCTGGGAACGGGTTTGCTCTTCATGTACTACTGACGCTCTACTGACGCAACAAAATGCAGACAGTAAACCTGGAATATGGAGATACTTTTAATTGATACTCACCCCTGTCCTCTGCTAAAGCAACGAAGCAGTGTTACATAGGCCACAGCTGCATAGAGGCCATGTTGCATCGTGCTCTTGATTGCATTGCTACTGGTATTATGCAGGTATGCCGGCACGACACTTGCGGTGTTATTTCCCTTCTACCCACTTGACAGAGCTGCATACATCATTTCTCCCACTGCTGCACTGCTATGGTTGCTGATGATGTGGACCTTCCTTCTTCAATCTTCTTGAGTTGGCCGTACACAGCACTTCAACAAGTACCATAAAACAGTGGTCACAACGTGTAACCACTAATAAATGTTGGTCATTGACTTTTGTGACTTTTTTTTTTTTTTTTTTGTTTCTCTTTTTAAATGTAAAACATGTTTTTCTTGTCAATATGAAATGATATCTTCATTCTTTTTTTGAGATCTTCATTTGGCTTTCTTTTTTAAATTGGAATATCTTTTTTTCATGTGTTTCACTTTCTTTTTTTTTTCATGCACAACACTTACAACTTACAGAACTATAAAATTAAAAGAAGTATATAATTACAAAGTTAAGACAGAGCAGTTAAAACCTAATTTAGGCTAAAGGCGAAAATTACAGCAACAGTGGTCTTCTTCTGTGATATTGTTCTAAATTTACAAGCAGAGCTATGGGTGAAATTCTACTAACTGAGGCTAATCAAATGAAAACTGTAGAGCTCCAAAGTGGTTATTGAGAGAGCTGTCCTTCGATGCCCTTAAACACGCATTCTGTCAGGTTTCCATTCGTTTTCTTGTAGTTGTAGGTGGTGTGAATTTAAAGATCAAGGAAAGTTTTCCTCGGTGATCATTTACTTAATTCTCAGGTAGCTTTCTTGTAACTATTGTAAGGAGAATTTGATCCTGATTATCTGGAGTTTTCAGGAATTAACAGAGTGTATAACTGATATCACATACAGGGTATCACGAAGCTAAGCTCACATAAATAACATTATTCTGCAAATGGCAGATGTAACAGAGTTGATTTGTATTCAGTTGTCTTGTCATCCTAATGTTCTAGCTGGGACTATCTTTTCCACGATCGCTCATCTTCCTCTTCCTCCTCTTCATCAAAATCTTCACCAAGAAGCAAAGCCTCATCAGCATCGGCATCAAACTCATGTTTTCCCTGAAAGCAATATGATGTAGTGTTAGGCTATGTCTACACTATGCTGGATAGCATTTCATGCCGTTGTGAATATAACTCTGGCCTGGTGTGAACATCTTTCCACAAGAATCCAATCCTCGCTTCTCATTGTTGATTTCCTGTTCAGTTCGATTCTTTGTTCACACTACTCCGGAAAATCCGATATGTGACGATTCACTTTCAAGACCGCAGCTGCCCAGCATCGCTCCAACGCAATAACTGTGCCAAAATCATCATTTTGAATGTGAACAAAAGCCCTATCCGATATGGTTTTTGTGCCGGCACAAAAGCTATCCATAGCCTTAGTCAGAGCTATTGTTGTAACCAACGACAAACTCAAACCAATTAATGATACATTTCCATCTAAAACTAAAACAAACAACCAAAGAAAATTTCCCAGACCCCTTGCCAATAGGTTTAGTCCTTGAACTAAACATAATAAATAAATTAATTAATTAATAAATAAGTTCTGTCTTGTCAGTACTGTGGAAAGATTGTACTATGTTAATCAAGAAGTTTATTGTTTGGATTGTGAAAAATGCTAGATTTGTAATGATTTTGAAGCTGTACGCACAGCTTTATTTAACTTTATTTAACGAGGGTAAAACACATAACAGTCATAGGGTACATTTCTTTCGCATGACTGTTTCAGGTGTTACTTACCAATTCAGCATCAATATCCAGCCCCAGCTCTTCCTCTACCTTCTTGAGTACAGTGGGTGTTGTGGGTGTCGTTGGTCCTGCTGCTGGTGATACAGGGGGAACTGGAGCACGGTACCAGGAAATCTTGAGAGCCCTGCCCTTGAAGGTCTTTCCCTTGTTGTATGCCTGAAAAAAAAATTCAATGGATAAACACATAAACAGACTAGTTATCAAAATCAATGATTGAAAGTAAATGAATGTGAAAGTGAATTGAATTGGGAAAAAAAGAAAGCAAAAATGATAAGAAAAAGAGACAAATGTGAGATATTTAGAGAAGGGAATGTACAAGTGAGTAAACAGCATGCAAACCCTATCAGGTGGAGAGATGATCATATCAGGGAATGAATGAAGGAAGGAAGTAAGGAAGGAAGGGAGGGAGGAAGGAACGAAGGGAGGAAAGAAGGGAGGAGGGAAGGAAGGAAGAAAGGAAGGAGGAAAGGAAGGAAGGAAGGGAGGAAGGAAGGAAGGGAGGAAGGATTGAATGGAGGGAGGGAGGAAGGGAGGGAGGGAGGAAGGAAGGAAGGAAGGAAGGGAGGGAGGGAAGGAGAGAGGTCAAAGAAGGGAGAAGGGAAGGAAGGAAGAAAGGAACGAGGAAAGGAAGGGAGGGAGGGAGAAAGGGAGGGAGGGAGGAAGAAAAGGAGGGAGGAAGAAAGGAAGGGAGGAAAGAAGGGAGGAGGGAAGGAAGGAAGGAAGGGAGGGAGGAAGGAACGAAGGGAGGAAAGAAGGGAGGAGGGAAGGAAGGAAGAAAGGAGGAAAGGAAGGAAGGAAGGGAGGGAGGGAGGGAGGAAGGAAGGGAGGAAAGAAGGGAGGAGGGAAGGAAGGAAGAAAGGAAGGAGGAAAGGAAGGAAGGAAGGGAGGAAGGAAGGAAGGGAGGAAGGATTGAATGGAGGGAGGGAGGAAGGGAGGGAGGGAGAAAGGAAGAAAGAAAAGGAGGGAGGAAGGAAGGAAGGAAGGAAGGGAGGGAGGGAAGGAGAGAGGTCAAAGAAGGGAGAAGGGAAGGAAGGAAGAAAGGAACGAGGAAAGGAAGGGAGGGAGGGAGAAAGGGAGGGAGGGAGGAAGAAAAGGAGGGAGGAAGGAAGGAAGGGAGGAAAGAAGGGAGGAGGGAAGGAAGGAAGGAAGGGAGGGAGGAAGGAACGAAGGGAGGAAAGAAGGGAGGAGGGAAGGAAGGAAGGAAGGAGGAAAGGAAGGAAGGAAGGGAGGGAGGGAGGAAGGAAGGGAGGAAAGAAGGGAGGAGGGAAGGAAGAAAGGAAGGAGGAAAGGAAGGAAGGGAGGGAGGAAGGAACGAAGGGAGGAAAGAAGGGAGGAGGGAAGGGAGGAGGGAAGGAAGGAAGAAAGGAAGGAGGAAAGGAAGGAAGGAAGGGAGGGAGGAAGGAAGGAAGGGAGGAAAGAAGGGAGGAGGGAAGGAAGGAAGAAAGGAAGGAGGAAAGGAAGGAAGGAAGGGAGGAAGGAGGAAAGGAAGGAAGGAAGGGAGGGAGGAAGGAACGAAGGGAGGAAAGAAGGGAGGAGGGAAGGAAGGAAGAAAGGAAGGAGGAAAGGAAGGAAGGAAGGGAGGGAGGAAGGAACGAAGGGAGGAAAGAAGGGAGGAGGGAAGGAAGGAAGAAAGGAAGGAGGAAAGGAAGGAAGGGAGGGAGGAAGGAACGAAGGGAGGAAAGAAGGGAGGGAAGGAAGGAAGAAAGGAAGGAGGAAAGGAAGGAAGGGAGGGAGGAAGGAAGGAACGAATGGAGGAAGGATTGAATGGAGGGAGGGAGGAAGGGAGGGAGGGAGAAAGGAAGGAAGGGAGGAAGAAAAGGAGGGAGGAAGGAAGGAAGGAAGGGAGGGAGGGAAGGAGAGAGGAAAGAAGGGAGAAGGGAAAGAAGGAAGAAAGGAATGAGGAAAGGAAAGGAAGGGGAAGGGAGGGAGAAAGGAAGGAAGGGAGGAAGAAAAGGAGGGAGGAAGGAAGGAAGAGGAGGAGAGAGAGAGAGAGAGAGAGAGAGAGAGAGAGAGAGAGAGAGAGAGAGAGAGGAAGGAACGAATGAGGGAGGAGAGGGGGAAGGAAGGAAGGAAGGAAGGAAGGGAGGGAGGGAGGGAGGGAGGGAGGAAGAAAAGGAGGGAGGAAGGAAGAGGAGAGAGAGAGAGAGAGAGAGAGAGAGAGAGAGAGAGAGAGAGAGAGAGAGAGAGAGAGAGAGAGAGAGAGAGAGGAAGGAACGAAGGAGGGGAGGGAGGGGGGAAGGAAGGGAGGGAGGGAGGGAGAAAGGAAGGAAGGAAGGAAGAGAGGAAGGTAGGGAGGGAAGGAAGGGAGGGAGGGAAGGAGGGAGGAAGAAAGCAAGGAAGGGAGGAAGGAAGGAAGGAAGGGAGAGAGGGAGGGAGGGAGGGAGGAAGGGAGGAAAGAAGGGAGGAAGGAAGGAGGGAGGGAGGAATGGAGGGAGGGAGGGAGAAAGGAAGGATGGAAGGAAGGAGGGAAGGGAGGGAGGGTGGGAAGGAAGGGAAGGAGGGATGGAGGAAGGAATGAATGAATGACAAAAGGAACAAATGAGTGAAAATAAATAAGCCTTACAATTTCTGCTTCTTTTCTTGTCCTAAACGTCAAGTTCAGAATCTGTTTGTCCTCGAGATATTCTTCACTGTCAACAATTCCAAATTCCTAAAATGGAAGAAGGCAAGGGCTATTAAACTGCAATGTATGAAAGACCGTTTGCATTACCATCCTTTGGTCTCTGGTTT
Source organism: Pachyseris speciosa (assembly GCA_016490735.1). NCBI lineage: Eukaryota > Metazoa > Cnidaria > Anthozoa > Scleractinia > Pachyseridae > Pachyseris > Pachyseris speciosa. The sequence goes on along the minus strand of JAEMWC010000616.1, from coordinate 50,711 downwards.
GGAGCTTCCAAAACATTGCCTAAAAGTTTACTGTTATTTCTTACCCTGTTGGTCACAGTTGCTCAAAAGAGCGGATGGCTTTTATCGATAAACAGTGGCTTAACTGTCTGTCTAATCAACAGTTTACTGTCTCCACATTTGATTCGTGCGGTTGCATGTGTAAACCAGTCTTTCTTTGTATTGTTCAGGTGAGTTTATTAGTACTAAATTATCAATGTATTTAAAGTTTTGTTTTTTTGGTGCCTAAATAATTATATGAACTGAACTGAGTACATACCTTAAAATGTTCTGAAACATCCTCCCTCTGCTCTAGTGTTATTTCTACCACAGTGATCTGTCGTGGACGATGATCCAGGGACGCACTGTCTCGAGTCCACACCCGCGTGGTTCTTGGAAGTGGCCTGCTTCTTACCAGTGTCCCCCGACCTCGTCCCCTTGTAACCCCTCTTCCTCGTCCTTTAGTCGGCGGATCCAACAACCCAAGAGATTTTGCCTGATGAAAAAGTCCAAACAAATAAGTGTTTGTTAAATGTCACAACTGTACTGGCAGAGTAAACATGATATACAGCCTGACCCTGCATTCATCCTTTCTAAAGGGTTTAAGATGCTGTACTTGTGTATTTTGCATTGGCCACGGGCACAGGACACATGTTGACGAACCTTAAAGATGGACAGGAACTTGCAAAATCCACCCAAATAACATGTAAAGAAAATGTTAACTTACTATTTTTGTGTTGACCAGGAGCACCTCTTTATTCTACACACTGTATAGGCATGATTACAACACTTGTACATAATAATCTGTGGGACATTAAAGAACCCACACACTGTTCGAAAAGAGTAGGGGACGTAGTTCCCGGTGAGGTGGTCTATCCGTTTCATCTGTCTTTGACATTCATGTGTGGGTTGGGTGGGTGGGTGAGGTCAAATATGGACTGATAGTGGCTGCCAGAGGTGCCTTTACAGGCTGATGTCTGATCTCACCCTAGAGAAGCATTGCAAACCACCATGAAACTATGTGATATGTGCGGTATATAAACCATTACCATCACCATTACACATGTTATCAAACCTAAGCTGGACAGAACCTGCCAAAATCCACTCAAATACCATGTCAAGAAAATGTACCTCTTGCTTCAGTTCTTCGACTTTTTTCTTCAATTCTGTTGTGTCCTCTCCAGTGTTTTGATGGGTGATCAATTCAAGCTCCTGATCAAGGATTGCTTTCTGGGCCTGCAAAAAACATATATTTAAATCCAATATCAGCTTGCATGGGTTTCAATAAGTTTTAAAATCAGGGTGTTCACTAGGCATCAGAGATCGGAGAATACTCCAGCTACTACGCAGAATTCACGCACAAATGTGTACTTACAATCTGCCTGGCCTGAGAGGGGCTTTCCTTGGACTTTGCTGCCATGGCTGCTAATTCAACCTCTTTTTTCAATGCTTCAATATTTGAACTTAATGATTTTATGGTCTGCAATTAAAAATGAAATTAATTTTGTCATGATGAAGAAAATGTCATTACCATTGAAACAATTAAATTCTTAAATGATTAACATTGAGATGGGCATAAACCTGAAAAACATAGCTAATTAGAATTTTTTTACCCTACCTTCATTATCAAGTCTTTCTCAGCAGCACTAAGGTTCTTCTTTTCAAGTTTAGAAATTAATAACTGGCAAGGAGAAGCAAATAACAGAATGTTACACAACAAAATAAAGCACAGTCCTGGTCACATAATTCTTCAAACATTTTTCCCTTTTAGGACTTCGACTCTAAGGCCTTCTAAGTGCTATTAATATCAATTTATTTACTAAATAAATAAATGTTGTTTGATTTGTCTTCAAGAGAGTGGAAACAAAACGTATATGTTGTGGTTCAATTTCATCCTTGTTTTAAAATTTTTCTCCCTTTATTATACTGTCATTTAACATTATTAGTTTTACCTTTTGTTCTTTAATTTGCTTGTTAAGTAGTTCTTGCTTCTGTTTTTGAATCTCAAGCTTCTTTTTTATTGCTTCCTGTGATACAAAAACACATATTTTATTTCAATGTCAAAGCTTCATGATGTCTGGTCAACTGGTTAGCTGGTTTAGCTCTTTGATTACACCTTTCAGGTTAATTTAGTGTCAAATGTTCGATAAGCTTGCATAATTTTGAATCTATCTGCTGAAATTTTCATACATTTGGTGCATAAATTTACATAAGATTAACATTCTAGGAAGTGCCTTTTTACTTCCTGTGAGTGTGTCATTAGGTGCTAGTCTAATCTGTAATATGCAATTGCTAACCTGCTTGTAAAGTTCTTGTTGTCTCTTAGTCATTGTAGGAGTACCAGGTATATGAGCAGGGGCAGATTTTGCAGTTTTTGAGAATGTTGTTTTTCCACTCTGAAACATTGTTGGCTTGGCTTTGGGCTCCACAGCAGCCTATAAATCAAACAAGAATAATTCACACTTGTTAGATCTTTTCAAGAATCTCATCCTGGCTCCTGGTTTCATACCTTTTCATCAAGCTTGCAAATAACACTCGGTCATTGGATAAATGTCCGGTAAATTTTAGGTTTTGACTGGCAAAAAGCTTAGCCTGGTTGGACACTTTGACCAGGGATTTCTGACCAGAGTGATCTCTTGTCTGGCCAAAACTTGACCCTGGCCTGACAAATGACTTGCTTATGGAAACAATTATTTGCAGGCTTGTTTTCATAAAACCTTTTCTACAGTTTGACATGTCATTTCTTCAAACTTTTAAAAATAAAGACCCAAGGGATTCAACATTGTTTCAATACTATTACCATGTTGGATTCTTCTTTTGCTGTTGAATCAGCTGTAATTGTTCCTGGATTATTAGCTGTTGCCGCCATTTGATTTGTTTTCCCATCCTATATGAATGACAAAGCCAAACAACGTTTACTTAATAATGAGTAGAGTGAAAAACATGATTTACACGCATTAAAGGCAACCTCCACTCTTACAACAAATTGATGCTAAATTGTAGGAAATAATTACTAGGTTTCAAATTTTGTTTCAAAATGTGGGTATAACATTTAAGTGTACAAAAAAATCAATATCATCATTGCCTATTTCACTTTTATATTTCCTGGGCATGGCCATTTTGGATTTGATGATGTGTAATGGTTGCCCTATTGTTTAACACAAGTCAACTGCTCCTTCCAGTAACACTTTGCTACATTGTATTAACTGATTACATCCATGTAAGGCAAGAATAAACAATGCAAAATCCTTAATTCAAGCTTACCTGTTTATGGTTTTGAGGTCGATCAGGATTGTGCCAAAATACTCGAATAAACCTGTTACCAAGGATGGCATCAGGACAAGAATATGCTGCTTTAGCCTCACTGTGATGTGAAAACTGAACTAGTGCTGCTTCGGGATCTCCAAAGGCACAAACCTAGAGCAGAATCCAATGGTTTTAGCTTTTTAACCAAGTGTAGTTTGGATCAATCAACCGTAATGTGCAAAAAGATAATGACAATGACTTAACTACAAAAGTTACTGGAGAAATTAATAAAGAATCAAGCAAACAATAACAACAATTAATGGCAAACACCTCTCTGCAATGGTCCAAGTCTCTAGAAGTCCAATAAACTAAGAATGGTTATCACAGAGTACAGTAGCAGCAGCTTGCCAAGTCAAGTCTGAAGCTGCTTAGGGAATATGCACAGTACTTCCACTAAAAACTAAACCAAATTACATTCTGTTCAGTGTCAATGCCATCAATAATGCATACCTGAATGTTTGTGATTGCACCAAATCGTTGAAAATGTTCATTTAATTTGGCAATGTTGTTCAGGTCTCGAGGAATCTTTTTTAACTCCAGCGTATCACTGAACTTCCTTTGGAAGCCCAGCCGACTCTTGACAGGAGCAGCATGGTTTATGGGGCCAGGAGCCTCAACCATGCTCTGCTGCGGTGCAGCTGGAGGCTGAGATTGTGGGGGGATCTGTTCTTGAGGGGGTACAGGGGCATTGTTAATTGGCTGTGAGTGTACGACTATTCTGTCAGGCATTGTGGGTACTGTGGCACCAGGAGCTGAAACAGATATACCTGGAACTAAGAATAGGAACAGATAAACAGATATACCTGGAACTAAGAATAGGAACAAATTAAGACACTCAACTATTAAAAAACTGGAATACCAATTACATCTCAGAAAAATTACAGATTCAGCAAGAGGTTTTTTGGGAAAAATGTTGCCATGTCCCAGAACTCTGACATTAATAAAGGCTTTGAGGGGGGAGTAGATTGTACAGAGTTCTATTTTGCAAATTCATACGTTTCAATTCCTTACCTCGTACAGTAACTTGAGCTGGATTTGGACTAACAGCCAATAGCTCTCTTGATCGCAAACCCATAGAGGGGTGAAACACTCCCTGAGGGGGGAGGAGGTGAGGACGAGGAGGACGGCCATTACCAAGTCTCATCCACACTGGAGTCCTGTCAAACTGAGGCTGTTCTGGGTTGTAGGAATCTGATGTAGGGAAAAAGTTGTTAGTTCCTATTACTAAATACACTAACCATACTGAACTTGCTAAATCCCTGCATTTGACTTTCATACACAATAACTATGAACATTATTCAGATCAGCTATATTGAAAACCTGTTATGTTGTACTTATTGGTAATGTACAAGGTACTGACAACCTGGTTTGTGTTAACTTTGAGAAAAGTTTGTAAAAAGTGAGGGTATGGGTTGTCCTTGGCTTCTTTTCAGGCTTGAGGAGGATGTGGTGCCTTTAAAGTTGTTTGCATCAAGAGGGTTCAAGGGTTCTAAATAGATTCTTTCATCACACATATACACATGAACATTGGGTATTCTGTCAATTACCTACAGTGTAATTTATGTTATTATCTAGGATCTTAACCTGTATTCATCACATGATCAGTAAAACAACCACCAAGGTAAGCTTAGGAGTACATAGTGTAATGGGAAACTACCACGCACCTTCAAATGGATTAACAAATGGAGGACGGGGTGCTTGGCCCCTGAGCATGGGCTGCTGTATCATATGAACTGGATGCGGTGGCATGATGGGAGCTTGACTCCGCTGAGGCACCATTCCAGATGGGGCAGAGAGTCGTGGGCCACTTACAGGAACAGTTGTATCAGCACCTTCCTGGTTTGCTTTTGATTTCGGAGCATCACTTGATAATGCCCCTGTGGTCCCAGGTGGAGGGGGTTGGGATGTTGGAGGTGGATAACTCCCAGGTATAGGACCAGCATTCCCTGGTAAAGTTGCCCCAGGCATTGGTTGACCATCTGGGAGGAATGATGGTCCTGTGGATGTGGGAAAGCCTAACATTCCTGGGGGGAGCACATCTTGTACCACTACTGGGTCATTTCCATGGTCAAAGGGACAGAGCTCTCCACGCATGCAAAATCCTTTTTCTGTTGAAACAAAACAAGAACAGAAAAAGTTTAGTTTACTGAGAAAGGTGTGTTGCATTACAATGAATTGATCAACACACTTGATCCAAATTTCTACTTCTCTAAATGTGTAAACCAATATGACACTATGTGATTTACTCAGACTTTTGAAATTAATACATCATAAACATCATAATACATCAATAAAATTAAATAAATTAAAATGAATAGTAAATTTTTCACAATCATTTAATAGTAATTATTCTGTACATTAAACGGACAAGGCATACCATCATAGTCACGGCACCGTGACTTCCTGACACCTCCCCTCTCTCTGTCATCTCTTCTGATGTGACGAATTCTGTCATCTTGATATCTGTCACGCATGTTACGCCCTCGTCCCATTCTTCCCCCTCTGTACTGATCTCTGGGCGGGCTGCGTCTACCCCTGCGATCATCAAAAGGGTGCATACCAGGGTGTAATAAGACTTCCGGACCATCTGGGCCATGCTTGATACCCCTGTCTCGATGCAAAGCACTTGGAATAGGATACACAGCATTGTCATTTCTAGAGTCCTCTCTTGGTTCAGAATCTCCTCGTCTCATTATTCCATGCTCCTCCTTCGGAATCTTTGGATAGTCTCCTCTGCTTCTGTCATCGTCAGCTCTTCGCTTGCGCGACCTGTCACCACTACTTGATACCACTGAACTTGCTCCACTGGTGCTCCGTTCACTGGAGTCTGTCACCCGTCTTGTTCTTTTAAAATCTCTGTCATCATCGTCAGGCTAGAGTACAGACAAAATAAAGAACAAATTATTCTATTTTAAAGCTCATCCAGTCTTAACCTGTAGATGAAGTGAAATGCACTTCCAGATTCAGATAGACCTTTACATTTAGCAGATCTTTACTTAGCTGAGAAGATTACAGAGCCTACTAAAGGGACAGGACGTTGGATGGGTAATGGCACAAAGGACAGTTCTGAGGTATGACTGTACTATGACTGTACTATTGATTCTGAAAAATGCCAGATTTGTAATGATTTTGAAGCTGCACTGCACAGAAGAATGGAGTCATCTGCATTCTTTATACTCTTGCGAGGCACACTCAATTTCAATGAAAAGATGTACAAGCTACATTACAAATACTTGCAAAGCTAGGACATCTGTGTTTAATTAACAAAGAACATCTGAATTTCATTATTCCTTACCTCAGCAAGCACTCGTGTGGTTAACACATCCTCTGATAATGAACTTTTTCTTGGTTTTTCTTGTGGTTTAGTCTGGGTAGGAATAGGTTGGGGTGGAAGCACCAGCTGAGGAGCAGGGCTGGGGATGGGTGCTACAGGTTGCTCTACTAATGTTTGAGGTATGTATGAAGAGTTTGTCAGTGCTTCAAACAGCACATTCACAAAGTTGGCTGTTTCTGGAAACAAAGAGGAGTAAAATAAATACCTCTTACTAACCGAGTTCGCGGTCTGTACTGTAAGTTACGGACCAAGTTTTTTCCCATTGATTTATGGCCCAAGCGTGAAGCGCGCGGGCCATGAATTAATGGGAAAAAACGGGGATCCGTAACTTACAGTACGGACTGAGAAAACAAGGTTAGTAAGATATTTCTTATATCTCTGAGGTTAATTCGGCGCACTGGAAAGAAAACTAGTTGAAGTCAAGCGGGCCGTACTGTCAAATACGGCCCGCAAAATTGACCAATCACAGCGCGCATACTAAGTGAGAGATATACTAATAGTTAATATATAGTACTATTATTTCAATTTATAAATATACAGTGACTGACAAAGGGGGTTAGTTTCTAAAGAAAATATGGTGCTGCGTCGGTAGGGGAGTGAAACACAAAAATTTGGTTTATCAACGGAGTTAATAATATAAATTGACCACCGTACAGGGATTTGATTAGCTGATGTTTCAAGTATAAGCCCTTTGTTAGAGCGGCGAATGGCTAACACTCGAGACGTCAGCTAATCGAATCCCTGTACGGTGGTCAATTTACATTATCAACTCTGTTGATTACAGTAATTGACAGTTTGCTGTCAGGTTAGTTTCTTTCCCCAGAATCTGTGGACTGGGTAGCCATAATCGAAAACTGTTTGAGTGTACTAAAATTTCAAAACTTTTGGTATTTCAGTTTAAGCGCTTCCACAGAAGACTTGCCACTAATACATTTTTGGAAAAAATTAACCTTACTGATAACAACCTTTGTAGCTTCTGCCAAAGGGAAGAGGAAACACTAATACACTTATTCTGGAACTGTGCAGTAACTTCCTCTTTTTGGCGAGATTTTAAGAACTAGCTGCTCAGAGAGAATCCCCTTCTTTTGTTCAATTTATCACCTTTGTTAGTTATTGGTTTAAAGCTTCAACCCTTAAAAACCAAATATCAAATTTACTTTTCATTTTTAGTCGCAAGATTCTGCATTTGGACTTGCAGAATACACGGTCAATGTCCCAAAATAGAAGGCTTTCCCTCTTTCCTCTCATATTACAGTCTACCAATTACTAAATAAAAATTTTGGGGGAGTGCTGCCGAGGGCCATGAGTGTGCCATATAAGACTGTACCAATGTTGGGAGTGTAAATGTGTATCTGTTAATGTAAAATCGTGAATACATATGTAAATGTTAATAGCTAGTGTATTTTAATTGCCTTATTGTGAATAATGTACTGCATGTGAGTAATATATCGTAAGTAATGTGCTATATGAAATGTAACGGCAATGTAAGTATTGAACTGTCATGTGCCTTATTACTAAGTAGTGTACTGTAATTCTGTAATTATATAATGTATTGTTTATTTATTTATTTATTTGCCAAACCACAAATAGCATTATGATAAGGAAAACAAAAAAGATAGAAATTGGATAGAAGTTGCAATGGCAAGGAGACCTAAAGGAAACTATAAAGCTTATGTTGTACGTATTGTACGTAATAAATTTTTTTCCTAAAAAAACAAAACAAAAATTATACCTAGACAGAGGTAGTACATATACTAAACGGCGCAAACAATCAGGTGCCATACTGTGCAAAACTTTAAATGTAAGAAGTAATATTTCATATTCAATGCGGTAGCAAATAGGCAGCCAGTGTAACTCGCGAAGCAGGGGCATGATAATATGGCATGACTTTGGGGCACAATAAACATTAACCAAGCGAGCGCTAGCATTCATAAAACGCTACAGCTTAGATAGCTGATATTTCGGCAAGCCATACAATAGGCTATTACAGTAGTCGAGTCTACTAGTAATAAACGCGTGAACTAGTGAAAACAAAAGTAGTTTCTTTCCCCAGAATCCTACATTTGGCAACTCGCAAGAAATGGCTTTACAGAATGGCACCTCTCATTACCCAGGAATATGAACCTATGCAACGGTTCCACATCTCTGACATGTTTAGAATTAAAATGTGAGATTTGCAAATCTTACCATCAGAAAGAAAAACTTCTAGCTGGTCAATACAAATGTCCTTCAGTTCCTGCATTGGTTTGTCCTTCTTCACCAAAGCAACAACATATTTGGCCAGGGCAGCTGGATCAGCATCACAGCTAAAGTGAAATAAAATAAAATAAAGATTTCACTCAGTTTTTGAAAAGGAACACTGCCACCGTACTTTACCCCCAAGCTAACAGTGTACTGGGACATATATATCTGACAGGTCCACACTTGTCCACAGTGTTATAGATACCCTTCAAAGCCAGTGGGTCAATGACGATTTTTAAGGGGTCAGTGGGCACATTGATTTGTTAATCTCCTTAACTTCTTTACCCGGAACTTTATCAGTATGTGTAACACTGTAGGTCAAGAGGCCAGCTCTCTACAGTTATCATGATCATGAGACCCCTTGTTTAACTGGAACACTGACCCGGCTTAGTCCCTGACATTGCTTCAGTTTTAATTTGCACCCAGGGGAGATAACAAATTTACAAGTAGTCCACTAACTTGTTAGCGCGTCCTTACAATATTTTGTTCACCAAGTCGGCAAAAATAACAAACGATCATTTCCAGTCCAAAATCAAGTCATTGCAACAACCAAAGTGTTTCTCGCTTGTAAAAGCATTTTCCTCAAACTGAAATCAACTCAGCAAACACTGATCATGGAGATTGAATCACATCTAATCAATGAAAGCAATGAGATTATCAAAAAGTTGCGCTTGTAAACTTGTGCGATTTTCAGTATCTTTGTTTTGAAAGCTTATGTACTCACACTGATTCCAGACGAGTTGTCAGCCACGACTTTAAGGCCTCCACGCTTTTAATTTGCATTGTGGCTTCGGGAAAGATTGCGAATGGTCAAGCAACGAACGTCGATCAGCAAATTGCGTCGAGTCGACCTCTACGGTATGCACACAGCCAACCAAACAATCTTCGAAACTCAAGAAAATATCGCATAAACTATAGCCCAACTTGTGAGTTTCGTGGAATAGTACATCTCTTTCACCATTAAATTCATTATTTCAGTAGTCCTAAACATCTGCTTTGACGAAATCGTTCTGGAATTATGACAAATTTACAAGACAGTCGACACTGGCAGTCGCCATTTTCTGTTCCACGAGGATTGGAGGATTATCAACGGTAGACTGGGGATAGGGTCTTTTTTAGCATTGTCATCTCTGTCCTTTGTTTTGAAAGGGACCTAAACTATCCCAGAATTCAACTCAAAACAAGCGCGAGGACTGGACACAGCACATTTCCCAGACCTCTTTTCGTGACGTGTGCCGCCAAAATACTCTTCTTCCCGGCTTTTTGTGATCATTGTAACATTTCTTTTCGCTGAAACATGCCTAATTACGACGAAGGAGACTCATCAAGTAGCGAAAGTACGACGCCTGAGGAGGTATGTCAAACGAATAACCCTTTCTAGTCGAAGCTTTTCGTGTAATTGGGGTGATAGCCCTGGGGGTACAATCCTCATGAGATACGTAAGCTTGCTTTGCTTGAGCGCGAAATTTGCATGCTGTTGACCATGTGCATTTCATATTGTTGTTGTCCATTCATACTCAAAATGTCCAAAGTGCTTTTCTATTTGGTCCGAGAAACCTTTAATCACACTTTATTTCCTATAAGACAGTTAAAATGGCTTGAGATGTATGGGAGAAGTAAGATGATTTCAAGCCAATTATGACAAGCACGTCTTTGTTGCTTCGCCAAGTACTAAAATGTAAGGGCCACTTTGTAGTATATCTACCTGGTTCTTAAAGCACTAAAGCGACTGTAGTACATCTACATCTACATTTAGTAAGTTGGTAAAATCCGTTACAGACATCGCACCAGCTATTAAAAGAAACGATCATAAAATATATACAATGCTCAGATAAAATTAACAAGTAACAAGGTAATACATGTACATATTTAAAAATATCTACCTCCTTCTTAAAGCCCCAAAGCGACTGTCGAGCCGGCGAGCCACCAACAAGCAGTTATCCTCAAAACTAGCCCTGCATTCTGTAGCTGCTCTATGCTTTTCTTTTTGCAAGCATGTAGGTCACTTATTTTCTTGACGATGATTTTATTATCGATAAATAATCTTAAGGGTGGTTTAAAGACGTCATGTGCATCATGACATCATCTATCACAATTCTCAATATATGAAGACTCGGGGGGTTGACAGCCCTTGTTTACGTAACCAATGAAGTGCAACGATTGGAGGTATTTTGAGATTGTGCTATATGGATTGTGGTGTAATGGATGTTTTGCTTACTCACTGTTTAGTCTGGTGAGGAGGTCGAGGAACAGGCCCCTACTTCCAAACGGAAGAGTGCAAGTTATCAGCCAGCACCGCAGGGATATGAAGAGAGAGTGGTAAGAACCTTGTGTGTTTATTACACTTAGATGATACACTGTATGTTCATGAATGCAAACTTTATCCAGCTCAGTATAAAGCCATGGCCAAACAGACTCTTAAGTAGACGTAAGTTGAAAACTTGGGTCTACTTGTGACTCCGTTTGGCCAGGACTTGCGTGCACTTGCGTTGACATGTAATGATTTGCGGTCACTTTGGTCGAGATCAAATTTGCATGCAGGTCGATGCAAGTTTTTCACTGTTTGGCCAACCAAGTCAAAGCAAGTTGAGTGATGTCCATTTGTTGTTATGGCAACCTATTAGCCAATGAAATGGTTTTTTTGCAACTTGCGTGCACTTGTGAGGAAACTTGCAAGTCCGTTTGGCCAGTCTCTGTAATTTCAACTTGTGGCTACTTGCGACTACCTGTGTGTCTGTTTGGCTAAGGCTTAACCCCAATTTTATGATCCTAATAATTGAAGGGCTCGGGGCAAGAACGTCCTCCCGGTTTTTGGTCGATTTTCGATGTGCTCAATAGAAACTGAGATTTGGCATGTGGACTTCATTCCAGTTAAAAAACATTGCTCTGTATTTGTTTTGGCTGATTTCCTCTTCGTTTTCGAGAAATAACGTATGCAAAAAACCCAAGTCAGCTCATTCCCTTGCGTATTAATATTCATGCGTGAATTGAATTACCTTCAGGGCACGTGAAATGATTGACGCTTGGAAAGTATTGTTTGATAGTGTGATGTAGACTATACATTTGGCAGTTAAAACATCGATTTAAGTTTCATTGATAGGAAACTTACGTGGCTGTGAGGTGTCGATTGCTAGCTAACTTTAATGGAAACTCGCCAGCCTGGTGGTCGAACGGACGTCATTTAAGTCTGTCGATCGGCAATTCAGACACTTCTGAAAGAAGCCAGTGGTGTTTCTCTGTGCGTTCCAAGCACTGGAACAAATCGGCGTTTCGCAGTACAGAGTACTGAGCCAGGCGGGACAGTCTGAAAGCAACTCTCGTCTTAAAAGCGGCCCGCAGTTGAGAGTCTTGGCCCATTTGCCAAAGGTTGCCGTGCTAGAAATTCGGAAATAAGAGTTGTTTTTTGACTTAGGCGAAAAATATCGGATGTTTGAAGACGTGTTGCACGCGCTCGAAAGGATGTTTTTATGCCCACAATCCAATGCGACCACAGAGGGCGCTGTCTCCTTGAAAAGTTCTTGCGAGGACTGGAAATGAATATTCGCTCGGCTGCGGTGGGAAAATTTTCACTTCGGAGCGGGAACATTACGGAGAATTCATCTAAGAGTGGGAAATCGGCAAGACGAGCAGTCAGTCCGTTTTCGATGAGCTGAGTATCTTGGAAAACCAGTGCAAGGAAAACTTTCTTTGCCGCACGCAGCAAATATTCAAAGCACAAATGACGTGACAAGGTGACAGCGTCCTCTGATAAACATGCTGGCGTATTTTAACATATAAATCACTTTTGCATCGAGTACCTCGGTTAGTTCGCTTATATGGAGTCTTGTAAACATCATCAAAAAGTATTTTCACGCGAGATTAACGGCAAAAAGCATTTTCACCCCAGTTAAACAGTTAAAATTATTTTCACGCGAGTCGTGTGACCGCCCATTGTGTGCGATCGAATTTCATATATACCGGGTATGCAAATTTTCGGCAGTTTGAAGCTAAAGAATATCTTCAGAACTAGTTAAGCATGTTGTCCAAAGTCTTGACCTGTCGTCATTTACTTTGATTTTAATACCATTTTCGTTCCATATTTTCCATTTGACGACCAAAATGAATCCATTGCCGACGTTTCTCAACCGCCAAAACTACGCAAAACTTACTATTCTGAAAGTGCCGTTTAGAAATGCAAACCGATGGAAAATGCACTGTTTGCAAGATACTCAGCTCATCGAAAACGGACTGACTGCTCGTCTTCCGAATTTCCCACTCTTAGATGAATTCTCCGTAATGTTCCCGCTCCGAAGTGAAAATTTTCCCACCGCAGCCGAGCGAATATTCATTTCCAGTCCTCGCGAGAACTTTTCAAGGAGACAGCGCCCTCTGTGGTCGCATTGGATTGTGGGCATAAAAACATCCTTTCGAACGTGCACAACACGTCTTCAAACATCCGATATTTTTCGCCTAAGTCAAAAAACAACTCTTATTTCCGAATTTCTAGCACGGCAACCTTTGGCAAATGGGCCAAGACTCTCAACTGCGGGCCGCTTTTAAGACGAGAGTTGCTTTCAGACTGTCCCGCCTGGCTCAGTACTCTGTACTGCGAAACGCCGATTTGTTCCAGCGTTTGGAACGCACAGAGAAACACAACTGGCTTCTTTCAGAAGTGTCTGAATTGCCGATCGACAGACTTAAATGACGTCCGTTCGACCACCAGGCTGGCGAGTTTCCATTAAAGTTAGCTAGCAATCGACACCTCACAGCCACGTAAGTTTCCTATCAATGAAACTTAAATCGATGTTTTAACCGCCAAATGTATAGTCTACGTCACACTATCAAACAATACTTTCCAAGCGTCAATCATTTCACGTGCCCTAAAGGTAATTCAATTCGCGCATGAATATTAATACACAAGGGAATGAGCTGACTTGGGTTTTTTGCATACGTTATTTCTCGAAAACGAAGAGGAAATCAGCCAAAACAAATACAGAGCAATGTTTTCTAACTGGAATGAAGTCCACATGCCAAATCTCAGTTTCTATTGAGCACATCGAAAATCGACCAAAAACCGGGAGGACGTTCTTGCCCCGAGCCCTTCAATTATTATAATTACATAAGCAAGTAAAAGTCAGTGATACAGGGATCCATATTCATTTTTTTATCAAAGTCGTCAGCTGGGCAAGTAAGCCAGATGCTGTACTTGCCCTGGCCAAATTTTGCTTGCCCTCTCGAAAGTGCAGAATTATAGAAAAAACGGTGACAAAATTATGTCTAACTGGAACATTTGCCTTTTTTATTTCCGTTGTGCAATACTCCGACATATATTTGTTTGTCACTTGAAAAGACGGTTAGCGGTGGTCTTGTGAATCGTAATGGACTCCACATGACATGAAGAGCAGCCATCCGCTAACTAAGTTGCTGTTTTATGTCGTCTTACATTTTATGTTTTCTTGTTCATGTATCTTGTCACCATAATGTTGTTAAGTTAGTTTTGTATCTTGCATCATTTTAACAGCTTTCTTGGTTGTAAAGTTAATAAATAAATAAATAAATAAATAAATAAATTCTGTCTAATTTTGATGAAGTCTTGCAAAGTTTGCAAAATGCTGTGCTCCCAGTTGCAACTGTTTGAATTGTGGACTCAGTAGATGCTGATGCACAGTGCACCAACACCAGCCATGATTGTTCATTTGCCACAAGGGCAAGAAGGTAGTAACGCTTGTGTTCTTCCTGTTCATATCTCAACCAGGCTTCTTTTTCAGAAGCATCAGCTTCACTTTTCTTGTTCTTCACTGGAGGCGGCAAAACAACTTCCAAATATCTCCATATCTCGTTTCGATCAGCTGTCGAACAACTGTCATGTTTTGTGCAAATGCCATTCTTCAGAGAAATACCAGCGGTTAACTACATGAAAATTGAGCTTCAATAATAAAGATGGTGCTCAAAATTAAGATTTCATTGCAGATGAAATTTGCACGTTATTTATTGTTTCCTGAAAGTTCCAAAGGGACAAGGAGTGATCAGAATGCATTTTACATGATAACATCATATGAGAATTTAGAAAAAATGTTATGGTAGAGTTAAAATTTTACTCGTCCAAAGGACGAGTTTTGGAGTTAACTTACTCATCCTTACGACTTTTTGGCCATCTCGGACAACCGGACGACTGTGAATATGGATCCCTGGCAATAAAATCAAATGATGACGTTTTGGAGGCATCAAGCATGTCACCACAATTTATTCAAGTTCAAAATGGTAAGGAGTAAACTGGTGACATGACGACTCTGAAACATCATTCTATTTTATCATTGATTTTTACTTACTGTTGTATTACCAAACCTAATTAATTGCCCAAATGCTTTCTTGAGATTCTTCTCACTGGTACCTGTTTGTACACCTGGGAGAGTTGCATGCGCAAGTACATTTCTTTTCTAATGCTCTACCCACACCAAGTAAACAGCAGGTTTAACATCAAGATTAATAATGAATTTGTTGGAATAAAGTTGTAAGTTGTAAACCATGTTAAAAAGCAACTTTTAGACACATTTTAACTCTGGTCTGCTGATTGGCACGTGCCGTTCGCGTAGCACATATTCATGTGCTATTCACTACTTCCCAGAAGTATTGTTGTCTTGATCCTAATCAAGTGGTATGTTTTGTTTGTTTTGCAGGAAGCAGATAAGGCCACAAGGTTCAACTACTTGTTGAAACAGACAGAGATCTTTGCCCATTTTATGAACACAACAAGAACAAAGAAACAACCAACCAGTCCTTTAAAAATGAAGGCACCGCAGTTCCCAAGCAGAAGTAGAAAGTTGTCTGACTGTGGAGAGTAAGTATTATAAGAAATTCTTCATTTTTGCCTCAGTGGAAATGATTCATGTGGGAACTTTAGTGGAATGTTTGTTAGCTGGGCTCAGTAAGGCCCAGACAACTGTGCATGGCTGCTAATACTAATATTAACAAATTTATTGATTCTTTCAAGTTTGACATTTGTGAACATTTTGATTAATATTGCTAAAGTAGACAAACTTGCTTGAATTGTTTATAGCCATCGACATCGCCGCACAGAACAGGAAGAAGATGAGGAGCTGATCAGTCAAAACAAGCATGCTCAGACATCTGTCCTTCATTTCGATCAGAATCCACACTGTAAGTGATTGACAGTACAAATTAGTTTATTTTTGATAAGTGTTATACCCTGAAATGTGCTGTTTTGAATTAATTTTTCTACCTGTGCGAATGAATGATGTACCCTGAGAAGGCACTGCATGACTATTTCATCCCATACTTTCAATGTGGCTAAATGTAATTTAGGCCAAGTTAAACTCGAAACAATGCTGGCCAGCAGTTTTCCCCATGAGTTGGTGTGTGGGGTGGCTGGGGTGTGGGCTGGGGTTCCACGTGTTTGCAGCTCGGCTTTGGATGTCAAGTCATTTTGGCGTTTGCTTCTCGCTTGTAAGCAGTCATTTTGCCGAATTTTACCCTGAGATCAAGCATGAAAGATTGGAGATTAATTTTAAAACTTTACCAAAAACCTTTAAAAGCTTGCTTTGCTGATAGGTTGTCCAACTGGTGACTGAAAAATCAAACCTGAGGGTACACTGTAGCTCAGGATATTTTAATGATTCTCTAATTAACCTTCTGGGTGAAAATTTTTGTTATTTAGTTTAAGTGGCCATTGCTATCAGATTCAGATTCAATTACTAGGCTGGTATCCCTGTGATGCCTAAAATTGCCACAAGTTGTATGGTTACCTCTGCCCTTCAGCTTTCTAGCTAGCTGCATTTCAAAAGCTATGGTTTTTTTGTATTCTCTCTGATCTTGCACCTGTGATGAGTTTTCAAACGGTTATTGTTTGATTCAGCCAGTGCGAGAGAGAATACTGGACCTGGAACCTCTAGATTACACACACTGGGCTTCTCCTACCATTATGAAAAAGCATGACTTTCCTGCCCATGTGGTGCATTGATGGCGTTCTTGTATTTCACAGACATCAAGAATGGGGAAATGAGGGATTATCAGATAAGAGGTCTTAACTGGCTGATTTCATTATTTGAGAATGGAATCAATGGAATTTTGGCTGATGAAATGGTATATTTTGTTAACTGTATCATGTTTTATTTATCTTAAATGTGGCTAAATGTAATTTACGCAAAGTTTATTTCACGGTAATGAAGTCAGTGGCTTGCTTTGTAAGTGTACGTGACCTGCAGTGTGTTCACAGGGACTCATTGTTTTTCTTGGGACTTTTGTCAGTGGCATTTCATGCTGGCATTTTACACCCTTGAATAACTTTAGCTACAATGTTTAGATTTTAATTAGCAAAATCGTAGTTCTAAACATCTGTTGCTTTCTTGAATCCGCAGGGTCTAGGTAAGACCCTACAGACAATTTCTCTGCTGGGTTACATGAAGCACTTTAGAGAAATCCCTGGTCCTCATCTTGTGATTGTACCAAAGTCCACTTTAGCCAACTGGATGTCAGAGTTTGGCAGGTGGTGTCCCACTATCAGGGCAGTCTGCCTCATTGGCACTCAAGAACAAAGAGTAAGAAGAAGCTGTGGGTTTTGTTTTGTTCAAATAGTTTCAGGAGATTTCTCAGATCAGTAATTAGCTTAAGTAATCAGTGAAATCCTTGAGAAGTCCTGAGGAGGTCGTGAAGTGTGTTTGTTTATTTTTTTAATCACTGTATTAGTGAATTGATTGCGACTAAGCAGTCAGTCAGTGACTTTATTGGTTGATCGTGTAAAGAAACATCTACAGCTGTAGCTGATTTGCCAGTTTATCAACAAGTCAAACAGTCAGACAGTCAAAAAGTTGTTTGTTCAGTATGCTGTAACTACAGTGTACGTTTCTTGTGTCCCCTAGCAATGATCACTAAGCCTCTAATTTGTTTGATTTTCATTATTATTTGAACTCGTCTGGTGAATCAGTCAATCAATTTTTCCATTGAGTTTCACTGATCATTCATTTGAGTCAGTCATTAATTTCTGCCAATCACTTGTCTACATCTACATCTACATTTATTAGTTGACAATGCTTTCGCATCAAGTCAATATACATGTAAATTAAATAAATGACAATATCAGAAATACAGTAATAGAAAAAAAAACACTTGTAACTCTTGTTACTCATCCAGGGTTTTCATTAAGAATTGTAGTAGCAGGAAAATAGTGTAAAGTAACGGGAGAATTATTATGAAAGGGCAAAGCTCTTTCAGGGAACAAGCAAAATTTAGCAGGAGAATTCTGCCTAGTAGCCGATAATTCTCCGATCTGCGATGCCTAATGAACACCCTGGTCATCCAGCAAAGAATTCTAATTTACAAAGATACAAAGGTAAACAG